>JAINUG010000263.1:872384-1221164 GCA_029706075.1 Aldrovandia affinis | reverse complement strand
AGGTGTGCTACTGCTACCACTAGCTTTGTTTCCTTTAGCCTGGATTTATGCGACTTGAGAATGTAAATTCCCAATTCTGTGCCACTTGCCAAATGGAAATGAACATTGTACACATACTAATTGAAGTTGGACCTTCAAATGTTGGAGAAATGCAATATAACTGGTCCAGATGCACATTGTGGCAAATTGAAATAGTTATAACATGGACAGAATTTACACCAAACAGTCACATGATATCACCTGACAAAAAGCTATTTGGAAATGATGATGAGAGCTCTGTTTATACCCTAATCCCCTTGCCCCCATGGCCCCCCCATCCCCATGGTTACCTTCTCAGCCTGAATGGCCGGGGTTCCTGGGGCTGCGTAGCGCCATTCCAGTGTGAACCCCTGGGTGGCGCTGGTGCTGTACGTGCAGGGAAGATCAGCTGACTCTCCCACCCGGGCAAAGACGGGATTCTTCACCTGAACTGCCCGACAGGAAACAACCTCTGCCAAATGTGGGGACAGAGAGGCACCTTACAGCAGAGCTACTAAACCTGAGGCCTGGGGGCTACTCCACCCAGGTCCTGGAGGGCTGTAATGCGCACAGGCCACTGCAAAATCGCCACTGCCTATATCAAGGTACAAGAGATATACAGCCTCATAGAATACAAGCACGCCCTTATTACAGCTAGGTCATTACAGCTAGGTCATCGTACTTCTCAAAATTAATTGACCAGAATAAAAACAACCCAAGATTTCTATTTAACACGGTAGCTAAACTGACAAAAAAATCTTCAGATTGCATCAGTTATCCTTCTAACTATAATTCCAATAACTTCATGAACTCGTTTACTGATAAGATTGAGACAATCAGAGAACAAATTATGAAAATGACTCCAATATCTAGCACTCCAACTCCCGAGATAGCACAGCGCTATCAGGAGCAGGGTTGCGTAGAGACCCTTGAGTTTTTCACTCCCTTGGATCTGGACAAGTTTAGTAAACTGGTTATGTCCTCCAAATCATGTCTGTTAAATACATCCCTATTATTGGGTTGCGTACCTAGGTCTTTAAGGTTTGTGCTCCGTGTGACTTTGTACGTTTTGTAAATAGTGTTCCATCCAGCACTAGGGGGTTGCTATAGTCTCTTCTCCAGCCTCTTGTAAAACAATAATCCCATTACAATACATTCATCATCTCAATCTATTGTTAAATAAAATAATAAATTAAGCTTCTAAGCATATGGATTGAATTTGAAGTAAATGTGTGCTGACACTTAATCACTTACTGTTCCATTCAAGAGTAGGGACAGACCTACTAGTCACCAAATTAAAATCAAGAGAAAAATAATGCATACTTGCTTGAGGTCAAAGATCCTTATTGCTTTGGTAAATTCATAAATTGGTTGAAAGAACCATATTTAGTTTTTTAGCTGATCAGGGTTATGATAAATTACTCATGAATGGCCCACCATATAATGGTAATTAAGGGCTTTCAGCTTGCACACGTGCGCACATTTGTAGAATAAGTATGATTCATTAACAAAATGACACATATGTGTGGTATGCAACTGATAATACCACATTTTTAATCCTTACACAGGATTATTGTGAGGGTGGTTGGTGATTGGTGCCACTCGCAGAACCCCGGGGATCAATAAGTTAGACTGTACTGCCCTACAGTCTAACCACTAGCTTTGAAGGTCAGAGAATTAGGGGAGAAATGAACAATAAGGAGGAAACAGAAATTATCACCCAACGGGTGACTAAGTGTCACACAGACACAAACAAATGAACTGAGAAAACTCCGCAGAGTAGATAAGGTAAGGGTAGCGAAAACACCCGATAAACAAAATACCTTATATAAAGAGATAAGTAACAAAACACGCGGTAGTAAAAATACCTCCACCGGTTTACCCAATGGTAATGAAAAACGAACAACAAAACCAAAGACAACTGTGTGTCCGAAACAAACGAGGAAAGGCTAGTAGAGCCAAAAAGAACGAAAATGAAAACCCAAAACACAGTCTGTTCAAAAGAAACCAAACTGAAACTCCTAAAAGCTAGTGAGGTTCCTAAATTAGGTATCATAAAGAGGTTCTTTCAATGTGAAGGTTTTGAAATAGAGAAAGTTTCTTTTAACTACAGTAAGTTCTTTCGAGTTATGTTTTTAAAAAGACACAACAAACCTTACCGGCTAGATCATAACAATGGCTTACGATTTCGCACTGAACGAAGCCAGGTGCGAGTTTAAATAGGGAGGTGATTAGTAAATGAGTCCACCTGTGCACCTCCCCCAAGGAAGGGGGAACAACCGCCATCTGGCAAATTTGATGAATGAGGTACCTGGCCCATCACTACACATGCATGATGAGGCAGTAATATTGCATACATTTACATTGTCAAACAGTGGAGCGTGGGCCAAACCACATGTGAATAAAGATGGGGGATAGTGCTTCTGTAAATTGGCCTGGGTGGTTGGAGATCTCTCTTTTGTGGGGTTGTGAAGCAGAAAACATTAGACTCGATGCGTTTATCTTGACCTGTAATGGATAGGATGGTCATACATCCAGTGCAAACATATTACATTAACATTGTATATATATTGAAGAAGTTTACATAGGAGCTCCTCCAATAAGAATCAAATTATTAATCATGTCAATCACATGCATAGATAGAAACTTCTGATTTGAAACAAGACTTTCGGATAACAGAGACTGGTGGGTGCGCTGTACACAGAGGGCTGCTCACACTGTGATAATGTGTATAGATAGTAAAGATTCGAGATGAATAGCAAAGATTTTTTTAAACTGCTGCCAAAAACTGGAGAAAGCAGCCTGCTCTACCACCGCTACACCAACTAAAGGGAACTGTTACGAGTAAGCATTCTTTAATAATAATAATGATTATAAGTAATATCATAAATATAAGTAATTTCAACTTCAAAGTGTTGCATGAGATTTGGTTACCCCATAAAATCATCTTCCCTGTGTAAGGAGCATAAAAGGTCAGTTTATAGCTGATTTGTGTTAATACGACCCTCGCCTGAGATGTATACCAAAGCTGTAAGGCATAACAAAGATGTGTGTTTATGCAGTAGGTAATGAAAAATAAACCAGAACTAGGGCAAGGCTAACTTCACAATCCAAAGCACATGGAATGGGAAATGATCACTTCAAATCACTTTTATTAATGACTAAATTGTTGTCTTCAAGTTAAAATCCCTAGAATGTGGTACATGGTGATCTCTGTTTCAACTCTGCAATTAAATTGTGCAAAACTGCAAATTGTTTCAAATGTACAGGTCAATTCAGCCTACCACTAGATGGCACTCCCAGCTAAGGAACCTGTTTTGGCAAGGGCAAAAACTATGAATTTCACATCAATGAATAAATGACTTCCTGAAGTAATTGAAAAAACAGTAACTTAGTTCACTTTCATCTAGTATATGATACAAGGCAGAAAAGGTTTGTATTTAATGAATACACAAGAACAAAGGATGTGTGACACCCACTCTATAGCAACCAAAACACAAAACCACACAACATGCCCAAAACACAAATCCAGAGATTTCCAGTATTATGGAGATGTTCAGCATTACTATAGTATATTTTAATGATTCAGTATGAATGTATCATATGAATGTATCATACTGTACTGGTGTCTCTTCTCTGAAAACACAAGTCGTTTGTGACCTCAGCCTCAGATTTGCACAATTACGATCAGGTTGTGATGTTGACTATAGTAAAATGTAAAACAATGAACAGTGTTGTAGTTGTATGCATTTATATACTATGAATATACAGGTAGTGAACAAAAAATTGTAAACACCAAAGGAAAATGCACTCTACACTGTCACGGAACCATCAGAACTCTTTAATGTTGGGACACTGTCTGATTTCTTATTTTTCACTACCTGTACTCAATTGAGAGTAATTAAAATGGTTTCAGATATTTCCCATATGCAAAAACAATGCATTAACAATAATAGTTATTAGATACATAAACATTCAACATATAGAGCATAACAATCTACACATAGGACATACGCTACTATCCAGACTGTGTAAGTATAATCTGGAACATCTAGCCTATTCCAAATTATACAGGCTCAGTAGTACTATGTGTCCTATATGCATAGACTTTTATTCCTTAGATGTTTATATAGCTTAACTATTATTTCTAGTCTGTTTCCCCCCAGGCTGATAGCATGTACTTTAATTCATAGTAAAACTTAGCACCTCCCGAATGACAAGTTTGGCAGTGTCACCCTATTTGGGTCAAATATCTTCTGTAAATGTGATGATTGTTGATTATATTAAAATCATTTTGAGTTGTTGTGGTACTGTATTTAGCACAGGCAGGCTATATTTACTTTGATTTGTAGAAAATGACTATTTTATATTATACTATTTCTGAATGACATATTTCTTAATGCCAAAAAATGTTGCACTGTGAAACAGAAAGGATCATAAGAGGGAACAAGTACAAAGCCTTTATATTCTAGCGGTCCATTTTAAATCAGAGAATTTACATTTCCCGGGTGAGTTCTCCCCAAGTCCAGGAACACATACAGCAATTAGTGTTTCACGCGTTTGCTTTTATCTGCGCGCTCTGAGGCAGGGGTACGTGGTTCACAGATACGTCACTGGGGGGTTCATTATCTCTGTGTGCGCTTGTCTCCTCTTCTCCTTTCAGACGTTAACCTCTTTTCCAAAGAACACTCAGATGCATCTGCGATGCTGGTGACATTAAGCACTTGCCTGTCCAAACAGCCGCACCCCACTTGACCCTGGTAAAGTGACAACTTATGACACCGGAGGCAAAACAAATTGCCGTCTCACAAACTGCATGAAAGACATACTTGTCAACGTGAGAATATAGCCTGACAAACAGTTAAACAAGCATTTGATTGTCAGGGATTTGTGAAAGAGAGAAAGAGATTTTTAAGATTCAAAGACAAAATACACTGTTTGTTTTTTTGCATGAATATTAAAAGTGAGCCTGTGAACTTTTCTGGTTTAGAGTGGTGCTAGTACACAGCTCTGTGCTCACTGGTTTATAATGGTTCTAGTTCACAGTTCTGTGCTTGCTGGTTTTGAGTGGTTCTAGTTCACGGCTCTGTGCTTGCTGGTTTATACTTTTTTTTCACTGTGATTACCCTCTGGGGAATCCCATGGCCAGGGCCTAAAGGCATGTGAACCCAATATTTTCCCCTGCTCTGGTATGGTGAACCTGGGGTCAAAATGGGGTTTTCCCTCTTCTTAACCAACAGAAAAACACCACTTGAAAGCCTGGGACCCTACATACCAGTCTGCTGACACATGTCTCATATTTCAGCACAATGTTCCTGTGTATTCGGATTTGGAGGATATATAGCTGAAATATATTACTGCTCAAAATTAGAACAAAGGGGAAAATTCTTCAAAACATGTACACTGGTTTGAAGAATTTTTGCAAAATTAATGCAATTTACAGTGAATTATAGACCTCTATTTCTCAATAGCAAAAACATTCTATTTCATAGGCTTATTTTTTGTATATTGTATCCCCCAAAACCTTTCAGGAAATGAGAAGAACTGTTTTAGAATTATATTGAAACATTCTACACAACTGATGATGGGACATTTTTCCCCAAAATTGGAAAATGGCAATGTGAGGTTTTTACAATGCCAATATAATACTGCTATTCAAATGGTCCTTTGAAACTGCACTGTGGCACATTAAAGGTATAAGTTGCATGAAATAGGATAACAATAGCACATGCTCAAATGACCACGATCAGTTAAAATAAAGTGGGGCTTTCAAAATAATATTATCTTGCTTAACATTATGATTTTATTTAGTTTTTTTGTAAATCTCATTGTCCTTATGCTTACACTAAAAAGAACATATGTAATATTAATGTCTTGACTTGACACATGGATGCTTTCTTTAACCTTCCGGTGGCTGTTAAAGGACTGTTTTCCTTTAGAGAAATGGCAACTGCAACATAACCATTTCCACAAAAATCTGATAATCTGCATTATTATAAACTCAGGATGAGACTAATAAATATTATTAGTAATTGAATATTTATACGTACTAACAAAGATATGACGTCGTGTGTGTGCGTGCTTGCATGCAGGGCTGTGTGATGCGTAGTGCAGTAGATCTGTGGTAGTAGTGCTTGCATGTTGCTTCTGCTTGCTACTCTGCTTTCAGCTACTGACGCCGGCTAGCCCTCCTCGTGGAGGGTAAAAAGAGGAGCCGAGTGCGTAAGTCTCCCTGCCGGTACAAAGCCGCTCCACCGTCAAGACTTCTGCAGTGCCTCCTCGTGGCCACACACGGTAACTGGGTACCTTGAGGTCCCAGGCTAATACTGCGGGGGATCTCGGAGCAACAGTGGGCCCCAGAGGCATGGCGCGCAGGCCCATCGGTGTGTGGACACGCCCTGGCGCCTGCCAACCACTGTCCCAGCTATGGGCAAATAGCATGGGCAGATGGGGCTCATAGCCATGGAAGGCAATCCATCTAGGAGAAGGATACTCTGAACTAAAACCAGGACTGCGAGGAGTTGCGCCCCACAGTCCGTAATCAGCATAGTAAAGCCAACCATGAAGAACAAAGTCATCCCAAATCCTATACTTCCAGCGGCGGGAGTCCGCAGGAACATCGCAGCGGATGGTGGTGCTGGTCCTCCTCCCGGAGGACAACATGACAATAGGACCCCAAACCCGCAAGGGAGGGTCCAGTCCGATCACAGCACCCCGTCCAATGCACTCTTGCGCTGTCGGAGACCATTCGTAATGGGAACCTTCAACGCATGTACAGTGAGAGAATTAGCTAGCACACTGTGCCGAGGAAAGGGGAGTGGAGATCCTGGGAATCCAGGAACACAGAAGAGTGCACACTGATGACCGGATCGTGTACCGCAGAGTGGAGAGATGCATGTTCATCACTGCATCTGCGTGGGGGAAACGAGGCCCAGGCTGCAACAGGGGCGTAGGGGCTAATGCTGGGCTCTCTAACGCGTAAGGCTCTCCGTCGGGTTTACCATCACACCGATAGGATCCTTATTGCAGAGTTCTCAGGCAACCCAGTTACAACAGTCATAGTCGTGTACTCACCCACCAACGTGGCACCACCTGAGGAGGTGGAGAAGTTCTATGAGGACCTTGCAACAGCTGTCCGAGATGTCCCAGCACACAACTTCCTGGCAATCCTGGGTGACATCAACGCAAGGCTTGGACCAGAGGACGCACGCTTCCCATACCACGACTCTACCAACCGCAATGGCGCATACCTCACTGCCCTTCTCATGGAACACGAGCTACTGCCGGCGAACACCATGTTCCGGAAAAGAACAGGCAAGAGATGGACCTTCCAAGACCGAGCCTCAGGTATGCTACGTCAATTGGACTACATACGAGTGAGGCAAAAGTGGAGAAACTCCATTCTGAACGCTGAACCATACAGCACGTTCAGCTCTGTGGGCTCTGATCACCGCGTGGTCTCCATGAGGGTGCGACTGAGCCTCAGGGTCCCCAAGCCAAACCCCAGGATCCGGTATGACTGGAAGGCACTTTCGACCGACCCTGGCCTGCAAGCCAGGTATACGGAGGAGGTTAGGAGTCGCTTTCAGCTGCTGGATGAGGGACTGGAGCCTAGCAGCGAATACAGGCGATTCGTTGTCGCGAACGAGGAGGCGACCAGGCTGTGTGTGCCCGTGCTGGACAAAACCAGAACCTCCCTGCAGTCCAGACACCCGGACGTTGTAGTGGCACGTGGCAGGGTGGAGGAAGCACGGCTTGGCTATGTGCGTGAGCCTACTGTGGAGAGACGTGGGATACTGAACGAAGCCAAACAGCTTCTCTTCAGTACCTACGACAAGATCAAAGGG
Organism: Aldrovandia affinis; assembly: GCA_029706075.1. NCBI lineage: Eukaryota > Metazoa > Chordata > Actinopteri > Notacanthiformes > Halosauridae > Aldrovandia > Aldrovandia affinis. The sequence continues at coordinate 1,213,299 of JAINUG010000263.1, read as the reverse complement.
GAGGAACTGATGGAGAGGGTGCAGAGAGTCCAGGCAGCTCAAGGTGAGAGGCAGTATGGGGAGGCCTGGAGGGTCATCAACGAGATGACAGGATGGAAGAGGACCAAGGAGGGACAGGTTGAGGGACACAGCCCTGAGGAAAGGGTGGTGACCTGGTTCAACCACTTCCGAAGGCTGCTGGGCACAACAGCAGAGGGAGATGAGGAAGAAATACCATCATTCCTCCAGAACCTCAACATCGATGATGGTCCCTTCACGACCAGTGAGTTTGCCAGGGCGAAACCACGCTGAGAGAGGGCAAAAGTGCTGGGCTGGACGGCATACCCCCAGAGGTCTTAAAGAACTGCGGTCTCAACAACATCATCCTACAGTTCTGTAACCTCGCCCTGCTAAGCAACAAGCAGCCTGACATGTGGTCTCTCTCCAACATCATCCCGGTGCCTAAAGCTGGAGACCTCTCGAAGCCAGACAACTACCGAGGCATCAGCCTGACGTGTATCGCCGCAAAGGTTTACAACCGGATGATACTGAACCGGATACGGCATGCCATCGACCCTCACCTGAGGGAGAACCAAAATGGCTTTCGAGAGGAGAGAACCACCGTGGCCCAGATCCTGGCCCTGAGGAGAATCATCGAGGAGGTGAAGAAGAACAACCTGACTGCTGTATTGTGCTTCATTGACTTCAAAAGGCATTTGACTCGATACACAGAGGCACGATGATGAAGATCCTTAAGGCCTACGGTGTCCCTCCCAACTTACTCCGGGCAATAGAGACCATGTACGCAGGAACAAGGGCCAAGGTGGTGACCCCAGATGGCAACAGTGAGGAGTTTGACATCCTGGCTGGGGTACTGCAAGGAGACACCCTAGCCCCCTTCCTCTTCGTCATAGTCCTGGATTATGCACTCAGGAAGGCCATCAGTGGACGAGAGCAGGATCTTGGCCTCACTCTAACACCAAGGAGGTCGAGACGACACCCCACAGTAGTCCTGACAGACCTGGACTACGCAGATGACATCAGCCTGCTCTCCGACCACGTGGAACAAGCACAGGAGCTCTTGAGCAGAGTGGAGTCAGAGTGCGCCAAGGTTGGCCTTCGGCTGAATGCCAAGAAAACCGAGGTTATCACCTATAACATCCTATCGGAACATCCACCTTTAACAACAACAGAAGGCACTGCTCTGAAGGAAGTCAAGGACTTCAAGTACCTGGGCTCATGGGTCAACTCAACTGAGCAAGATCTTAAAGTAAGGAAAGCACTTGCATGGAGGGCACTGAATGGCATGGCCAGTGTATGGAACTCCAACCTCCCCCGACAAATCAAACTCAGCTTCTTCTACGCAACGGTAGAGTCTGTTCTCCTATATGGCAGTGAATGCTGGACCCTGAAACCAACCCTGCAGAAGTCTCTAGACGGGTGCTACACCAGAATGTTGCGTGCAGTACTTAACATCAGCAAGAGTACACATGTTACCAACAAGAATCTGTATGATGGAACACCAAGGGTGAGCAATAAAATATCAGCCAGGAGAATGAGACTTGCAGGACACTGCCAAAGACACCAGGAGCTGCCAGCCAGCAAATTGGTGCTGTGGGAACCAACGCATGGGCACCGGTCACGAGGACGTCCCACATTAACATATGTGGACGTACTCAAGAAAGACGCAGGAGCGCAAAGCACCAACGAGTTGGCCAGATGTATGGAGAACCGGGATGACTGGAAGCGACGATGGAGGGCTCATCTGAGGACGACCTAGAGAGATGACTCTTGTATGACAAAATGTTCCATTTGCCTCTTTCTCTCCCAGAATTTACATCATATCCAGGCACGTGCACAGATAGGGCTTAAGGGGGGCTTGAGCCCCTGCCCTTTTGCCCTCAGAGTCAAAAAGTGCCCCTTTTTTGGTTGATGTTAATTGTATGTAATTTTTTCTTTCTTTGTTATTGAAATTCTATCAAATATAAAGAGGTAAATGTATAGTAGTATCCACTAAAAACTCTGCTTTCCAACCCCCCCCCTTCCAAATGGTTTTGTCTCAATCAATCAATCAACGTCGCATCTTCCGACATTCTGAATACAACTTGTCATGAAAAGCACCGCATTCCCAGCCCCAGTTCAGTTATGGTGAATGATATCACTCAGGTAGGCACTGTTTTCATTATGAAACCACGATTAAACAACACTTACTTACTTTTTATGTTATATATCCGTAAAAAAATCTATGAAGTAGGTCAGTAGGACTTGCCACCTTCACACTGTAGTCATTACTAGCCTCGGTTCTCGCGAGCAAGTAAGCTAGTCTAATTATCATTAAAACAACGTTATCTCCGTCATGCAGGACAACTTACAAATATGCAATTAATTTCTGAAGCAGGTAGTTACGTTTTGCATAGTTTTGCTAATTTAGTGAGTCACCCCCTTTTCTTTATAGCCAGTTTTCTAAAAACGCGATGTTTAAAAGTGTATTATTGTTTGGGCATGTAGCAGTGTGTTTCCCTGTTAAAATAAAAGTTTCAATCAATCAATCAATCAATCAATTTCAATTGGGAAATAAGAAGCAGCATAAACACTGCTAGAAGAGGCAAATACACCTGTCTCCAATAAAAGGCAAAATACTTCTCACCTCCCTGACCCTGGATCAGTTTTTCAGCCATATGCATAGATGTAACAAATATATAAGAGTATGTTTAAGTAGTGTGTGTGTGTGCGTGCGTGCGTTTTTGAATATAATATAATACTGTGGTTTCTTTTCCTCTGTGTGATGCGCAAAAACATGTTACTAAAATCAAACTGTAGTTCAGTAGTTGTACTATACGTCTGATTTATAAAATATATGCAGTGTAACAATGATACAGAACATGAAAACAGAAGGAAGTTTTGAAACCCCAAATTCAGGGGGCTTATGTATCAAGCATGTCAGAGTAGGACTGCAGATCTAGAATCTTATCATTACTTATAATGAAAGGTAAAACAGGTCCCAGGTTCTTTCTCAAAGAAACCACTGATCTAATGTGACTGAATTGGTCTAAACAACTGAACACTGACTGACTGCATTACTTATACTGACTGACTTGCATTACTACATCAAATCTGTGGTTTCTTCATGGAATAATATGTTTCAGTAGAATTTGAACAGGTCCCATGTTATGAACATAGTGTGTGATTATGGATGGCGGTGGTGTGGCAACATCGGGGTGGGAATAGTGTGTGTCGGTGGGGTGAGTGCCCTTTTTTTTGCTTGAGCCCCTGCCCTCCAAAATGTCTGTGCACGGCCCTGATCATATCTCTTTTATTTTTCAATAATGGAAGTATGTGCAATTCTACAATATCATCAATAATGAAAGTATGTGAAATTCTACAATATAACTAGAATTTCTATTTTGGACTAAAAGTCTCATGTACATAGTGCAAAAGATACAGCGACAGTAATACTAAAAGATATCACATAAATTAAATTGCTGAATTTTTTTAATGCAATATTTATCCTGTTGTTTTGTTCTTCCTTAAAAAGTGAATATATGTTCATATATAAAATCCTACATTTAAATAACATATTTCAAATATTGTCAAAATATAATATTATAAAATGATTAACTTTCACATATGTGACTCAATGTACTACATTCTTATGTTATTCTATGTTGCACATATATATGCAATATGTTCCTGAGGCTACATATATCAAATGTAGATATACAATTTATATATTTTGTAATTATAAGTACATAGCCCAGTATGATGTGGTGATTGACAAAGTTTGCTCTTGCGTAGGGAAATACATACTGAATTCATCAAGCAACAATGGTCTTAACAAGACCTGCTTTCTTGAGGAGAGATGGAATAATGGGGCTAATAATTAATGAATTGGTTTCTAGTCATTTGGGGAGGATTCCATACAATTCCTGAAGATCATTACTCGTAGAAGTCCAAAGGACTTAAATAGTGGCTATAATTTGTTCGTTTATAGAAGGGGTTCCCATGTATTCTGATTTTAATTCCGATCAATCTTTTGATTTATTATGGCTGTTGAAAACATGTGTTTAATTTTCTTAAATCTGTGTTTAAGCAGATTTGAACACAATGCAGGTCTGACTCATTATCATTTGCCATTACCAGTCTTTGAATGAGCAGCTATTTGAATGACTTTGATGTTTCAATGATCAGGTGCACAAAGTTTCAGCATTTAGGACTTCACTGATTTAAGCTGTAGATCTATCAATAAATCAATTTAAAATGCGATTGGCTGATTTATTTTCGCCATTACAGGGAAATGGAATGGAAAATAGTTGTCTGAGAACTGGTCTGACTGATTGGATGAATATGAAATACTCATTTTTTGTAATATGAATATGTTTCTGACATAATACGGCATTAATTAATCATCCCTTGTTAGATATCAAAAGTCTCTAATTAAAAACAATTGACACCTCCAACTCAGGATTACTTATGGGGATTAAAACCAGCAAACATGGGGCTACCATGTCTAAATGGCTACCAAATTGGGAGAAAAATGGGATAAAATCAGAAACAAATAAAAAAATATAGCTATATCTGTGTTTGGCAGGGAGGTTGCATCCTAATATTTTTAGGGGTCTAGGCATGCAGTCTTGGAACCCTATTGTTTTTGTTGTGTTCTCCTTTATTATAATTATGAGCAAATATCTTAAGTTGTACAGCTATGAAACTGGGCACGAATGATCTCATACACACCCACTACTCAGGCATAAAATGACCTGCTTATCAATGTCAATCATCATGAAACTTGGTGAGTATGTTAATCTCACTACTAAGTACTAATATGTCAAAGGATAGTCAGCAAAGAAAATAGTGAGTCCTGCCTCTGTGGTAAACTCACTCCAAGACATAATGCACATTATTAGTTTTTGTGTACTAAAAGTAAGAGCTAGCTTTATTTCTGTTGTACTTTCATTTCCAGTTCTACAATCGGTTAATCTGATCAATTTGAAACTTTGCACTTTTCATCTTCCATGCATGAGCTCGTAAATTTTGTATTCAACCAAAAAGTGGCCTTACAATTCATAATTGGCCCCTGTTAATTGCTACTTGTGGCTATATTTTCCTTGTTTCCGCATTTCCTATACATTACAAAATGGGGATAGAGAATACAGACCATTCCTCCCCAATCTGTATGAAGGAATAGTCAAAGATCCCACTCAATACGTTTACAAATCTCATAAAAATAGTAGACGACTCTGTAGTGCTATCCTTGAGAGGGGAGGGTGCACAAAGTACTGAAAACGGGGGTGTGAATAATTGTGACACATATGTTTTGGGAAATAAATATTACTTCTTAAAAAATATATTTTTCTCTCTGAATTTGTAGAAAATAGTATAATATTCCCATTTTTTGAGCAACAATATAGTTCATTACTCATGACCTGTATTGCTTATTTTATGTGAATCATTTTGGAGGGTACTGGATCTCTTACTGACTTTGATTAAGATTATTGTTTTATGTTGAGAAACAAGGGGATTCATCACACAAAAAGGTATTCATCACGCATTAAATGCAATTTCAATGCAGACTCAGACATGTCCCAGCTGAGGTGGGCCATGATATAGATGTGAAAAAATAACTTGATGCATGGTATAATCTTCCCTTAGACCAGTCAATTTAAACACTCGTTTATGAGTCTTTTCTACATGCAATTCATTGATAAAATGAACATTAATGCCCAGCACTAGTTACAGTTATGTACGTTTGTTTTGACACTTGAATTCCATATTTTAACATATGTTAGGCTACATTTTAAGAAGGTGCGAGTTATAGAAATTGTATTTGCTCATTGAAGAGATCATGAGCTCAGGTTTGGGAACAACTACATTTGATAATGATGGACACATCAGTGTTCATCTTCTGTTGTAAAATGTATTATTTGTAATCAGATACTCCTATTAAATAACCTTTGTTACATTTTGTGTTTACATCATATTGATCTTAAATTGTTTTATTTAATTAAAATAAATTACTGCACATTACAGAAACCATATTCAAATAGTTTGGTGAGAGTTTCTGTTCATATTTTCACACAGAAATGTGATTTTATTAGATTTTTATATAGTGACATAAAGCAAGTATATTGTAATTATACAATTTTTTTTGATACATTGGTGCTAATTTGGTTCTACTAAGGGGAGTCTTTTACACTGTTTTTTCCATCTTTCATTTACCGTGATTATGTTATCAGGCCAGCCAGGCAAAGGGTGGAGCGACTATAATTTCAGAGCGGGATTAGGCTGAAATAACGAGGTCACTAAGTTGAGTTGCCATGGTAACATCACATCTAAGAACACAGGATGTGCAGCAAACCGAGGTATGCCTGGAATCCTTGTTTTTGAGGAAACCACTTCCTCAATTATTTTTTTCCTAAAATAGATTTTTTGCAAAGAAATACATAGACAACCAACATCATACTACTAACTAAACAAGCACAATAAAATGTAATAATAAATAGCAGAAATTCTGATGAAAAAAAACAAGGTAATAAATTAGCCACACAATATGAGGATCTGTCACATGCATAGTGGAAACAAAGACTCAGTGAATGTGTGATGGAGATTCAACTGAGAATTGAATCCTTAATGAACAGATCCATACATACAGTACATTTCTACAGTGGCTGTATATATAATAAAGTCATGGTCTATTTGAATATGTATTTCCTATTCATCATGTAATAATATACAGTTCAAAAGAGTCTGTTATGGAAACAGATACATTGTGATGTAGATAACCATGTCACACAATGGCAGCCAGTTGTCCTTATGAGGGATGTCAATACACAGAACATTTGAATAAAAGAAAATCAATAACACATGGTGCATATTATAAAATATACAATTTGTTATATTACTTCTGTTATGTATGAAATACCATCAGTGGCGGCTGGTGACCAGAATTGTTGGTGAAGCAACTGTACTGGACCCATCTCCCTCAACACAACCACCCAAGCAACCCCCCCTTTTTAAAACAGCACTCACTGTCTTTATATGTGTATAAACATACAGTATAATTTAGCAGATAAACCCAGCATATTACGTATGTCCATGAGCTTTTATTCAAAAGACATGTAACTTATATAACATATTTTTTTGCTGTAGGCATCTCTATTTGATGCAATACTTAAAAAAATAAACACAGACATTTCAGGTTAATGGACAAGGAGTTACTTGGACTTACATTACATTATTATCCAGAGAGACTTAAACAGTTTCACATTTCTTTAAATACAATCCATTTATACAGCTGGATATTTACTGAAGCAATCCAGGTTAAGTACCTTGCTCAAGAGTACAATGGCAGCGCCCCACCTGGGATCGAACCTGCAACCTTTGTGTTACAAGCCCAGTTCGTTAACCATTATGCTAACATTGCTGCCCTGGCGGCAACTTATGACAGCATAGAATTATCTTACAGGGAGGAGGGCAGAGGGAAGGGTCTGCTGGTCTTCTGGTGCTTAGAGTGGGGAAGCAGGAATGTCTGCAAATGGAGATATAAAACATCTCAAAACATCTACATTACATCAAGTGAACAAATATTCAAGTTAGATACATTAGAAGCATAATAAAATAAACCAATGGTAAGAGCTGTTGGTTCTCTGACAGGATAATGCTGAGAGCAATGGAAGGGGACTACAGGAGGACTGAGCTGGACTTGAGAGAGCTTGGCATGACAGAGGAGGGCTGAGTTGGACTTGACTGTGCTCCAAATAGCAGAACAAATCCAAGATACACTTTCTTCCTTCCTTGTGCAATTCTCTTTCCAATCCTGAAGCTATCTCATCTCCTGATGTCATCCTTTCTTACTGATGTCTTATTTACTAGAAAATGCAAATTACATAAAAAAATATATCAATACAGTAATAACTAAGCCATGTGTGCTTTCCACTAAGGAAAGCAAGTCTCAACTGACCTGAAACACACCTATAGGAAAATGTTTTGGTTCAATTTTCCTTTAACTTGTTTCAGCTGACTGCACTCATCAAAACTCAAGTAATTGTAGTTATATATAACTGCAATGAATTTAAAAAAAGTCATTCTCATAAACAAATCCAAAATCAGATTAAGATACAAGCAGTCATACAAAATCTTACTACAAAAGCTTCCTCTCACCATGTAAATTCTTCCCTCCTGTTTTTCTTGGTAAAGTTGTCTTCACTGTTATTTTTTCCTCATAGGAGAAGATGTGAAATGATTTCTGTAGGATGCGGTCGACGATGTTTGCAACTGCATCCATACTTACAAAAGACAGGACAGGAGCTAGCTAAGCAAGCTAGCTAGCTAGCCTACAACACTACACAAGGTACAAATTTTTTTTTTAAAACAATACAAAAAATGTCAATATAAAGATGAACAATAACGATATGAACAGATTAAGTGATTACACATAATTATACTATTAACACTATATATACAAAACCACCAACAAATACTACACTAATCATTAATTTATGATAATCTGTCTCTCTTGGATCTCTCTCGCAGCACGCTTTGACTTCCAAAAGGAAAAGGAATGATGGAGGAATTGAGAACACGTTTAATCAAAGGTTGCTCCAGCAAATAAGGGAATAATCAAACAAATGAAATAATAAATAAGAAGGAATAGCCTATATAACCACCATTCAATTTGCTTGCAAGGTGAAGATACATTTTATTCCTCAAATATATGTTATAACTTGCATTTGGTAAAGCATGTATATCACTTCATATCTGATAATGCATAGCTAACTAAAATAATATGGTAATGTATGAGTATTGTAGTCCCAAACTTGAACTAGCTAGCTGGAATAATGTGTCATTTAGCAACCAAAATTCACCAGCCAGAGTTTTCAAAAGACTTTATGCTAGCCATAGCATCAGGTAGATTTTTCATTCATCTCATACCATTTCTAACCAGCTAATCCAAATAGCTGGCTATTTAGTTTGTTTTATTTCTGATTCCAATTGTAAATATTGATAAGTGCATATCAGTTGTCAAAAACGATATTAAAAAACATAAAAAAGAAAACATACAACATATAATATATAAACAGATGCATTTTCAGATAGACTGCTCTTTTGACTAACATTACAACCCAAGTTTTTTCCCCTGTAGCAGCTACAGCTAGCTACACCATCTATCTAATAGCTCAACTATAGCTAGCTTTTTACCTCTAATACCTTTTTTCGTTTTACATCTGATACCCAATAACAAATATTCTTATAAGTTATCAAATATGATATTAGATAACATAAAACATTTTAAAAATACCTTGCAGCACTTCTTTTTGGGTGATGTGGAGTGCCTTTTCGTCCAGTGCACCTTGAATGCAACTGTTTGCTAACAAGCTAACGTTAGCTAACGGAAGCTACTTATCTAACATTGTCTGAGGAGGATTTTTCAACATTTCTGATTCACGAAAACCTATTCATATTCTTGAAATATGTCTATGACATTAATAGAGTTAAAGAATAAAGAAAATGTATATAATTTTCAGCTCAGGGAAAAGCTAGGTCTGGCTTTGCATTCAAATTTCATTGTCTAACATTACTCAGCTTGCTCCACAGGATCAAAAGTTCATCTCACAGATGTTTTATCAAAACAACACAACTATCCTAAAGGTAAATAATATATTACCAGCATTAAAAACATATTGCATACAGTTACTTACCTCAATATGTCTGTCAGAAACATGATGGATCGCACTGAGCAGAGGCACCAGCTTCAAATCACCATTTCCCTTGCCAGTTTTTCATTTTGAGAAAATAGCTAGTTCCCGCCCTCTAGTCATAAACCAATCATATATAATGAAATACGATACCCATTATAAAATACACATTCTAACCTACCCACTTAGATATTTAGGTTACAACCATAAGAAACATGTTTCCGAATGGTTTAGATCATCTTCATGTTGTGAACACGCAAAGATTGTGCATCATTCCAAAGACTATGGTGAAGCAATGCTTCACTGGGTGGGCTTTAAAACACGTCATACGACATAATTGTCCAATCAACGACGAATAAAGCACTATATTGCGTTTTATTGAGTTGTATTAGCTTAGTGAGGCAGAGAGCACCTCTGCCTCACTGAAGTACCTTTTAATAATCTGATGGTGGTGCTGTTTTGCACGATACATTATTTTAAAAAAGTGAGACTTTTTTGGCTTGATTCAGAGGAAATAGTCATTGTGATGATACTTAGGCATTTGAAAAAGATGCTTTATGTGATATTTGTGTGTATGTTTTTTTGTCTGTTTGTTTTTAGGTGAAGTACTGCTTCACCTGCTGTCTTATAGAAACCTCCACTGATGTACAGTACCAGTCAAAAGATTGAGTACATCTGCTGGAAACTAGGTTTATCTCATAATTGATAATGTTTTACATCATACAAGTTTCTGTAAATACTTACGTGATAAATGTATACAATGCATATACAATAAACAAAAGGAACATCAAAGCAATGTTCAAGAAAATTGAATTGAAAATGTAATCTTGGATTCCTCAAAATAGCCACCCTTTGCCTTGATAACAGCCTCACAAACATATTCAGTTAATACGTTTCTATAGGAAATCACCCGACATGTCTTCCATTTCCATTTTACATTTTAAGCATTTAGCAGATGCTCTTATCCAGAGCGACTTACAAGATGTGCATTAATACATGATAAGAACAATCATAGTTCGCGCAAGAGATCAGTGCAGTAACACAGCGATAGACATCGTTGTAGGCAGCTGCATACCATACCTGTAACACTGGGAAGGAAAAGGTTAGTAAATAATTCTTTATAATTTTTTATTTTTTATTTTTTTTATGAGGAGTAAGCAAGGATACATATACAAAAACTATTGACTAAGTAGGCAGTGGTAATGACGATTGGCTAGATGTACAGAATTCAGTGGTAGTGGAGTCTGAAAAGGTGAGTTTTGAGTCTCTTGCAGAAGATCGCAAGTGATTTCGCAGTCCTGACTGATTGCGGAAGGTCATTCCACCACCGAGGGGTCAGGACAGAGAAGAGGCGAGACCGCGAGGAGCGGCTGCCGGGCGCCCGGAGGGATGGGACAGTCAGTTTGCCAGAGGGGGTAGAGCGGAGGCGTCTGGCTGGGGTGTAGGGTGTGATGAGTGTCTGGAGGTTAGGGGGAGCCATTCCTCTAGCCGCTTGAAAAGCAAGCACCAGTGATTTGAATCTGATGCGTGCTGCGATGTGGAGCCAGTGTAGAGAGGAGAGTAGAGGGGTCGACATGGGTGAACTTAGGTTGATTGAATACCAGACATGTGGCAGCATTCTGAACTAGTTTCAGCGGCTTGATGGCACAGGCCGGTAGGCCTGCCAGCAAGGAATTGCAGTAGTCCAGACGTGAGATCACCAACAGAACAGCTTCAGTGCACCATTGTAAATATTTTAAATGTCTGGTACATTACTGGAGGGATGAAACACCATTCTGCCATGAGAAATTCTGTCATTTGGTGTTTTGTTGATGGTGGTGGAACATGCTGTCTCAGGCTTTGCTCCAGAATCTCCCATAAGTCTTCAATTGTGTTGAGATCTAGTGATAGAGATGGCCATGGCATAGGGTTTACATTGTGTTCATGCTCATCAAACCATTTAGTGACCACTTGTGCCCTGTGGATGCAGGCATTATCATCCTGGAAGAGACCACTCGCAACAGGATAGAAATGGTTAATCATAGGATCAAGGCGATCACACAGAATGGTTTTGTGTTTATTGCCATTTACCTTGCCCTCTAAGGGTTGAGTGGACCTAAACCATACCAGGAAAATGCACCCCACACCACACCATAACAGAGCCACCAGAACCCTTTATTTACCCAAGTTTCCTTTATTTTGGCAGTAACCTGTAACAAATTATGTAAATCAAATAGTTCGATTCAGAAGGGATGGTAAAACATTATTTTGCATGTGGATTTTAATTCTATTCACCATCCTTGATTAAACCAAACTTGACATTAATGTTAATAACCTTTTATTCAAATGAGGACCGTGACCTATTAAATAAAGGTGGTGTAGTCTGGATTTAACCTCCAACCCCACCCCTCTTCTAATCCCCTGTCCCCTGAATTTCATAATTTAATATTGACTTATTTCTACTCTTTATAATGACTAAGGGTATTCATTATACACTAGATTGAGGTAAATACTGGAATGGCATAATTTCTTACTGCATCAATAAATATATAGTAACATTGAATAAATAATCTGAATGTTGATGGATCTGAATGTTGATTTCTAAGTTTAAAAGATGAATAGACTGGCCGTGGCCATTAGCCCCGATCAGAGGCGGCATTTGGCTGTCCACTCCTGAGGGAGAGGGGAGGGTGGTTGGCACAAACTCGCTGTAAAGCACGTAATGGTGTCTCCAGAAAGGGGTCGGTGAGTTCTATCTCGAAGGAGGCGGATCAATGCCAGCCACAGAGAGTAGCTGTGGTTTATAGCCTGAATATATCTAAAACTAAAACTAAAAAAACAGAACTAAAACACTGACACTTTTGACATGATTATCATCATGTCAAAAGCTTATTTTACATTCATATTATCTTTCATTCATTTTTTAAATATCAATAAATATATTTTACAAATCTTGTAAACTAAAAAACATCTGGTCAGACACCATCCATAAGAGTCCCACACTGTGCGTCTGTACTACACTGGAGCTATCCCACACCGTGCCTCTGTGTCTGCGCTGGAGCTGTCCCACACCATGCGTCTGTGCTACAGCTGTCACTTTATTGTAGTGAAAGCAAGTCTCATAATGTGCTCTTTGCAAGCCATGGGGTTTGCTTTTCATTAAACGTGACAAAATTGCCAATTTGCTATGGAAAAGGTATTACAGGGATCTGATTGGCCATAATGAAACCAAACCCTCACCACACCCACTGGTAATTTATTCTTCTTTAACCAACTCTTCCTACAACTGCACCCCAGGTGCACTACTGTTTCTTGTCAGAAAACTATTGGAATAGACAAGGACATGCCTTAATGTGCCTTCGTCCTGGATTAGCGATACTGTCTGCGCATTGCACTTTGCCAACAAAACTAGACACAGACAGTTTCTAAGGTTATTTTAAGAGGAAGGACAGGCTACCTATGATGGCTGCCTGCCACCAACTTCAATCAAACAAAATCTTGATGAAAGATTATTTGATAGAATAATAAGTCAATTCAGGAAATTCATTAAAATAAAATGAATATATTTAAAAATGTTCTATGAGGACATTATTGAGGACATTTTTCAATTCATTAATTTCATTTAATTTCCTTTCCTGAATGTACAAAATGTAATTGGAATTTAACCCAACTAGTGGCTGGCATCATGTGCTTTGGTAAAAATGGGATTGCAGTTCCTTCCTCAAAAGGAGCTGAATGTGACAATGACTGGAATATTACCTTTTCAGTTTGAGCCTAAGTAAGTAAGTAAGTAAGTAAGTAAAGTTTATTTATATAGCACCTATCACAGACCAGGGTCACAAAGTGCTTCACATGTAAAAACATCATTAAAGTGCAAAGAAGATAGCAGGTTCAACTTCAAGTTGATTATTCATTAATATAAGTTAATAAAACAAGTAGGCCTAAAAAAACAAGAAAAAAAAAAAAAAAAAAACAGCAAGGGCATAAAAATAATAAAGAAGACACAGCAAAGGGTTTAGGCGAAAGCCTGTCTGAACAGGAGAGTCTTTAGCTGCTTTTTTAAAAGCTTCGACTGAGACCACTGATCTTAAGTCCAGGGGAAGAGCATTCCATAGTCTGGGAGCCACAGTTTGAAAAGCTCGATCACCTTTTGTTTTTAGCCTGGACGAGGGACAACCAACAAACCCTGGTCAGAGGACCTGAGAGACCTACTGGTGATGTAGGGATGCAGTAGGTCACAGATGTAAGCAGGTGCCTGACCATGAAGGGCTCTGTAGGTGATGACAAGAATCTTAAACTGAATCCTAAATTTGATGGGGAGCCAGTGTAGGGAAACCAAGATGGGGGTGATACGACATGACTTTCTGGACCTAGTCAACAGCCTTGCAGCTGCATTTTGGACTAATTGTAGCCGGTCTAGGGTGGACATGTCGAGACAGGTGAACAAGGAGTTGCAATAGTCCAGGCGAGATGACACAAAGGCGTGGATAATCATTTCCAACTCAACATGGGACACAACAGACCGAAGTTTTGCAATGTTTAGCAGATGGAAAAAACATGTACGCGTCAGTGACCTAATGTGATGATCAAAAAGCATTGATTGGTCAAAAATAACACCAAGATTTCTGAGCATAGTCCTTACTGTTGTTGAGAGGGTCCCCATACAGGTAGTTACTTTTGAAGTGACTTTATCTGAACCAATAATAAGAACCTCTGTCTTCTCTGCGTTTAGCTGTAGGAAGTTGTTAGCCATCCAGTCCTTAACAGCAGTCAGACAGTCATGTAAGGCAGAAAGCTTGTCAGTTTGGTCTGGCTTGAACGAGATGTATAATTGGATGTCGTCTGCGTAACAGTGGTAAGAGACATCTTTAAACTTGCTAATTATTATACCTAGGGGCAGCATGTAAAGTGCAAACAAAGTCGGAGCTAAAACAGAGCCCTGAGGCACACCACAGGACAAGGCAGCAGTTTCAGATGTAAAAGGGCCGGCAGACACAGAGAAACTCCTATCATGAAGGTAAGAGGAGAACCAGTCCAGGGCGCTCCCAGTGATACCAGCCCACTGCCTAAGTCTTTCGATCAGAATGCAGTGATCAACAGTATCAAAACGCTGCACTCAGATCTAATAACACCAGAACAGAGCATTTTCCCACATCAGATGAACTCATGATGTCATTAGAGACTCTGAGGAGAGCTGTTTCGGTGGAGTGCTTCTGACGGAAACCGGATTGGAATTTATCAAAAATGGAGTGTGCATTCAGAGCAGCAGTGAGTTGATTGGCAACAACCTTCTCTGTGATTTTGAGATGAATGGTAATTTGATATGGGCCTATAGTTTTGGGGGAGGGAGGGATCAAGGTTCAGCTTCTTTAAGAGAGGCTGAACAACTGCTTGTTTAAAATATAATGGGACACAACCAGTTTGCAGGGAGCAGTTTATAATGGAAACCAGACACGGGCCGATGGAAGTGAGTAGGCCTACATTTTTAAGCATACATGTCGGTATAATATCTAATGGGCTTGAGGAGGTTTTTCATAGAGCCCACCAGTTCTATAAGGTCCTTCAGGAGATGGGAGAGAAGTCACTAAGAATTGATGGGCGGGGGAGATGGGAGGGGGGGGGGGGGGGATGATGCTAGCCCTAACTAAATTAACCTTGCTCACAAAGAAGGAAAGAAAATCACTGCAGTCCTTATTTGAAAATATGGGTAAAACCGGGGTGCAGGGGTAACAATGTTAGAGATGGTGTCAAATAACACTTTCGGGTTCCGTTTACTAGTTCTAATTAAATTAGCAAAGTAGGAAGCTCTCGCATCTTTAACCATATTGTTAAAATCAGTTAGCAATTCTTTTAAATAAAGACGGTGGACTTGGAGTTTGGTGGCTTTCCATAACCGCTCCACCTTCCGACATGTACGCCTGAAACAGCGAATAGCTTCATTTAACCAGGGAGATGGATTTACTGTTGGAACACGGCGCGTTTTTATTGGAGCCACTTTATCCAATACGGATGAGCAATGGGAATTGAAAGCGCTGACCAGATAATCAACATCAGCTTGGGAGGACTGCACAGCGCTTTGGTCGAAAGCTGATGAAAATTTCTCTGCCGATAAACTTCCAAGGACACGAGAGGACTTTACAAGTTTACCTGGCACGTGATCTAACTTAAAAGACAAGTTGAACATAATACAGACATGGTCAGAAATATGCAGTTCTTCAGAACAAGTTGAGTCAATTTTTAAGCCAAGCGAAAACACAAGGTCAACGTATGCCCGTGAGTGTGAGTGGGTCCAGTCACATGCTGGATGAAGTTCAGTGACTCGGTGAGTTTGAGAAAATTAGCGGCACAGTGATCTGTTTCATCATCAACGTGAAAGTTAAAGTCCCCAGCCATTACGACTCTGTCCAGTCTAACAATGGAGGATAAAAAGTCACTAAACTCGGACATGAAGGAGCTATTTGAGCCAGGAGGCGGTAAATTAAAGCACAGTAGAACGGATTTGAGCCACCAACTTTAGTCAATTGTAGCTCAAACGAGGAGAAAGTTTCAGTGCTTACCGTTCGACTTGCAAAACAGTCTCTGAAAACCACAGCGAGGCCTCCACCACGTCCAGAGGTCCTAGGGGTGCTAATAAAGTTACAGTCCGGCGGACACAGTTCTATAAGTGGAGCATATTCCTCACTCTTCTGCCAGGTCTCCACCACAAACAAAAAATCCAAGCCCCTTGAGGAGAAAACCTCGTTCAAAATGAAGGATTTATTCCCAATGGAACGAGCATTAATCAGAGCCATCTTGAGAGGTAGGCCTACGGACCCAGCAACAGCAATCGCAGCAGAAGCCCTGGGCAGAGGGCGCAGGCACCGGGAGTCTGCTTTGCGTCCACCCAGGCAGAGCGAGCGTTTCCCCGGATAGGGAGCTGTCGGCCAGCAGGGCGTGACCAGGTCTGGGAACACAGGCCGGAGGCAGGAGAATCTGGCGCCAGGAGTGGTAGAGGGCCATGGCGAAGGGGATCCAACTGTGGCAGTGGCCTCTGAGAGCAGTACTGGATTAAAGGCGAATCCTTGCTTCCAGAGCCACCGCAATTTCACCTGTGTTCCAGCTCGTTTCCCTCTCTTCCTCCGGCGTCTGCGGGGGCTTTGGTGGAGGTAGCCTCCATGCAGGTGACGGAAGCGGCACGAGAGACCGGACAAATGGAGGCTGGAAAACATCCAATTTAGTAAACGCATGGAACTCCACCATGGATGATCGGATCCCAAGGAGGGTCTGACGGTCATACACCCGAGCAGCAGACACTTCAGGAACAAACAGGTAAGCTACTAACAACAACACAATGCATAGGACAGGTAGAGATTGACGCGCAGCGGCAGCAGCAAAGCCAAACACAGGCGCTATCATGCCACGTCTATACGCTAGCTCGCTAGGCGCGCTGTAGATCCCTCATTTCTCTAAGGAACACAGACCCCTGCAGTGAGTCTTAATCAGAGACACAAGCTGGGACCTGAGTCTCCATTCTGGCTCCCCTCTGTCTGAGCACTGGTGACACCACTCACTTAAAGGCCTCTAGTTCATGGGCCCTTGGGTCTAGGAGTCTCTAAGGGCTCTTGTTTGGTGAGGACAGTAGCGAAAATCCACCTGGGTGGTAGTGCAATTCTTAGTTTCGTCCATCACAAACAAATATTTCACCCCTCTGCCCAGTTTGGTAGTTTTGTGGTCTGCAGTAAAGGAGTTTGCTTCAACATTGGTTGGGCGGCACAATGGGGGGTGTTTCAATAAAAACATTTGGCACTGCAAGTTTACTGTCTGATCATTTGTTTTCGTTTTGGAAACCAGACCACCTCTTAACTCAAACTCAGGCATTATGTGCTAGTTTGGTAATGTTATTAATGCGCACATATGAACAGATAGGACCCCACACAAGACTGTTTTGCTGAGGTTTGTTAACATCATGCAATTTGTTCCATAAACGACTATTTCCCCACTATTTCCCGGTGTTACATGGTATGCAACTCTTGTGCGAACAATGCTTGATCATACCATGTATTAATGCACATCTTGTAAGTCGCTCTGGATAAAACCGTCTGCTAAATGCTAAAAATGTTTTAAAAAATGTACTATTTAAAATGCAATCCGTATTCAACAAAACAGTTATGTTCAACTGTACGTGAAATCGCCGCCGCTTGTATTCACACCCGGGTCTACAAGTTAAACTTGCATAGACATGAGTCAGAGGAAAATGCTTTGTGCGCAGCTTTATAGACTGTGGGCACCCACTTGACCAGCACAGGTTGCTGGTGTGCAATGAGACATGAACATCCTGTCCAACTGAATCCTTCCCTCCCTGGGAGATGCTACCACCAATTATGCATTGCCCTGTGGGCCTTGGCACAGTCTGAAATCGATATCAGACTGTAGGGCTCATCCACACACTAGAACAGTGCCTTAACAGGATGAGCTACACAACATGTTTTATATATATATATATATATATATATATATAAACATCGAACAAAAAGTTAGGAAATTTGTGTTTGGTAGATTATTTCTCTGTTGTAACAATGCTTCTTGGCAATACATTTTATACCGTTGGAAAGCCTGTTTATTTCCCTTTTAAATGGTGCCCCATTTGTAAGGAACATGCATTTGTGGGATGAGCAGCACAGCTGAGTATGTGGGTTGCGCCCATGAAAAATGTGCCAAATCTTCTCTGCCAATGCCAAACAGCTTATTCTGCTGTTGCTATTGACTCTTGTTTGGTGTTGTTTGGTGGATTGGATGATTGTCTATCAGTAACAAGGAAGAAACAAGACATAATGGAAATACATACAATTTATTCATTTAACAAACAGTCAGGAGCCTCCGTAGCGTGTGGAAGAACCATACACAGCCATAAAAGCCTGGCACCTCCTCCTCATGCTGGTCACCAGCGTGGTCACACACTGCTGTGGGATGGCATTCCACTCCTCAACCAGGATTTGTCGCAAGTCAGCCAACATAGTTGTGTTGGTCACTCTAGCACGAACAGCACGCCCAAGCTGATCCCACAAGTGTTCAATTGGGTTGAGGTCAGGACTGTTGGCAGGCCATTCCATTCTCTCTACTCCCAAATTATGGAGGTAGTCTCTGATAAACCTCACTCTGTGGGGGCAAGCATTGTCATCTTGGAGGATGGAGTTCAGTCCCAGACTGTGGAGATATGGGATTGCCACTGGTTGCAGAATCTCATCTCGATATCTCTCTGCATTGAGATTGCCTCCAATGATGACAAGCCTAGTTTTTCCAGTAATGGAGATGCCGCCCCACACCATCACACTGCCTCCATAAAAAGGTGTTACTCTATCGGTGCAACAATAAGCATAGTGTTCTCCCCGCCTTCTCCACACTTTGACCTTATGATCCAACTTCCGTAGGCAGAATCTGGACTCATTGCTGAACATAACGTTCCTCCACATGTTCAGGTTCCAGTGCAGGTGTTGCCGACACCAGCGCAAACGGGCCTGATCGTGAAGGGCAGTCATGGCAGGCCTCCTGGCAGCCCTATGAGCCCAGAGATTGGCTGCATGCAGTCTGTTCCGGATTGTCTGGGCCAAGAGCCGTGTGCCATATCGTCCTGCAAACCTTGACTGCAAATCTGTAGAAGACAGCCTACGGTTCCTAAGTGCTGAAAGGGTGAGGAACCGGTTTTCTTGGGGTGTCGTCTTCTTCGGACGCCCACTTCGCGGTCTGTCTCTGACATCCCCCGTTTCATGGAACTTGGCCTTCAGTTTGGAGATGGTACTAGGGCTCACTCCAAATAATGCCGCAACTTGCTTTTGCAGAACACCAGCTTGAAGTTGCCCTATCGCACAGGCCTTATCGAGCTCAGACAAACGTGGCATGACGATTCTTGGAGCAGACACCAATTGACCACTGTAGCAGGGCCCATGCTCACAGGTGCTGCCAATCAGGTGGCAATCAGGCACCTGATTGTCAGCACCTGGGGGTACCGGAAGCTCAAAACAAGAGTCAATAGCAACAGCAGAATAAGCTGTTTGGCATTGGCAGAGAAGATTTTTCATGGGCGCAACCCACATACTCAGCTGTGCTGCTCATCCCACAAATGCATGTTCCTTACAAATGGGGCACCATTTAAAAGGGAAATAAACAGGGTTTCCAACGGTATACAATTTATTGCCAAGAAGCATTGTTACAAACACAAATTTCCGAATTTTTTGTTCAATGTTTATATATATATATATATATGCGGCACGGTGGTGCAGTGGATAGCACTGTCGCCTCACAGCAAGAAGGTCTCGGGGGGTTCGAATCCAGGCCGGGGGCCTTTCTGTGTGGAGTTTGCATGTTCTCCCTGTGTCCACGTGGGTTTCCTCCGGGTACTCAGGTTTCTTCCCACAGTCCAAAGACATGCACGTTAGGCTAATTGGAGAGTCTAAATTGCCCGTAGGTATGAGTGTGTGAGTGAATGGTGTATGTAGTGCCCTGCGATGGATTGGCGACCTGTCCAGGGTGTATTCCTGCCTCTCGCCCCAATGCATGCTGGGATAGGCTCCACCCCCCCCACGACCCTAACTAGGAATAAGCGGCTGAAGATTATATATATATATATATATATATATATATATATTCTGTATATATATGCACATTGTTCTTGATGAAGCTGCCTGCTCACATCCTAGATTGATATTTGGAGTCAACTGACTCAGAGTTGCTCATCTGTTTTGCCTTGCATCTCGAAACAATGTAGGGACATCATGGTTGAGGAGCATGTGCTTTCGAACACAGTTGCCCCTAGTTGATGATGTCCATGCGAACATCACCTTCCTCCTTGTGAAACACCAGAGCATACAGCATATAAAGATGGAGAGAGTTATGTTTTTTCATAATAATTTGAAGATTATAATACTTCGTTTTAATACAATACTGTAAAAAATATTGTAATTCAGACAATTGTAATAGCCTTGCAGAAGTAGGTTATAAATGACATCATCAACCTCGATAGATGGATGGATAGATAGAGAAAGGATGTAGTAGGTTGTAGTAGGTTATACTTGTGTATATAGAATATTTAGCTTGGTAAAGTATTCTAGTATTGTAATAAGTATTATAGTATTCAAAGTATTGTCATAGCCATGCAGTGGTAAGGCTATAATGACATCATCAACCGGACGAAGAGATGGATAATTGGATGGACGGGACTGAGGAGGGACTGAGGTATCTTTTTACATGTGTTTTACACAGATTTATAGTATATGGGTTGGAAAAGTAATGTAATTCAGATTATTATAATAGTCTTTCAGAAGTAAGGCTTTAATTACATCATCAGCTGGAAGGAGGAATGGATGGAAAAATAGAGAGAGTAAGGACTGAATTAGCTTTTTGGTTATACATGTGTATAGAGATTTACAGTATAGTTCTTGGTAATGTGTTATAATTCTTATATTTTAAGTTTTGCTTTATTGGCATTACATATCTACAATACATATTTGCATTGAAAAGTATTCAAATAGGTTAAGGGTAATGTTTATATATTATTTTGGAATATCTGTATTTAACATATCTACAGGCTTAATAATGGGTTTCCACAGAGCTGGTGAATCCGACCACACGCAGGAATTGTATTATGACAGAGACACGTACATATGAAACAAGTTTGCTTCTGATGGATCTCTACAAATTAAATACCACACCAAAATGGCAGAGAATGTGGAATTGGAAATTGGAATGGGAAAACAAGTTGGGTGTCCAAACAGACCGACCATTAACCGGAGGACAGAAAGAGATCAGGTCAAGAAGGGCTACCTGCATCCAAAAGCCAAAGGAGAGACAGAAATGGCCTAATAATACTTCAATGAGTCCTACAAGGCATGAAGCAGAAGCTCTGATGGGAAAACCTTGTTGATGCCGATCACAGAAAATACTATCTCTATACATGAAATACAATTGCTGATCCTTCTGGGAAGAAACATTAAACAAACATCAAGATTAAAAATTGGGACGGCACTGCCCTGTCTAGCGATAATATA
This sequence comes from Aldrovandia affinis, assembly GCA_029706075.1. Classification (NCBI taxonomy): domain Eukaryota; kingdom Metazoa; phylum Chordata; class Actinopteri; order Notacanthiformes; family Halosauridae; genus Aldrovandia; species Aldrovandia affinis. The sequence continues at coordinate 1,191,629 of JAINUG010000263.1, read as the reverse complement.
TGCCATTTAACAACAAATTAACAGGATTTCATACTGCTGTAAAAGCTGAAGCACTCCAAGATGGTGGTGATGCAATGAAGATGCCATACATGGCCTTTGTCTTGAAGTTTACATAACACTGACAACCCCTATCAGTCGACCACTAACATCCTTGTCCCCATACCCAAAAAGGGGGATCTCTCATTCATGACTAACTATTGTGGAATTTCCCTCATGTTCATGACAGCGAAAGTGTTCAACAAGGTTTTGCTGAACAAGATTTGAGACCAGACACTGGTGAGGAAAAACCAAGTATTGTACAGTAACAGTAAACGCCAACATCTCAGAACGCTTTTAACTTTGAACTAAGAATAGTAGTACTGCATGGTATTGTTGTCTACCTACCTAATGCTGAAAGTCACAGATGAGACTCTGGGGTTGTGAATCACCCCTCTCTATCTTGCAGCAAAACTGCTAACTGCCCTGGTGAAAAATAATATACTGAAATGTATTTGAAGTACACTACCGGTCAAAAGTTTTAGAACATCCCCCATTTTACAGTTTTTACTGAAATGTAAGCAGTCCAGTGAATAACCTGAAATGGTACAAAGGTAAGCGGTAAACTGCCAGAGGTTAAAAAAAAAGTTTTTGTTACCAAAAACTGAAAAATAATGTACATTTCAGAGGCCCTTTTCAGGGAACAAGTAATGGGTTAACATGGGTTAACAGTCACTCTGTGCAAGTCGCCGACTCTGGATCCAGCAAAAAAGCTTCAGACCATCACGCTTCCTCCTCCATGTTTGACAGTTGGTGTCACACACTGAGGAACCACCCTTTCGCCTACTCGATGATGTACAAAAACCCTGCGTGATGAACGAAGGCTTCTTCCAGTGTTCAATAGTCCACTGGCAGTGCTTCATGGCCCAGACAAGCCTCTTTTTCTTATTTTGCCATCTTAGCAATGGCTTTCTTACTGCCACTCGACCTGTCAAACCTGCAGCTCGAAGTCTTCTCTTCACAGTTGAAACTGAGACTTCCTTACTTCAACCAGTGTTAAGCTGTGCTTGAAGCTGTTGTCCTGTGAGCCGCCTATCATGCAAGCTGTTGACTCTCAATAACCTGTCTTTCAACAGTTGTCTTGACTGCAACAGTTGTTTTTACTGTTTAAAAGCCTTTTCTTGCTCTGACCCCCAACACCATGGCTCGTCCTTCCTCAGCAGCTTGTGCACAGGAGCCCATAGTGTTGACATGTTCTGTAGGAACCTATTACAGTAGTTTAACAGGCCCAGATACACTTTCAGTTCTGTAACTGTGGTAAGCGCTAGTGCATCCTGCACTGCCGTCACTTTCTCTGGCACTATAGCGTCCACCCTGTGCCTAGGAAAATGACTTCCTTCTCCATGAAGTTGCACTTACTTTTCAAGTGTAGCCCCACTTCCTCCAGCTGCTGTAACACGACGTCCAGTGTCCAGATGTGGTCCTGATCATCGGTTCCTGTCAGGAGGATGTCATCGAGACACACTGCACACTAGGGAATCTGTATAATCTGTAGAGTCCCTTAGTAGAATTCCCCTGCGCTGGAAGATTGCAGGACTGGAGCTGACACCAAAAGGTAACCTTGTGTCATGGGAACAGTCCCTTGTGTGTGTTCACTGTGACATATTTTTTTGATTCTTCATCTAGCATTATCTGCTGGTCAGCATGACTCATATCCAATTTGCTGAATATTTCTCCCCCAGCTAGGGACATGAACATGTCCTCCATTTTAGGAATGGGGTACTGTTCTAGTCATGACACTCTGTTTACCATCACTTCATAGTCACCACACACTCTCACTGTATTGTCCAGTTTTAACACTGGGACTATTGGTGCTGCCCAGTCTGAGAATTTCACTGGTTCTATGATTTTGTCCTTCAGGAGGTGATCCAACTCAGCTTCTACTTTAGCTTTCATGGCAAACAACACTGACTTTGGTTTGCAGAAGCAGAGTGTTGCATCACTGGCTACATGTATCTTTGCTGTGGCTCGTTTCAACGTGCCCAGCTCATCCTTGAACACTTGCTCATGTTTCTTTAACACTTCCTGTAGAGATATTGTCGCTGTCAAATATCGTATTCATTGTACACCAATCCACACCCAATGTGGTGATCCACCCTCGCCCCAGCATGTTTGGTCCTAGCTCAGCTACAACTATAACTGGTAGCTCTTTGACTGTTCCCTTGTGTTCAGCAATTAGCTGACCCTAGAATGTCCTTTTTGTACTGTATATGTTTTCAGACTCATAAGGCATGTACCTAGCTCTGGCACCTTTGCTTTCCTCCACAGCTTAGCATACCCTGGCTGTTACGTTATTGTTACACTACAGCCAGTATCTATCTCAAATTTCACTTTACATCCATTTACAGTTATATACTGTGAAAAATAAGATACCTTGTCCATATGGTATTGGTATTGTCCAGATTGTGAACAATAAAAACCTCTTCACTACTCTCTTCCCCTCTTCCTGTATGAAATTTGCCATTTCTGTCTCTCTCTCTCCCCCTTTTAGTCTTCCTAGGTCCCCGAGCGCTTGTTTTCTCTGTTGCTTCCGACTTGCAGGCCCTCTTTATGTGCCCTGTCTTACTGCAGTTGTGACACTTTCCCCCCGCAAACCTGCATTCATTTGCCCAGTGGCTGCTCCCACCACATCTGTAGCATCTTGCGCTCCCCGACTTCTGCATCTTCGCATGTGCGTCTACTTTGTAAACTGTTCCCGCCACAGGTCGCCCCCAGTTCCTAGTACCAATACAGTTCAAGTCTTTTATATCATTGTTGGCTGCCTCAATGGTCTGTGCTTTTTTCAGCGCCGTATCAAACGTTAAAGCCTCCTCCGATAAAAGTCTCTGCTGTATTCTGCATCATTCATCCCGCACACTAATCTGTCACGTAACATTACTGTGAGAGTGTCCCCATAGTTGCAGTCCTGTGTGAGCTTCCTGAGCTCTGCCACATATTCAATCACACTTTCCTCAGGTTTCCTATTTATAGAGTAAAATTTCCATCTTTGTACTATTTCACTTGGTTTAGGCTTGAAATTATTTTTCATAGTCCTCATATGATTTTTCTCAATTTTTTTCCGGGCTCAGTAAGTTCCTCATCAACGTGTAGGTCTGCACTCCCACACAGCTCAGTAGAATGGCTCTTTTTCCCCAGCATTGTCGATTTCATGTGTGACAAAAAAGTTATCCAGAATTTTGCAATATTCTTCCCATGACTGTGTCTTGTTGTCAAATGTTGCCACCGATCCTACTGTGCCTGCCTGTCTGCATCCCAGGCACTGCTGCCAAAGAGAGAGTAACGCCTATGCTAGCTTGCTCAACGTTGATAACCCAGCAACCATTTTCTCACCCCACTCCATCTTACCGTAGTTTAGCATTTCTTGGATATACTATTTTTTTATTTTTTTATTTTTTGCTAACTAGCCAGCAACCATTTTCTCACACCGTTTACTCGATAAAACTTCTCCATCTTACCGATAACTTCTTCGGAATTATCCTCATCGCCAAATGTCGTTTCTTGGATATACTATTTTAATAATCTGGACCACGCGGGAGGCTTGATATACTATTTTAATAATCTGGGCCGACACCGCACAAATCTTTATACTTAATTTATTCAGAAACAATATAACATGAAGCTTTTTATATTAGCTGGTTAGGTAGATAGGCTAGCACTAGCTGTGGCAGCTATAGGGAAAAACTTTGATTACTCTTCTGGTTAACATTACAACCTGTCTGCCAATGCATCCTACTAGCTAGCTACATTTAGGCATCTGTTTATATATGTTTTCTAGAAATGGTAAGCCTTCTGATTGTATGAGATTAATGAAAAATCCATCTGATACTATGGCTAGCAGAAAGTCTTTTGAAAACTCAGGTCGGCGAATTCTGGATGCTAAATGATACATTAGTCCAGCTGGCTAGTTCAGGTTTGGGACTTCAATAGTCGTACATTACCATAATGTTTTAGTTAGCTATGCATTATCAGATATTAAATGATGTACAGTGCCCCCCAGAATTATTGTCAGCCTTGGTGAAGATGAGCAAAAAAGGCTATGAAAAAATGTATTTGTTGTTCATCAGCTTGATCTTACACTCAAAATATGAGAGAAATCTAACCTTTAATTTAAGTTAAATTATTCAAAGAAAAACAAATATTTTTTCCCAAAAAAACGTGTGTCACAATTATTGGCAGTCCTGTATTTAGTAGTTTGTGCACCCTTACCTTCCCAAGATAACAGCACTGAGTTTTCTCCTATAATATAGATGAACATATAGCAAGGGATCTGAGACCATTCCTCCATTAGGGATGTCACGGTATTAGTTTGTGATGGTATGTATGATAACAATCCTGAGAAATACTGTGTTAATCGTGGTACCGTGGTATCAATGATATGAAATTATTAGCATGTGTATATACACCTATCTCTGCATTCACGTGCACCAATGTTTAATGATTATTATTAAATACATGAATGTTAGCTCTTCAAGCTAATGACTTCTAAAAAAAATGTTAAAAACTGAAAAAGGGAAGTAACATTTTTTGAGATTATAAAAACAAGCAAACATGTAAAACCCTTTGTTTAGTAAGCCTAATGTTTTAGCAAAAATAGTCAGGTTAATCAGGTAATTTCTCCCTGTGTGATGTGGTTTGACTCTTACTCGCTTTCCTTGAGTTTAATAAATAATGCCTATGGCTAAGAAAATCTTAAGCATGGACATTATTTTAATGTAATGACAGACAGAATTGTGCTTTCAATGGGAATAGTTTCCTTTGCAAGTAATTGTATTTCAAACAAAATAAATCAATTTATAAAAGTACACTAACCAGTGCACAGAGTAATATTACTGCGCATTTAAGTAGTAGGCTATCAAATACATTACTGGAATTTCCGTGCCAGCTGCCTACCCTTGACAATTTAATCGTGGAGAGTTGTTATACTGTATACTGTTATACTGTTATACTTGTTAGACAAGTTTCTTATCTGCCTCATCGGTGTGACCAATGTCCATTGAAATTAATTGACTAGCTAACTATATTCATGGAAACACGGCATCAGACTAGCTGTTGACGATCAAATGTAAGCAAGGTAGCTAGCGTTAACTAGCAACCTACCTAGTCTAATATAAGGAGCTTGACTAAGCCGTTTCCGTGTCTCATTTCGTTCCTTATTAAAGCTTCCTGTTTTCTATTAATCATTGCTCTGTCTTCAATGCTTTTTTCCCTGTGTTTGCTTGTCACAGTATTTCAGTGTTACCATTATCAGCCTTTTGTCATACAAATTGTGTTTGTTCATGTTACTGTTTTATTATTTAAACTTTCTCCCAGTTTGTGAGTTTGTTATCGTGTTTTCTTTATTCAGTTTATTGAATTTTATTGAATTGAAGTTTATTGAATCCCTCCAAACTGGATGACCGAGCCAGGAAAAGATTGATCAGGGAAGCTACCAAGAGGCCAATGGCAACCCCTTATTGAATTAAAAAAATAATTTAAATAATTTTTTTGCTGTATTAAGGTCTTAGGGGTTTTAATGGCAGAGATTGGGCCATCTGTGCATGTGACAACAATCTCACAAGCTTTATACAAAGCTGGCCTGTATGGCAGGGTGGCAAGAAAGAAGCCTCTTCTGCAAAAGTATCACACTGAGTCTCGTTTATGTTATGCAAAGAAACACATAGAAGATTCTGATGACATGTGGCAAAAGGTTATATGGTCAGATGAGACCAAGATTGAACTTTTTGGACTGAACTCCAATCGCTATGTTTGGTGGAAACCAAACACAGCACACCACCCAAAACACACCATACCTACAGTGAAGCATTGTGGTGGCAGCATTATGTTGTGGAGGTGTTTCTCTTCAGTGGGGACTGGGCAATTGGTCAGGATTGATGGGAAAATGGATGCTGCCAAGTACACCCAAATTCTTGAGGAAAACCTGCGGCCCTCTGCTAGACAGCTGAAGATGGGCAGGTGGTTCACCTTCCAGCATGACAACGACCCAAAACACACTGCCAAAAAAACAACACAGTGGCTAAAGGACAGGAAGGTGAATGTCCTTGAGTGGCCTAGTCAGAGCCCTGACCTAAATCCTAAACATCTGTGGATGGACTTGAAGAGTGCAGTCCATCGCCGCTCACCACGGAATTTGACTGAACTGGAACAGTTCTGCAAGGAAGAATGGGCAAATATTGCCCAATCTAGGTGCGCAAAGTTGGTAGAGACATATCCAAACAGACTGATGGCTGTAATTAAAGCAAAAGGTGCCTCTACAAAGTATTAAATCAGGGGACTGATCACTTTTCCAACCCTGTTATTTTAGTTTTTCATTTTTTGTTAATTATCAGAAATTGTGCCCTTTTTTCACTTGAATGTTGTAAGGCAAAATGTGTAAATAAAGCTGGAAAAATATGGATTTTATGTACTTTCATTTCAGGCTGTAAGACAAAAAAAAGTGACTGTTTCAAAAGCGTATGATGACTTTCTATAGGCACTGTATACTTCTTTTTAAATGGAAATATAGCCTCATTTTAAATATTATATATTTTATCCAAGTATAATGAAAAGTCTGATATATTAATTAGCATTGAAATATTTTCATTGATAATATCGTCTAATCTTATTCCATGTGATTTTATTTAAATTGTTAAAAAACATATGTTGGAACAGTGAAGTTAGAATAAAAATGGTCTCTTCCCTGAATCCAGTAGCCTAAACAGTCAACTGTTAACTGAACACAAGTGGTATTATGTGTGAAAACCCCTCACTTATCCTACATTTAAAATATATTTAATTGATTTAATATAAAAATTCCTACACAGGATACCAATTATCAATTAAATCCCCATATTCGTTGATAGGCAGAGCAAACTGGTAGATCAACCTTCATCAAAATACAGAACTCACAATTAAAATGAACAGCTGGTTTATTCAGTTACAACAGTTAGACAAAATAGTCAATGTCCAATCTACAGACGTAGGTTCAACTACCTTAACAAATACTAAATTCCAGACATAAAATTGACATGTAACAATTACAAAAGAGATGAAATGGAAGAAAATTATACCAAACCAAGCTTGTTTCTCTCCAAAAAATGCTAAAACACACAGCCGAGGTGTGAGCAGGAATCAGATCTTCCAAGAGAACAGGAAAATAAACTTGTAGAATTCCACCTAAATCTGCCTCGTGCCACCAACAGATCACTCCCCACTCTGTCTGCCTGCGCAGGAAGACTAAAATGCACCTCCCTGACACATACTTAAATTAAATACACCATCATCTTTTTTTTTTTTACATTTTAATATGCCTTGTCCAAAGACATTAATATATCAAATCCCAACGTTAGCACATAAATATGCACATACTTTAATTTGCATTAATCTATATCTTAATGCACTTAAAAGTGCATTGACTTCAGTTTACTTTTTAACAATATATTACATATAACCTGATTTCCAATTTAATGTGATTTAAGTATCTATGAGTATATTTTATTTTCAATTTCAAAACTAGTACTTAAATATATTTTTAGTGAAAACAAAAAAATATTAATTTTTGGGGGGGGCTAGGACTAGGACTAGGAAAACAGCTCCAGATGTCCTAAACCAACACAGAATGCACTCTAATGATCGATTCCAGCTTAAACTAACACAATAATGGTTAGGAAAAACATTGTGTACATTTTTTGTGTGTTTATTAGAACACATTTCAATGGCACAGTCCACAATATTACACATGTATATTACGTCTTAATTAAGTTATTATGCACTCATGTTATTGGAGGCATTCAGTAGAATGGGAGGTGCATGCAAGTGTTACAGAGTTTCGAACCGAGGAACCCAGTGCCACAAGAGACACGATTAGTTTGCTGAGCTAAAGACCCGAGTCCCCAGCCAAGGGAACTAACCGTACTCTTATCAACGTCACTTTATGCAGCGGACGCTCATGTGCTTTACCGCTACACAAGTAAACCTAGATTTATATGAGGTACAGAAACTGCCATCTTTTACAGGGTCATCTAAGATAGACATACCTACATATTTCAACAAAATACTGAAATTGTATAATCAATGTAATTTTGCAATATTAGTAGTATATTAAAGGTACATTCTAGATCATGTGAATTTTAAATGATTTATACTGTTAGTTTGTTTCCAATACAGTTCAGTTTTATTTCTTCAGCTATACTCTTTTATTACGATTTTTACAAAGTAAATTGCAATTAAAAGTTAGTATATTTTAACCCATTTAATCCTGAATTTTTCCCAGACATGAAAATATCCAAATCATGTGTCATTAGTAGCCCTTTGAAATAATCAATCGTGTTTTTTGGACATTTTCATGGAAAAGTAGGTGAAAAAGTGTGTTTTATGGTTGGTCACAATTGTGACCGGTGGGATATAATGTGTTGTATCTACCATTTATAGACTGAATTAACACATTTAATACTCTGTCAGGGGCAGTCCCCAGCATTGCCACTAGTGTGAATATTTTACATATAAAAAAACATATATAACACCAATATGAATACTGAGAGCAAAGACAAAAAAACAACCACCATCAACATATTTCAACATCGTTACTTTATTGCAGTGCTTCTCAATTATTTTCTGTTACGCCCCCCCTAGCAAGAAGAAAACATTTCGCGAAAAAAAGCTGAGACCAGTTTATGTATTTCGCGGACCGGGGTGCTACGCGAAAAAAGCTGAGACCAGTTCGTTTATTTCGCGGACCGGGGGGTGCTACGCGGAAAAAAAATTGCGCCCCTCGGAACCGGTCCACGGTGCGTTTTTTTAACGTTTTCTTAAATTTTGCGCCCCTCAAAATCTTGCGCCTGGTGCGACCACCTTGCACCACTTGCACCCCCCACGCTACGCCTCTGGTCACACGCGCCCCCCCTGGCATCGCACCCCAGGGGGGCGCGCCCCACTATTTGAGAAACACTGCTTTATTGTAACATACATTATAACATTGTAACTTTAGTGCAACATTCATTTTAACACTGTCATTGTGACATTTTAGTGCAGCATTCACTAACATTGAACACATTGAACATTCACATTGAACATACAGTAAAGGTAACCTGTAGAATATGCATTCAAGTAGAGGCCTACACTGAACAAAATAAAAATTATATATACAGTGCATCCGGAAAGTATTCACATCGCTTCACTTTTTCCACATTTTGTTATGTTACAGCCTTATTCCAAAATTGATTAAATTCTTTTTTTTCACTTGGTAGCACTTGGCATTCAGGCCAAAAAGTTCAATTTGTGTCTCATCAGACCGGATAATCTTTTTCCTGATGCTCTTAGAGTCCGTTAAGTACCATTTGGTAAACTCCAGGTGGGCTGTCATATGCCTTTCATTCAGAAGTAGCTTCCGTCTAGCCACTACCATAAAGGTCTGATTCATGGAGTGCTGCAGAGATGTTTGTCCTTCTACCAGGTTCTCCCATCGCTGCAGAGGAACTCTGAAGCTCTCTTAGAGTGGCCATTGGGTTCTTGGTCACCTCCCTGACCATGTCCCTTCTTGCCCGGTTACTTAGTTTGGCCAGACGGCCAGCTCTAAGAAGAGTTGTGGTGGTTCCAAACTTATTCCATTTCACCACTGTTCTCCTGGGTGCTTTCAATGCTTTAGCAATGTTTTTATACCCTTCCCCAGATCTATGCCTCAACACAATTCTATCTTGGAGGTCTATGGAGAGTTCCTAGGACTTCATGGCTTGGTTTTTACTCTGACATGCACTGTCAACTGTGGGACCTTACATAGACAGGTGTGTTCCTTTCCAAATCATGTCCAATCAATTGAATTTACCACAGGTGGACTCCAATGAAGTTCTAGAAACATCTCAAGGATGATCAGTGGAAACAGGATGCACCTGAGCTCAATTTTTAGTGTCATAGCAAACTGAATACTTATGTACATGTGATATTTTCGTTTTTTATTTTTAATACATTTGCAAAAATTTCTAAAAACCTTTTTTCACTTTGTCATTATGGGGTATTGTGTGTAGAATTCTGAGAAAAAAAAGGAATTTAATCAATTTTGGAATAAAGCTGTAACATAACAAAATGTGGAAAAGGTGAAGCGATGTGAATACTTTCCGAATGCACTGTATATATATAAGGTAGGCTTCAGAACCAAGTGCAAAATAATATATATAGCTATGTAGGCTTCAGAACAAAGTGCACAATTAGCTTGTGCATCACTATACTATGATCAGTCAGACCTACTGTCATACAGTAACCTATGTCTTGAATCAATTGACCTTCTTTTCCAGAAACATTTAAGTAATTTTGATTGTCTTTTTCCCTTTTCCATCAACTTTTCTTTTCTTCCTAGAGTCCGTTGTACTGCTGTGTGTGTGTGTGTGTGTGTATCTGTGTGCAACCGTGTCTGTGTGTGTGTCTGCACAGTATCTGAGTGTATCTGTGTGCGACTGTGTCTCTGTGTATGTGTTTGTATGCGTGTGTCTGTTTTTTCCCTTTTTTGTAAACTCTTCTTTTCTTCCTAGAGTTTGTTGTACAGCTTCTCCTCACTCTTTATTGACTTTTCCATTTTTCTTTTATTATTTCATTTTTCATTTTTATTATTTCAGTATCTTGAAGCACTTTTGCTTTGCATTCCTCACTGCAGGGCTGGACTGGGAGAAAAATCTCCATTTTCTACTGTCCTGTCGACCGGGGGGTATAAATCTGTCGAGTATCTTCGATAGCAAAATTTATTGCGCCCCTCAATGTGCAGTGGTGCCCAAAACTTTTGCATTTCCAGTCCAGCCCTGCTCACATGCATAGGTAGTGCGTTTGTCACAATGACGACATCTCTGGAACCGGTGCATCGTGTTGATTGGCCAGTGAGAAGCTTTGTCGTATCTTGCCTGATCTTCAACAGTAGCAGCCAGTAAAGATCTCCTTCTGTGGCTCAGTGGTTTCGTGCCAAACCTTTGCATAAGAGACTGTGCCACTGTCCGTGAGAAGGTGAGCAGGTCGATGGTCCCTCTCATAACATCTCTGTAAAAGAAATGGCTGTTTACGAGTGCACTGTTGAGAGACCATGCAAAGATGGGCCACCACCACTTCTTAGACCTGATGGAGATATGGTATCTTGAAACCTGTAAGTTGTGAAGGTCAACACCACCCATGTATTGGATCGATTGATGCATTTTGGTTGTTGGACTTTGTCAAAGGCACCTCGCTCCTTGTTCCATCTCTTGACAGAGGTCTCACTGTATTTCTCCTCTATGTTTGTTGCCACTGTGACAATGTTATTGTCTTTCCAACGGACCAGCAACTTCTCTCCTTGGGTCAGAACCTCAGAGGTTCCCCGAGGTAACTTCATGAAGTCCTTCTGTGGCTTGAATGGGACATCAAACAGACGGTTCTGCCTCATCGTTCCAGAGCTCCCATATCCTCTTTTTGTCATTTCATCGAGGAGTGCAAGCGATGTGAAGAGGTTGTCATGGATGAACTTGCAACCTTGAGGCACCTGAGCTTGCTCTGCAAGACCGAGGACGACACTGGGTCCCTGACCCAAGCCAGTCTCAGGGAGGCAAGTGGCTCCACAATATGGCTCCATGTGATGCATGTAACTACTGGATGAGGCAAGGCTCCATAGCTTGTAACCAAAACGGATTGGTTTACCTCTTATGAATTGCTTACATCCATGTCGGCCATAGTATGGGATCATACTTTCATCCACTGACAGCCATTCCTGAAATGGCATAACGTTGTATGACTGATTGAGCTCGGAGAAGATGGGTCTAACCTTAAAAAACGGGCCATCAGTGATCTTTGTGTTGTCAACCACATTAACTGAGGCCATTATTTCATCGAAGCGATTTCTCCGCATTGCATCTGAAATGTTTTCATTGAGTACATCGCTGTCAACTGACCAGTACAGGTGTCTTCTTGGAACAGAGCTGTACCCACATGTGATAAGGATCCCGTAGAAGGTAAGGAGCTCATCCATACTTAGATTCAGTTGCTTGTCCTTGGTCTGGGTGGAGTACAGGTTGGACATTTCAATGGTGATCTCTCTTAAGGTGGGTGGATACATTAGTAGGAAAACATCCATTGGGTCGGGGCACCTTTGTTTTACACATTCTGTAGCATTTGGGCTGTATACTATGTGTTCTGGAATCACAGTGGTAGCAGGCCTCTTCGATTGTTTGAACACTCTATCTTTATTTTTGACCACCTCCAGCTTTGCCCTTGGCTCTTCTGGCTGGCTCCTCTGGCTTGTAGAGGCCCTTGGCTCTTCTGACTGGCCCCTCTGGCTTGTAGAGGCCCTTGGCTCTTCTGACTGGACGCTTTGGCGGGTAGAGGCCCTTGGCTCTTCATTGTTATGGAGGGGGGTGGGGGAGCGGGGTTGGTGGAGGTCATAATCACTGATAAAGTTATTCCAGTCATGATCTGTTTGCATAACTTCAGCATGTGCATTCAACAGCCTGGCTGGCAAATGGTCTGTTTCCCCCTCATAGTCCATATCTGACGCATCGCTATCACAATCACTGAGGACAGCATCTTTCTCATTGCAAGGGATAACTACAATGTTGCATGGCTGGTCTGGGAAGTCTTCTTGATCCAACAAATCCAGAACTTGACTTAAAGTGAATCTAAAAGAAAGAACAGTAGAACGTTAGGTAGAACAAGAACTATGTATGCCTATGTGTATAAGTAATAATAATAATAATAATTGTATTTGTATAGCACTTTTCATAGTTCGCACCTTAGGCACTAAAAAATAAAAAAATAAAAAATGCAGTCACCCAGTGGAAACATGTCATATCACACGGTCCCATCTAGCAGGTAAAACGGGTATATGCACACGTTTTTGTCACTTAATTCATGCCGAGGTAGTGACGTGAATCAAGAGAAGTAGTCTCGTGCACCGCTAGTGGTAGCTAGTAGCAGTAGCTACCAGGTAGCTAGCTATTCACTGTGTACACAAGCACCATCCACATGGACACAAGGGTTAGGGGGCATGGGTCAGGTAGCTAGCCTTTCATAGAGCCGCTTTACCCAAAACTGAAAGTGTGTGGTATGTAGGAATGTCAACGGTTAGCCACAAAATAAAAAAATATCTGAATATGCTTAACGGCTTATTGGTTAATACATTAGTTAATTATTATAAATGTTTCATAATAATAAATACATGTTATTTGGTTGACAATGTTATTTGGTTAAATAATGGGGGAGATGTCATTATTTTAAACACACTCGGGGATGCGCAATAACGTAGTAGAGTAGTTTGACTCGCAGCTGGTTGTCCTGCATTTCCGGTAGGTCGAACGCTGCTGGCTGATCAGAGCGAGCGAGAGTGCTGCTTGACTAAAAAGTTAACGTTAGCCACAGGAAAATGAAATGCACGAAGAGTAGCTCGGTTTGGGATCATTTCAGAAAGAAGGACTTTTTATTTGTCATGTTGAATGTTGCATTTTGAAAGGAGCCTAAAAAAACGATCTGTTATTCCCATCCCTAGTGGTATGACATGTATCAATTGTGATGTTATGTTGATATAAGTATGTAGGCCTATATACCTAGATGCACTGTGTAAGCCATTGCTAAGATGGCAAAGTAATAAAATAGGCTTGCCTGGGCCATGAAGCACCACCAGTGGACTACTGAAGACTGGAAGATGGTCTTATGGAAAAGGTTTTTGTAGGCCGTTGAGTCGGTGAAAGGATGGTTCCTCAGTGTGTGACACCAACTGTCAAACATGTAGGAGGAAGCTTGATGGTCTGGGGCTCTTTTGCTGGATCCAGAGTCGGCGACTTACACAGAGCGACTGTTAACCCACATTACTTGTTTTCTGAAAATGAACCATTTGTACCATTTCAGGTTATTCACTGGACTTGAACTGCTAACATTTCTGTAAAAACTGGAAAATGGTGGTGTTCTAAAACTTTTGACCGGTAGTGTATATTAAAGTACTTTCAGAATACACTCTCAGTGCACTACAAGCATGAATCTAATGGTCTCAGTCCATTACTGAGAAATATACTCAAGCATAATAGAATATATAAAAATGTGCTATTTTGGGGTCCTTGAATATACTGAAATAATAAAACATATATAATTAAATATATAAAAATACACATTAAATTCTAATAAGTTGTTTCAAAATAGTACATTTTAAATATATTCAATGAATCCATATAATATTATGTTAAAATTATACTGCTAAAATATATTTAAGTATATGATTTTTTCCCCAGGGTGCTCTTGACTCTTCTGATGACATTGCCTTGTTGACATGACATGAGTGTCAACTCCAACCCACATCCAGCCTTCCAGGTGAACCCATAAGACATGTTGGATTCAGTATTTGGGGTCCATGATGGGATCCAGTGTAAGCAATCTGAAGCATACACAATAATCTAGTACCTTTTGGTGGCATGCTTGTTTTCCCTTTTGCTTTGTTTTTGAGTCTTGGCTATGCGACTGTGAAATCAGAAGGGCCTTTTATGGGTGTTTCAGGGTGTGTATTATCATAATTAAAAAGTATATGCACGTACATGTTACGTAAGAACAATTAGGATTCATCAATATACACACGTGGGTAAGAATGAAATTGACTGACACGCGTTTCATGAATCCGAATGTATTTTGGCATGATAACTTTTTCTGCATACAAGATATTCAAGTTTGGTAACCACTGGTCTCTCCAATTTGTTCACAGTGCAGTGGAGCACTAAATGTGAGTATTCTCTACTAGATCAGCCCTAGTCCCTAGTCTCTAACCCCCATCATAAACCCCTAGTCCCCCACCATTCTGTGTAAAAGGTTTGCAGGGTAGAGCATACTGATTGAAGACCAGTGCTTGAGGGAAGACTTTGCCTGCACTGTATCAGCACACAGGTCCTCAGGGGCCATTGCAGGAGCCAATGCCCTCAGGGTCACTACTCATAAGTCATAACCAGAATACGTTGCACATTACACAGCACAGCACACCACACACATGATGGAGAGAAAGAAACAAACTAACCAGCAGGCAGTGACTTGGGAGGTTAGTAGTAAGCACCAGTCTTTGTGTGTATACACACACACACACACACACACACACATACACACGCACGCATGCATAAACCTACACACATGCACACATACACACACACACATACCCTAGTACATAAAAAATCACACATGCATATGCACACACATATGCACGCATACATAAACTTTCAAACATGCACATACACATACACATTCACACACACACAGATACAGTAGAAGCAAGTCTCAGGCTTCTGAGTGGTGGGACTGAGAATCTTATGTGGGTAAAATTCCATTCTCTAAGCGGGGCAGCATTTTGCATGAACCAATTCCCAGGAGAAATCGCTGTGCAAGTCTTCCAGACGGCCAGCTTCAGCCTCTCTTATTAACTGACCCGAGGGGGAGGGGAGCCAGAGCACAAAGTACAGAG
The DNA here is from genome assembly GCA_029706075.1 of Aldrovandia affinis. Lineage (NCBI taxonomy): Eukaryota > Metazoa > Chordata > Actinopteri > Notacanthiformes > Halosauridae > Aldrovandia > Aldrovandia affinis. The sequence continues at coordinate 1,176,187 of JAINUG010000263.1, read as the reverse complement.
GGATGGTGGTGAGAGAAAAGAGAGAGAGAGAGAGAGAGATGGGGGATGGTGGTTGAGGGTATTTGTGTGTGTGTTTGTAATAGGGAGAGGGAGAGAGAGAGATGGGGGATGGTGGTTGAGGGGTTTTGTATGTGTGTCTGTGTGCGCGTGCGTGTATGTGTGTGAATGTGTGTGTGTAGGGGAAAGAGAGAGATGGGGGATGGTAGTTGTTGAGAAATATTTTAACCCTTTTCAGGCTAAAATTCAGTTGCGGAGCAAATACCCTAGTATCAGATCAGTCTGTATGCGTTATGAATTCCACACATTCAATGTGACAAGAGGAAAAGTGTCAAATCATGCCCGTGTAGTATCCTTTGGTGAATTAATCAAACATGTTACTGTCATAACACTTTGTCTTGCTACTCCCATGTCACCAAATATTTCATTATTTACATTTTTATCACTATTCTCATTGCGCAAATGTGACTCCTCCGGTTGATTGGGGGTCTGCAGTTAGCCTGTGCCAGCTGCACAAGAAATGTAAACTTTTGAACCAGTGACTGTGCAACACAGCTGGTGGACTGCAGAGTAAAAAGAAGATGTGGCTGGTAGATGCTTTTTAGCTCTTGAGCTTGTCTGTGCTCTCCTGAGTCAATGGAGGATGTTGCAGTGATAGGGTGGGCGTGTGAACAGTCAGGCATGATCCATTCCTGAGACCCCAGTACCTTTTATACATAATTTGTAAAGTCTTATTGTTGAACTGGACATTTCTTTCTACTTTGGGGGAGAACACATGCTTGTCTGCACTCCTGAGTGGATGGACGTGACTCGCCTACAACTATAATTGGGCATTCCAAATTGGGAGGAAAAAATTCGGGACAAAAATTGATTTGAAAAAAGAATGAAAACCTTGCTTGACACTGTTCAAAACAGTACCTCCTCCCTCCAAAAAAAAAAAGAGAAAAAAGTCATAGGTTGCTACGATGTTTTAAGAAGATGCTACAGCAGTGGTGCTGACTTGAACCATGTCAGTGCAGATCCAGAGATTCCCATCTCGACGAGAGATGAGAGCATGATCTGATGATGAGCTGAGCATGATCTGGTGGTCCATGAACTGGCTATCAAATGCAGCTGAGATAGTCCATCTCGGTCGACCTCAGGAGGGAAGCCCCAAACACCAAGTCCACCTGGAGCTCCCGCCCGAACATGAGGCCTCCACTCCTGCATGGCGGTATAGTACGCCCACAGTACCAGGGGGAAATGGTGGTCCCTCCATTCGCTCTGGTCCCTCTGGTCCAGCACCGCGTATGCCTCAGGCCCCTTCATAAAGTAGTCCATGGCCACCAAGACGTAGCGGTTGCCGTAATCGGTGACGGGAAACGAGCTGAGGATGTCCATGCCGATGTGCTCCATCGGAGCCCTCACCAGGTACTGCTGCAATGGGTCGTGCGAACGCCAGGTGGGCCTCTTCTGGGCCATGCAGGAGTCACAGCAGTGGACATGCATGTCGACATCACGCCAACAGCCTGGCCAGTAGAAGCGCCCCCTGAGGCGGTGAAGGGTCTTGCTGTTGCCGAAGTGCCCTGCCCCCAGGACCTGTTGGCGGAGGGCATGGGGCACCAGCAGCTGAACCAAGTCGACCCCCTGGCCAGGGGCCTGCCACTGCCAATACATCACGTTGCCCCGCAACTCGAGGCTACTCCATTGGGAGTGGTAGGCCTTTGTTTCGCCATTGAGTGCTGCAACATCCGCCCATTCTGTCCGTCTTCCTGCCGCCAGCCAACTCCGCACCCAAGCGAGGGTCGCATCCTTTTCCCTGTTGCTCCTGGACTTGTAGCAGTGTTAGTGGGAACCAGCCGGCTTCCTCGTCGACCGCCTGAAGTGTAGCCACTGTTGGGGCAATACTCATGGTCCGTTGCTGCACATGGTCATCGCGAGAGGGCTTCTGCATTGCCGTGCTGTCGTCCGGGGCGATGCTGCAACTCAAAGTGGTATTTCTGTAGTGTTTCCAGTGTTTGCGACTTGGCCCTCTGGGTTTTTAAAATGAAGCAGGTTGGTTCGGATGAGGAACCGGATGCCGTGTAGATACGCCAGGAAGTGCTGTGGTGCTGCGACCATGGCAAGGAGCTCCCGGCGAGTGACACAGTAGTTTCGTTCCGCTTTGTTCAGGGCACGGCTGTAGTAGGCGATTACTTGCTCTCTGCTGTTGCCTCACTGGGACAGGACTGCACCGCACCGATGCCTACATTGCTGGCATCTGTGTTGATGGTAAGCTAGCACGGGGTCCGTGATAAGGGCAGTTTGGAGAGTTTTAAAAGCCGTGGAACAGGGGTTGTTGTCCCAGAAGTGGGCTGGCGATGGTGGCCAACATAGCCCCCCCAGGAAACTGGTTGCCTCCTTCGATGGGCGTGAACGAGGAGATCGATGTTTTGTCGGGAATGTGGGCTAACACTCGCTCCATCAGCGGCTCAAATGTAGCTGACGCGTGCCATAGCCCCTGCCCGATGGTAAACTATGTTTTGGGTCGAGCGTCAGAAGTTGCCAGAAGCCACTTCGCAGGTCAAGCGAGGTGGAACCACTGATGTAATCCAAAGTGTCGTCGATGCACGGCAGCTGGTAGGAATCTTTTTTCGTCATGGCATTAAGACGCCGGTAGTCGACACAGAAACGCCAGCTGTCATCTTTTTTCTTTACAAGTACAGCGGGGGCCGCCCATGGACTGTCCAATGGCTCGATCACTCATCATTTCCCGGATTTGTGAGGCAGAGCCGGTGTTGATGGTGCGCTGAACCAACCCCGTTTGCGTGCAGTCTTAGTCTTTAGCGGCAAAGCTATCAGCATACTCGCTTAGTAGCTGCTTTAGCTGTTGCTACTGCGAGGGGTCCAAGCCATTGCTGCTTCGTTGCCACAGGTCATGGACAGCCCGAGCCGTCTCGGTGGTCAGCAGGGCAGACGAGGTAGGTGGTGGTGATGGCAGTGCAGGGCGGCTGGTGGATGGGGGTCCGGGCAGCTGAGGCGGTGCAGCGCGAGGGGCAGGGCCCTGTTGGGCGGCGGCGGGCAATGCAGGCGGTGCAGGCGGGGCGTTGATAGGCGAAGCAGGCGAGGCCGCGGTTTGGCAGTGGGCTTGCTTCTGGCATGTTGGCCGGACTGGAGGGCTACGGCTCTGGGAACATCCACACACGCGTCCCACCGCGTCATCAGGTCCAGGCCGATGATGCACGGATCATCGATGTCAGCCAGCCAGAACTTGTGCGTTGCTTCTTGGTCGGCGAGGCGGACGTGTACCTTCTTCCTCCCCCACATTGGTGGGGGTCCACGCTGCGGGTAGCGCACCAGTGGTACCAGGCAGAATCCCCAGCCGGACCAGGGAGATGGAAGATCCGTTGTCTACCAGTGGGAGGCAGGGCTGGCTATCAAGCAGGTATGTTGTGTAGAGGCCTCGGATGCAGCTGACTCGGCCAACCAGCGAACAAAGACCTTGGAGAGGGACTGGGGATTGGAGCGGCGCTTCCCTCATTGGGCCACTCCGCTTGCATTTCCCTCTGCATCGGTGGGGCGAGGCCTAGGTGCTGGCGCCGGACAGTCTCGTGCAATGTGGCCAGGCTCGTTGCAGCGGTAGCACCAGTCAGTGGTCCAAGTTCGACGTCTTCGTAATGGCAGAAACTGGCGTCGGGGGGCAGAGTGGACCTGGCGTGCTGGTGCCGCTTCTCCTTCTGTGTTGCGGTCATCACTGGTGGCCATCCGGACCCATGGGCGGCGGGCAGGCACTTAGCTCAGGGAAGGGGGTGTTAAAACCACTTCAGCTTGCTCAGCTATTTTGATAGCTTCGGCTAGCGAACCCGGAGCTGCAAGGCGGACGTGCCGGCACAGCTCATCTGGGGCAAGGGTATGCAGGAACGCATGTAGCGCTAGCTCTTCCTGGACAACAGCGGTGAACATGGGGTAGCCCAGCCGGGTGTGGTAGCGGATATTGGGAGCGAAAGTGCTTAGCGATGGGTAGCCCAGCCGGGTGTGGTAGCAGATATTGGGAGCGAAAGTGCTTAGCAATTCTTGTCCTTGATGAGAGTGTTTGGCTAGCTGCTCTCGGCTGTGGCTCTCGAAGACCCACTGGCCGAAACGTCATTCCAGGGCCGTGGCAAGCGCTGGGTAGCTGTGCTGCTCTGTTGGGGAGAGGTCAAGGAGCACCTGCAGGGCCCCACCCTCCAGGACTAAGGCTAGGTGGACGGCTGTGACCGCTTCGCCAAATCCTGGTAGCTGTACCTGGGCGAGGTACGATGTTGGAGCCGCTGTTCCGTCGTACTTGGGTAACTTGGCTAGGGGTCGGGATGCAGCAGGGTTGGTGGGAGCGTCCCTGGGCTCGGATGTAGAGCGGCATAGGCGGGTAGCGCTAGCGTCTGGGCATGCAAAAAACACTAAGAACCACCTCCTTCGCCTGGAGACACATCCGGCGGAAGGGCCCGTCTATCTCAGCATGGGTGGGAAGATCTTTGGCCTCCGCAGTTCTTCCATAGATAGACTCTTCCATCTTGGAATGCAGGGAGGGGTGCTCGGCTTGAGCCATCTCATCCTCGATTTGGCGCTGCATCTGATAGATGCCGTCACTGATTACTCTTGCTTCGTCTGGCACTTGGTGCATCCCACTTCTGACACCAATGTAGCGAGCATGTGCGGTGGGGTGTAACAAGAAGATGACTTGGAGGCAAGCAGTAAGGAAAATGTGGCTACGTGCGTCATACACCGCACAGCCCCGTAACCACTTTATTGAATAACACAACATGAGCGATACTGTGTCCCATACACCGCACGACCCCAAATATCGCCTTTGGTTCTATCTTTTCAACAGGTGCGTCCCAAAAGGATTGATCACTTTAGAATACGTCACACAGGAAGTAGAACGGATGCTGAACGCATTCTGCATGGTAAAAGAGGCAACCGCACTATACAGAAAATATCCATCGGTCGCAGTGGCGACCCTCTTGGCCCCACCACCGGTCCAACACATACAAAACCATTAAAACACACACAGAACATTACTTTTAAACATACAACAATAACCAACACCAGGGGGAACATTCAAACACACAACAATGTTCCCTCACAATGCCCTGCACACATATTTACATATAGCGACCGCAGTGGATCGCTACATTATCATCAGTAAGGTTTGCAAGGAATTTATAATGACACATTTAGTTATGCATGATCCAAAACACAATAATCACTGGCTAAATTAATCTTAAAGGTAATAAACCCAAATATATTTTCCCATTCTGGAATCATTTCGACATTTTAAATGTGCAGTAAACTATAATTTGTTTGGCTGCTCTCTATAACCTGAAATTCTTTATCTGGAATGAATTGGCTATGCAAAGTCTAGATTAAACATATTTTAATGTATGGGTGTGTAACAGTGACAATCCCACAGGAACAATCAGGTAACATCATTTACATGCCCATCTACAGTATAAAGTAGAGAAGTGTGTTTGAGAGGCCTAATGAAGATATTCTTGCTTGCCCATGATATGGTCTAGGAGGCTTTGATAATAGGCTGTTGTGTGATAACTGTGAATGCATCCTAAAAATGCATACATATGTAACTGCCAATATGTACATATGTAACTGCACTCAAATGGCCCTGGCCTGGGCAGGAGGGGTGGGTGGGGCGCATAGGGCTTGTTTTAAAGGGGAGGGCCGGACCTATCCGCTGGTGCCACCCTCACCCTGACGGACACTCGTGGTACTGCACCCATTTAAACAATCCCTCATGTACTCAAGTGTTACCTTTATTTTGGTAGTTACCTATATATATTTGGTCATTCAGCAAAATCAACCTTTGTACCATTTATACCTTAAATGTTACACATTTTGTTATATTAGCCACCTTTAGTGGTCATGATTCATGCTCCCTTTTAACCATACCGATGACAGATCAGGTAACATTGCTTTGAAATTGCCTCATGTTAGCTGCCAAACAATGTGTTTCAGTAGTCTCCCAGTGTTTTTATCTAGCTAGATAATACTTGTTTATTTATTTCCCACTACTGCTTTAATTAACCAGCTGTTTCACAGGACATTAACATAATAAAGAATATATACTTAAAATATTACTGAAGTTTGAAAGGGCCATACTTATTTCAACTTTGTATGGCACTTATCAGTGGTCAGTAACTGTAGCCTGTCAAATCGCCAAACATTTCCCTTCCCAAGAAAGTGTTAATTGTTTACATGATTGATGCTGATGTGGTTCAACCTCCAATCAGTGCAAAGAAGTGATCCTTATATAACAAATGAAGAATTATCAAAAAAATACATTTTAGCAGTTCACAAATTGAAAGAACATCAGGATGTCCTTCTTATATTTAGAATCAACATTTTTTTTGAAAAACAAAGCCCAGAATGTAACCTTATGTAATTTTTTTATTATATTTTTATTTTCTCTTCACAATTTGTTCAATTATAATGGATCTTTATGGGGAGAAACTCTTATTGTCGTTGGCCACTAGGGGCTACAAACTTCAATTTGCTTCAACTCTGGGTCCAGTTAGACAGTTGAGTGATTTGAACCCGTCATTGTGTTCTTTTTATGGGGAGTGTTACTGTTGGCTAAAACTTAAACTTAAACTTAAGACTGTTAAACGGCAAGTGCTTGATTGCCAATTGACACCACCCTGGGAACGCATGATCAAGCTATCTGTGATTGGACTGTTTTCAGTTGCACTCTCCTCAACCTTGTCTGACCACACCCCTGTCCGGAGAATATAAGGAGTGGAGCTGCATTGTGTGGGAGCTGTTTTTTTTTTTACTTCATGCCAATCAGCTGCACATTTTACCTTTGTGAAAATTCTATTACCTTACTTATTTGTCTGCTTTTCTCTAATTATTTATTTTTGAGCAGTTAGGGAAGCATAGAATAGGGGAAGCAGTCTGCAGAAGAAAAATGGCAATTTTGATTTGCACCGGGAGAAAGTTTAGCGTCTTTTCTTTCAAATTTTTTTCTTTCTAGGGTTTAGCCAGACTGTTTTATTTGTTTTTTCTTATATCCCTTCGTTGTCATGTTCACTATATCTTGTATAAAATCCTGTATTTTTTTATCATGTCGTTGACTCTGAGGAATATTTGTTTGTCACGTCCCATTTAGTATGCTACCCGGCTACTGGAGTGTGGGCGGTTTTATTGGGTCGTAACAAGAGTACAATCTTTTGATAGGTTTAAACAAGCCAGTGATTGACAGATCATATTTTTTCCCATATTCTGTGTTCTCCGTGAACTTTTTTCTGAATTCTGTTTTTTACAGTTTTGTGTGTGTAATCAAATTAATTCATAAAAATTAGACAACATTTTTATCAAATAAAGTGCTTCTATTTTCATTAGTTCTAGATTATATTACTCATTATGAATTTAGCAATATCAATACAATTTACAAATTAAATTATGAACATAGTAGCACATAATTATTTGTATATTTTATGACTCAGTCACCCATCACAATGTTGAGAACACTGCAGTTGCGGACGTCAGTTGTTTTATCAACCACAACAGACATTTTCTTCCCGCGGATCTTGTGGAGGACTGCCTCCATGTGTTGTTCAAACAGCCATGGTAAATTAATTTGTCAAGGCTGCTTTCGTTCTCTGGCAATGCTCCTCCCTGTTTACAATGTTTAACTAGGAACAGAGTTTTTTCATCTTCTTTGAGTGCTATGTCAGACTCCACGCACACAGCCGCAAAGTCTTCAACAAACTCAGGCCTTGCATCCGACGATTGCACTTTGTAAGGTAGTTTGGAGGGGTAAACTCACAGCATGTAACTTATCCTTGTTTCGAAGATGGGTTTTTGATTTTACATGGTCCTCGCACATATTTTTTCGAGTGTGTGTTGACAGAACTTGCAGATCAGTTGTTGTCCTGATTCAAAGAAATCAGTGGGATACTGCTCTGCCCTGAATTTTGCAGTTTGTGCTGTGTTATTTTAGCAGATTTAGTAGTCTTATGTTTGTCCTCCATTCAACAACCCACACAGTTTTTTTCCACTGTGTTTCTCTGTTCATCATTTTATTTGACAAATAAACCAAATCAGATTCCTGATATTACCACTAATGTAAGCAGCCTTTTGGTGCACTTTATCCAAAATCTTTCAAATTCCGTGCAATTCTACGCTTAACGGTGAATTACATTTTTATGTCTGGATTCTGTGATTCTGTCCACGTTTTCCACATCGTGGAAATCATAGGGCCCTACATTATGTGGTTTATGAAACCTCATTCTTCCATCAGTACCATAATGTAGCCACGATAATGTAAGTTGATGAAAGAAAGTGGCTTTAAGAGGGGTTCAATTTAGGGGCTGCTGAAAAGCACATCCCATTGGGGCAACTGTTCTTAGTGCAGTGACGTGCTCCATGGTCCAGATCGATTCCTGACCATTCCGTGCAGTGTCAGCTTTGGCCAGGAGTCCTGCATGGCGATGGATAACTGGGTTTTAGTGGGTTATCACTCCTCATCACAAAATAGCAACTAATCTGGTTCTCTAGTTGCTTACACTGGAAGCGCTAGTTGCAGGAACAATGTGCACCCTTTCAAGTTACATCGATTTGAGAGGACTACAGTTATGCTTGGGCATTCTCAATTTGGTGAGAAATGCGATCTCTTATTCCTCTGCAATTTGGATACTACACTTACTGACTAATGCCAATCTAATTATAATATTCTGCCATGTTGGCCATGGCCTTATTATTGGTGAAAATGGTGCAAGAAAAGGTCTGGCTTTGGGGCATAGTGTGCGTGGCTTTTGGGCAAATGGTTCCAAAATTTTCCATTCGCGAGTTCAAAGTGTAACTTGTGAAGCCAAGCCAAACCAAGCAAGAACAATAGGCTTCCACCTTTCAAGCTTGGGAGCCTAAATAGGGAATATGTTTTTGGAATTGGAATTGTGTTGTTATAAATGTTAATGTAAGTGTTGGCAGTTGAGGGAAGCACGAGGAAGTATGTATGGAACATCGGAGCTGAGGTAATGGGACACACCTATGGCAGTTCAGTAATTAAGACAGGCAGGGTGGATAAAGGCAGATAGCTAAAGGCTTAAATATACTTCACTTTAAATATGCGTACACAAGATGGCTGCCACGCGTATCCTGTGGACGTTGGGAGCGTCCTGTGTGCACGTCCTCAAGAAATTAATGTTACGCATACGCGAGGTACAATACCGACATAAATGGTGAGGGCAGGCAATACATTATTTGACATTTAACTTTTAAAAAAGACAATACATGTTTGCATCCCGATGTACATGTTGGCACCACTGTCACTGATTCTGCTGTCTTCTCAAGATACACATCAAAACAACCTTGTTGTGCAGAATCGGAAGTAGATGTCAAAGTATGCTGGCCAGAGACAACTTTGTTTCAGCCCCACAGTTCTGACCTGCCCCCTAGTTGATATAGCTTTTAAACATCCAGGCAGACAAAAAGTATGCAGTGGAGTATGTCAACAATACCACTTGCGTTGCGTGCGCGTATGTCTGTGTGTGTATGTGTATGCTTCCAATGCTGATGCACCTTCCTGAAGGAATGAATGTAGGGAGGCACTGCTGATGCAGTTGAGGAGGGGCGGGACTTGGGTAAAATTCTATAATAATATATGCCATTTAGCTGAGACACTTTTATCCAAAGCGATTTACAGTATTGAATGCATTCATTTTTCAGTATATGTGGTCCCAGTGGGAAATTAACCCACAACCTAAGCGTTACCAATGCTGTGCTCTACCAACTGAGCCACACATGTGGTTCTGTGTGCAATGGGTTTACACAGCTTTACAGGTGTGCAGTGGGTTTTTATATAAGGGGAAGAAAGACTAACAATTGTGTCAGTGTCAGTTTTCAGTTTCTGTGCTTTCTTTTTATAAATTGAAATATGTTTGCATTTTACTTACCATTGTCCTGGTGTTGTCAGGCAACTGGGTGGATATACCTGTAAGGGAGATAAAATAACCTGCATTGGTGACGGGAAGGGAGGGAGGTTTACTACTCCTGACATAGGCTTACCACATGGGCCACAGTGGAACCTGATTAGTGCGTTTGCACCATGCTCTATAATAGATCATATTCATGCATAAGGCTAGAAATGTACAGTATATTGGCATGATTTGTTAAGTTCAATGCCATCTCCTAATGGGGAATTATTATTAACATTGTTATGACCTTTACACATATTACATTAGAGCAGCCCCATGAATAAATAGAAGATGATCCACTGGAGTGTTTAATAGTGAACAAATATTTAAGTCAACATATAATAGTATATATGGTGTTATGAACAAACTGACTAAAGTTACTCTCTGCAGTAATACTACAAGAGTATGCTACAGGTAATGCTTCAGGAGTATGGCAAATGTTTAATGTAGCTCTGTGATAGGTGTAAAAAATCTAACTTTCCTAAAGGATCATTTAAATTCCACAAATGGAGGGGGACAATATAGACACTTTACTAAAAGTGCTAAAATGACTATACAAGCTGATATGACACACCTGCACTTTAGTTATGACATTGTGGTTCTTTAAATGGTTCTACTGTATCAGCTGTATTGTGGATTTATCACACATGAATTCCCTACCTGTTTCTGTAACTTGCACTTGCTCAATGAAATTTGCTCAATGAAATTTGCTTCCAAGTCTCAAATATATCAAGGCAAACCTTGAGAGACCTAAATTATATTGGAAACAAAGATATGAATGGGACTTGTGTAGGTAATAATTTAAATTGCATGGAGCACATCATACATTTTATATGTGAGCGATGACAATGGCTTTGTGTTTTATGGTTTGGGTACAAGGAGTTGTACTGCCCGGCATGTATATAACTCCACCTCTCAGATCCAACATATCCCAATGGTGGTAGTTAACAGAGCTTGAATATATGATCAGGGCCTAATCCTTTGTCCAGAGTATTCTCCACTGCACAGCTAAAGGCCAAAGGTCCAGTGCAATGAATGTTCTCTGTTTAAAAAAAGAAAAGAAAAGGATTTACAAGTAATACAGCAGTGTTAACTCTCTGTTGGACAAACAAAGTGCTGAAGAACCACACTTTATTTGAACAGCACTCTGGGCTGTTCAACAGAAGGGGGCCAATCATCAAGCACCAATAATAAAAAATAAGCATCTACAAAGACATTTCACACATTTGCTGAAAGTAATTGCATAGAAAGCTTAATGATTTCATTCTACAGTTGGAAAAATCAGCCTTCGGCACTGAGCAGTGCCATGACAGGACAGGTACCTAAACAAGGTAAATGTATGCAGTCTAGACTTCTAGCATGAACATCTGTTTAAAAATACATACAGTGGGGTCCAAAACTCTGAGTCCACTATTGATATCTGTTTGTTTCTATCATTCATCGAAAACTAAAACAAAAGTTTTACTCATGTGGTATTTGTTATTCAAGAATGTCATAAAACACTGATACAAATAAAAATAAAAATAGTTTGAGAAAGGATGGTATGTCTATAAATATTTTGTTTGCACACCATTGCCTTTCATTTCCTCAAAATGTTGTGACACCTTATTTTTATTGAAATGTTAATACATGGACACTCCTAATACACGGTGTTCGTTGTCTTGGTCTTGTAACAATTAATACCAGATATTGACGTAATTAATATGGTCCTCTATGTGTTCTCGTTGCTACTGCAGGTGCTTTAAAATTGAAAAAAGACCCTTCCTTTGAAGCTGTTTGTAATTATGTCAACTTAGTGAAGTAAGTAGAGGTCAAATAGTTTTCCTGAGTAAAATTTTTTGTTTTTGATGAATAATGAAAACAAACAGATCTTGGTAGTGGACTCAGACTTTTGAACCCCACTGTATGGGGACGTTGTCATCTTAGAATATGGGAAAATCTTGAGGAAACAATGTTTGCACTATAGAGTGTACCTGGTCACCTAAAATGTATTTGTATTCCTTGGCCATAATTCTACCATGCAGAGTAATAATCAGACCTAATGACTCCCACGAGATGGCTGCTCATGCTATAACAGATCCACCACCATGTTTTACAGTTGGACACAGGCGATGTGGGTTGAACGCTTCGGTTGGCTTTCTCCAAACATAAGATTTCTTTCTTCAACTGCTCAGAAGTTAACATTAATATGAAACATATTTGTAGCCTCATTTTTAATTGCAATTTAGTCCTTCAAAATATAAAATACAAGGCAGAGTTTTGTGTTATGAAGGGAGTTCTGCTAGTGTCTTGATGTAAGGTATGTCCAGTCTCCATGCTGACCCTGGGAACAGACTCTAAATCCCCTCATGGGGCCCCTTGTTCTCTCCGAAAGTTGAGCTGCAGTTCCATGCCAGTTTAGTGTGATCTGTAACAGATGTTTTGGGCTACATTTGACATTTTACTGATGTGAATGGATGGGAGCCTCATAATAGGCTATGGAGAACTTAATTATGCAAGGCAAATAAAAAAATGTCAGAATGATTTGCAGGAGATGCACTTCATTTTTTTTTATTAAAGGAAACATTTGTAGAGACTTCTGACAGACTTATTGTTAATTGATCTTCACTGTAGCCTGAATGTGGAAGGATTTTGAGGGTTTCTTGAGATATGATGAGAAGGTAAAAACTGAAAAAAGATATAAAGCTCAGTCAGTAAAGGCTCTCACTACGAGCACAGGCTGGACCCTATAGAATGGCTCAGTCAGTAAAGGCTCTCACCACAAGTGCAGGATTGGCCATTTGGCCCAGACAGCTATGTCATAAGCCAGGTATGACCTGAAGTCTGCAGCAGTGGGACACAATTCATTTCGTTCCACCAGGACTAGGGTGGGTTTAAGTCAGCCAGGGTTCCTCAGGTTACTGCTGTATTAGCTGTCCAATCAGTACCTCTTCTCCTGTACTACTATGGAGCCTGTAGCAGTCAAGTCTATTGGAGAAGCACACATGCTTCAGGTGCGGTACTCCTTGTGCAGGTGTGGGTGGCATAGTGATGACTCAAGAGGCAAAACTGGTGATTCCAAATTGGGGAGGAAAAAGAGGAAACAAATTGTTAAAACATGACACAATGAAGAAGTATAAAGAATGAAGACAGAATCAGAGATGTCCTCCTCCTCGACCTGTTAGCGGCATTCGACACCGTGGACCACCAGATCCTGCTCTCATCTCTCGTCGAGATGGGAATCTTTGGATCAACATTGACATGGTTCAAGTCCTACCTGGCTGACCGGTCCTACCAGGTGGCCTGGAGAGGATCCCTCTCCTCTCCCCACACCCTCTCTACTGGAGTCCCGCAGGGCATGGTGCTAGGCCCCGTCCTATTCTCCCTGTACACCAAGTCACTTGGTTCTGTTATCTCTGCTCACGGTTTTTCCTATCACTGTTATGCCGATGACACTCAACTCTTTCTCTCGTTCTCTCCATCTGAGACCCACGGATCTCTGCATGCCTGGCCGACATCTCTGCATGGATGTCCACCCACCACCTGAAACTGAACCTGGGGAAGACAGAGCTGCTCGTCCTCCCAGCGAAGGGCTCTCTGATGATTGATGCTTCAATCACCATGGAAGGCTCCATAGTGTCTCCGTCCCAGTCTGCCAGGAGTCTTGGAGTTACCCTGGACAACCAGCTGTGCTTCTCGGGCCACATTGCAGCAATCACTCGGACCTGCAGATTCTCCCTCCACAACATCTGGAGAATTCGACCGTTCCTCACCCAAGAGGCCACACAACTCCAGACCCTGGTGATCTCACATCTGGACTACTGCAATTCCTTGCTGGCAGGCCTACAGGTATAGGAAAATGTATATAAGTCTATAACCAAATGAATAGTAGTAACTATGAAACAAAGGAATGTATTGTGTAACTATAGGTTAAATAAAAAGTACCTAAACAGACATGAACTGGAACATACGAAGCGCCTAGTCAGCGCCACATGTACACTTCTTGTTTTTAATATTGGGACCAGCTGCGCCACGAATATAGTTTGACCTCAGAAGGGGTGTAAACTATATGAACAGTGGGTGTAAACAATATAAATGAAACAATAGTGGCAAATAGCCAAAAGGTGTCCTTTATATATAGAGGAGTAACTCAATGTATAGAGGAGTTGCCCAGAGAATGACTAGGTACATTTTAATGTATATAAAGGGAAACCCAGTTTAAACAGACAGTTGCTTCATGAACCAACTCGGCTGTGTTACTTTGTAATAAAGTCTACTCAAAACTACAAGCTCAAGTCTCCAAAGGAGACCCAGGCGCAGACCAAGATAAGGCAGTAAAGGAACGTTTAATGATCAAGCAAGGTTCAAAAGCCGATAGTCAGAGTTAGCAAAGACAGAAAATCTAAATCCAAAAGAGTAGTCAAAAACAGTCCAAAAATCAAAAAACAAATAATCAGAAAAAGGTAAACAAACAAAATCGGAAGGCAATCTCGTAGTCAAACAGAAGGGAATCAAAAACCAAATAATCAGAAAAGGCAAACAAACAAAATCAGCAGGCAAACTCGAAGTAAAACAGAAGGGGTGTCTCGGAATAATGCAACAAACTCTGGCTTACAAGTAATCGGCACAGTGAATGAGGATCAATGTTCTGACAATGAATCAAGGCAAACACGGAACTTAAATACAAACGGGGAAGGGAAACACAATAGGAATCAGGTGTGACTGGGAGGAGAGAAGGGCAAGAACACAGGTGAGAACGATAGGGATCACTAATACAATAACGAGGGGAGACAAAAGACACGGTGTTAGGTTCACGAATTCAGAATGTCTTTAAAGAGAATAGAGAACACTTCCACCAAATGAGACAAAATCAAGCAGAGTTTATTTAACCCAATGCATTCGGTGTTCAATGTCTCCCTGTCAGACAAAGAACAACTCTTTTCCTGCAGAGCAGAGTTTATTATACACAATACTTTCCCTGTCAGAAGCATTAGCCTCACCCATATATCAGTCATAAGACAGTTATTTTCCCCATCTCTGGGAGAACCTCGTACGAGTCTAATCTTTTGGGCAGGCACACTGCCCTTGAGAATGTGGCGGCCAGCTACTAAACAGCTTGCCGTCTATCTCTTTTGGCACAGCTCCACACCTTCATTAGCCTGAGAAGTGACTCAAAAACAATTCCCAAACACAGAATTTCTCTATCAATCCCTCCTTTTTATGATTTTATCCCATATAGTCATAAAACATTTAGAATCTCTTCTAACATCTATCCCCAGCCATTCTATAGTATAGTGTTTAGGCTGGAGACCACCGCTGCCACCATTTCACATTTTGAACAACATAGCAAGTTTATTTCAATGCAGAAGCTTAAACATCTTTAAACAAGTTTTGCAAGGCCATGGCAGTATCGTCATAGTCTGGAGGATCAATTATCTCTTCATTCCCAGAGTCAGATTGTCCTTCTTCAGAATCTAGGTTGTCATACTCATCAGTCACTAGGTATTTTTGTTGGGCCAGGGCTAATTTCTTAAGACCTTCCATAGCTTGATCTATGGTTTTACCATCCGCATCGTTATCAGGTATGTAGGTACAATACGCAGTTCCAATTATGTGGCATACTCCTCCCTTGGAGGCAGTCATGAGGTCCAGGACATTATGATTTTGAATTGTCATTAATCTAAGTGCAGTTAACTCGTTTTTTATACTCTCGGTTGCATTCAGTGTAAAATTGATCAATGCACTCAGGCGGTAGTTTATTGTCTCTACCCTTAACATTAATTTGCCCACCCCCATTTGGGGAAAAAGACTAAGAACCACTTTGTTCCCTGTACTCCAAAGTTTGTGATCTTTTGGAACATTACTTCCCCATATTGCATCATGCTTATCCTCTTTTTGCACGACCCTGTGTTTCAGCACTTATTACCCATGTATGGTCAGTCAGCATCACATATGCACAAGTTCCGTGCCACTTCTTAGGCAGAGCTATGTACACATTGTGTCCGCAAAGCCAGTACCACCCATCCACTGCCCTAGTGCCGTTTTCTGTAGGCGCTAACATGGAACACCTTGTCCCATTGGGATGTGTCTCCCACCGGAACTGTTCCATTCCCTCGTACACAATTTACAAAGGTCTTATGCGGGGTATATGGTACTACCATAATGGGCGTAATCAAATGTTGTCGTGAGGTTTGTAATAAACCTTGTCAATCAGTGCAATTTATTCCCGTCGCTATATCCGTAGCAGTTAGCCTGGTTGTGATTTTGTGGGTTGGGTCAAAGTATTTAAGTGTTCCTGTATGAGTTGAGAGCCCTATGGCACATGTTAGGTCCAGGACACATTTAATCCAATTCCTGGGGGTTGGTCCACAGTCACCCTTGGTGCTACGGATGATGCAGGTAGATATGTGCATACGTAGCGGTTGGTCTTGTTTATGCTATGTGCTATGCGATTAGCATACCGCCACCATGCATTAGTTGCATATGCATGTGGTGGTTTTTCATTAGCCTCTTCATATTCGTGTGCTTTTACAAATCTCTTCCCTCTTATCGGTGTTCCGACTACCGTGATTATAATCAATATGGTCAAAGACCCCACTGCCCGCCACTGGAGGTTCGCCATAGCTGTGTCTAAATCTCAGTAAGAGGGTTGTTTGCTTCACCGGTTTTGAGACAGGTGTGTTCTATATTTCACACCTCCCTTTGTAGCCGGACTTCTCCCTTCTGAGCACAACTCTTTTAGGTACCTACTCACCCTTTGTTACCTTTTTACAGTGGGACAGATGCACCCAGGTGGATCGCTCAGCAATCTTTACTGCTGTTGGAGTTGTTAGTAGCACCTGATACGGCCCTTTCCACTTTGGTTGATGCCCCGCCTTGTGCCTTGGATCTTTAATCTGTACCCAGTCCCCGACCTGCAGCTTTTATTCTGGTATTCCAGCTGTAAGAGTTTACACATTTCTTGTTTATTAGATAACATTTTCTTCATATAGTCTGCCAATGTGGGATTATCCTCTGATGTTGAGGTAGGTGATAGGCTTTTCCCATCTAGGTATTATTTCTCTACAAATTATTTTTGCCACAGTTTGTGCATCAATGTTTGAGGTAGGGTATGCTTCTACCCAACCTGAGAATGGGTCAATCATTACTAAGCAGCTCTTTTTCCCCCTCACTTGGTGTGAGGTGGATGAAATCCATCATCCAAGATTCAAATGGTCCTGAGGGAAGAGATATTTTCCCTGGTGTTGGTTTAAGACCTCCCTGTCAGTTGTTCCGTAAGCATGTTAAACACCTTTTGCAAAAAAATGTGTGAAGGTCGTAAATCCAAACGTTGTATAACGTTTGTTAACCATAGCTACCATCCCTCCTCTTGAGACATGGCATATGCCATGACTCAACTCTGCAGCTATGGTAAACAAAGATCTCGGTAATACAGGTTTCTTTTCTTTTTTAGATTCTTCGCTATCTACAGCGAATGCGTAATTTTTATTTTTTAAAATTTATTTTGAGCCCAGAGTGTTTGCGGAACATCATATAATACCTAAATATTTATCTGATGTAAACTAGGGTGGTCATCGGAAAGAGCTAGCAGCGTGCTGTACGGTTCAAATTGCAGTTGTGTATGCACGCAGCGTTGTACAGGCACAGTAGCAAAGAATGGTATTTTTACAACCTTGGATTTCTGTCTGCATTTTTCTAACCCAAGAACCCACATCTTCCCATTCACATTCGGTCATTTTCGATAATGAAATATGCGACTGCCTGATTTGTTCAAATAATCATTTCTGCTCTTCACTCAGGTTTACTAGAATTCCAGTAAATTTTGGTCCACTATATATGGTGCCTAAACATCTCGTTTCATTTATTTGCGCCATGTTCCAGAAACACTCATTTTCTAAATGTCTAGTCAGGGATGAGAAGAGAGCAATGCAATGAAAATTAGCTGGGGCGGTCTGATTGGACGGAATACATTCACACAATTATTTTGTCATCTATCAACTCCCATGTATAATACCAACCTATCAATTGTATAGGATTCCCAAAACTATTTCCAATAGTACCTATACAGGTGACGTGACTGACAACCCATTTTCATCACATTCAATAGTCATTTTTAATTTTAATTTTAAATTTGATAACGATGCCCTAGGCAACGCCTCACTTTGTATCACAGACCATGAAGCACCGCTGTCAATCAAAAAGATATTGACTTACCCATGACTAGAAGGTTCATTCTTGGGCTGTCCTGTGGTTGCTAACTATAATTTTACAAATAGATTTTGTATTCCGTGTATGGGGTGCGTGTTTTCCTGTCTTTCCCCCCTTTCATCCTTTGGTCTTCCCTAGCCGTTCGCTCGAAGTGAATAGCATGTTCTATTATCACTTGCAATCGGCACGTTGCCCACGTAATTACATGTCTTTTAATTAACATTGTTAATGCAGGAGTGAGGCCGTTCAGGAACGCATTTTTCAGCTGTTGTTCATAAACTCCCGTCGTTATTATTTGCAGGTGGTTCAAGACCACTTGTTAGCATTAAACACTTTTTTAAGATGGGTTAGGTACGCCATTACCATTTCGTTTTTATTTTGCACACAGTCCGACATTTTTACGGAATAAGGGTAGGCACAGGGAATAAGGATCACGTACAGAACAGGAAATAACATAGACACGAAACTTATATACAAGCAGGGAAGGGAACACAATAGGACTCAGGTGTGACTGGGAGGAGAGAGGGGAGGAACACAGGTGTAAACAATGGGAATCGTTAATCTAATAACGAGGGGATTCGCTAATAGAATAACGAGGGGAAACGAAAGACACGGACTGGGAATAACACAAACACAGACAATAAACGACCTGGAAGAACAGGCAGACACGTGCATAGTTAGAATGGGAGGAATGCAAAGATAATCTGCGTGCGACTGAAGTGAAAACATGAGAAGCGTACAGGGATAGGACAATCGAGAGAGAATGATAGCGATAGTTAGAAGCGTGAGATAATTAGTGATTAGTAGTGTTAGTAACTTAATCTACATCCCTAATGTTAGTAGATTAGTTGGTTAGTACTATATACATCTAACTAATATATACAAAGTGTAATTAGAAAGTAAGGAGGAAGTAAAACGAGATTAGAAACGAAGACGGAAAAACCGAAACATAGAATTTCCTGAAGTGCAAATGACAAAGACAAGGAGTGGATCTAGAACAGGAACAATAACAGACAGGGAACAGAACGTGAAAGAAACATGACTCGAAGAATGAAAAATAAACAAAGTACAAAAACAAACCGAACAGACACTCAGAACGTAACAGTCTCCCTGTCAGACAAAGAACTTTTCCTGCAGAGCAGAGTTTATTATACACAATACTTTCCCTGTCAGAAGCATTAGCCTCGCCCATATATCAGTCATAAGACAGTTATTTTCCCCATCTCTGGGAGAACCTTGCACGAGACTAATCTTTTGGGCAGGCACACTGCCCTTGAGACTGTGGCGGCCAGCTACTAAACAGCTTGCCGTCTATCTCTTTTGGCACAGCTCCACACCTTCATTAGCCTGAGAAGTGACTCAAAAACAATTCCCAAAAACAGAATTTCTCTATCAACGGACTGGGAAGCACATAAACACACTGAAAATAAATGACCTGGAATAGCAGGTAGACACGGGCACAGTTAGAAGGGGAGGAGCGCATAGAAAGAATCTGCGTGCAGATAAAGCAAAAAGAGAGAAGCGTACAGGGATAGGACAACGTTAGAGAGAATGATAACTAGATGGAACGTGAGATAATTAGTAATTAGTAAATGTTAGTAACTTAACCTAAATCCCTAATGTTAGTAGATTAGTAGGTTAGTACTATATACACCTAACTAATATGTACAGAGTGTTAGAAAGAAAGAGGGAAGTAAACAAGATAGGAAAATAAGGCAGAAAACCCGTAAAGTCGAAATCACCCGAAAAGTGCAATAACAAAGACGAGGAGTGGATTATCGAAAAACAAGGAACACAGACGTGAATGAAACGTAATGAGAAAATAATAAAATACAAAAACAAACGTGTCAAAACATAACAGTACCATGATGAGAAAAGAATAAAATACAAAAACAAACAGAACAAATGTGGCAAAACATAACACTGTCCTGACCCTTCGGTGGTGGAACGACCTTCCGCAATCGGTCAGGACCGCGGAATCACTTGCGATCTTCCGCAAGAGACTCAAAACCACTACTACAGACTCCACTACCACTGAATTCTGTACATCTAGCTAATTGCCATTGCCACTGCCTATTTGCTCAACACTATGTATCCCTGCTTACTCAATAATAAAAAAAAAAATGTATATCTGTGTGGCTTACTGATGATTACTGAAATTTAGCAAAGCATTTAAATGTGTAACCTAGTAGTGTGTAGAGATGTCACTGTATCTATATCACTGTTTTTTCAACCAACAAAATTATCTGTGTCTGTATCGAAATTCGGATATAAAACCGGAAGTGGGTGTGGGTTAAACCTTTGTATAAAATAAAAGGAAATACCTTTTGCCCTAATGTAATTTCCACTGACATTTCAACTGTTGTGTTTTCAAAGCTACACACTCGTGATTTAACACGTATGTGTCAGGAACGGTGTCGGAAAACCAGGCGCGGACCCAGAAATGCAATAATATATTTTATTGCATAAACAACAGGCGATGGTCAAACAGGGGTAATCAGAGCAATGCAGGGATCCAAAGAATAGTCGGGGACAGGCAGAGTTCGTTCCAGGCTCGTTTTACTTTCCACGAAAACGTGAAAGCAGTCCAGGGAACACAGGGAGGAGCGGGAACGAGACTGAGAACAAGACGAACACTGGAGCACAAGCACGAAAACAAACACGATGAAACAAAAAATGCGGGAAACAGAGAAAACGCTGGAGAGAAGTGGGAAAACATACAGCTTAAATACACAAGACAATCTAAACATGAATGCAGCTGACTGCAATCAGATGGGAAAACACACAGCAATAAAATGAACATTTAGACATAACAAGAAACAATTAGGAATTAACAGGAATGCAGCGAACTGCAATCAGACACATGAGGAACAGGTGAAAACGATAATACAATGACAAGACTGGGAACAGGTAAGTGAAAGTGAAAACACGGACCAGACAACAAGGAAAACATGGAATAAATTAAAACACCTAATTACGGGGAACACGAACACGAGACGTGACAGTATGTTAAGATATAATAATATGTATAATATGTTTTTCTCTTTAAAGCCTTATTTTAACAAACAACAATAATCTAGATGTTTTAAACGAGTAGTCATACACATCAACTGCATTTTATAATAGTCTTAACCCCACAAGCATGAATATAAATATACCAGTGGTGGCTGGTGAGCTCGGAATGGAGGAGGCTGAAATCTTACCTTTAAACCGACCTGTTTTCATTTATTTTGCTTATTAATTGAATAAACCGTTGGTGAGTAATCACAAAGATTCCTCTTAATTGTGTCTCTCTTTCTTCACGTCATTGGAATGTAAATAACAATAAGTGGTTTAACAGACTTCAATTCGGTGAAAACGTTGGTGTTTTTTCATGAGCATTACTCTGCCTGATCCCAGTGTGACAAACTTTCATTCATTATATTGAAGAAAGTAACAATTAAAACGCAAAAAAATGCTATTCGCTGTTAATCACTCTGTAATTAAGGAATCCACCTATCACAGTAAACATAATAAATTAATATTGAACATTTCATAAAAGTAATTTAAATGTTGTACTTTTTACGTTCATCGCTCTATTCCTGAATTAAGGGGTTCACTTATCAGCGAATAATTCAAGTAATACCCCCAGACAAGTTTTAATAGTTATTTAGGGATCTTCAGTATGATGAAGGAAAGTTTGTGTCCCAATGGAAATGAATGGCTTCCGAAATGCCGCTTCATCCTGGAAATTGCTATTGCTATTGCTGTATGGCTGTCGGCCAGCTTGACTTTCGCAGTGTATTCGGGGACAGGGTGTCTGTTGTTGCGAGTAATTGTGAGAGCTTTCTGCAATAACCAGTAATGTTAGCTGTTTGCTGTCCTTTCCTCGTTAATTATTCTTGTTGGAATATACTCGAACATTACTTATTTCTATAAAACTATTGACTACTTATTTTCACCAGTATTTGTTGAATTAGTTGGTTTATCCAAGTTATACAAATGTATGTAATTAAAGCATGTTTAAGCACTTGGAAAATCATCTTGAAAACTAAACACTTTTCTGCCTCTATGCAAAATGGCATAGTTTCATCTTTCTTCACGTTGTTGGAGGCACACTGGTATACTTCAGAATATCATTGATTCTAATTAAACTATTAAAATATATGTATACAACGAACATGTATACACCCCTAGTGTAGACTTATGCATAACACACAGCACTGATAAAAACATTTTTAAATTTTGCACAGTATTTTAATCTATAGAGTTGTGCATAACACACAGCACTGACGCAGCATTGAAATAGCACTGACAGCAATTTTGCACAGTATGTCCAGTCTCTGTCTGTGGCTTACTCACACTACGTTTTCTGCCTCTAGCAATCTCTGTCTGTGTGGTTTACTCAGTGTACACTGCATTATGTGCCTCTGGCATACTCTATGTGCACAACAAACAGCACAGACTCAGATTTTTAAATCTTATTTGTTTCAGCAAGAGAGAGAAGGACAGGCCAGGAAAACAGCAAAATGTGCACTCGGAAGAGCACGCCTTGTTCTTTCCTGCAAGTAGGCAATATTTTCAATTACACATTGGTTAGGTAATCTAGCCTGCATAACAATGCAAAGTTTATCCTGTTAAAGAGATAAAAAGCTGCACAATTCAGCTATGCAGAATTAATGCATCAGGGAAGGCTTCATCTTAGCTCTGGTTCACTCCAGAACAAAGAGAGAGCCAAACATTCTCCAGGAACACTAGACACAGATGCACACGCACACACACACATATAAACATACACAACATTAACATGCTGGATTATAACCAGTGACCAGGGGCATGTCTCAGGAAGCAGGATTAGTGGGTTAGCTACCTTTGGGTTTAAGCCTGGGTTTTTGGTCTCACGACTATGGCTCACTTTTAACCGGGTTGTATCGCCATGGTAACTTATGCTACGAACCTAACCTGCTCCAGAGTAGGTTCAATTCAGGCTAACGGAAAAAATCCTATAATAATTCCATCCCCTCACCAATCTGCTCCCTGGAAAATGGCCTCACCAATCCTAGAGATTCGTAATCCTTTTTTTTATATATCAGAGATACAGATTCTCTGTGGAGGGAATATTGTATCTTTGCAAACTTCTGGAGCCGCATGTCACAAATGCCACTCGAAGCCATCCGATCACTGTACAGCAGTATGTATGTATTGCCCTATGTTTTCTAGCCACCGGTACATATACATATTCCATTGGTGATACAGAGAACCTGAGCAAACATACAGTTTATATGGTTGTATGTATATAGTTATCAATAATTAATCAAATTTACTGTTGCATATTAAGTGTGGTGTAAATCTCATATGATTCCTGAGTGATTGGTGCAATAGATTGCATTCACATTACGATCACCTGCAGCCCTGGGTGAGCCACAGTCATTA
Organism: Aldrovandia affinis; assembly: GCA_029706075.1. NCBI lineage: Eukaryota > Metazoa > Chordata > Actinopteri > Notacanthiformes > Halosauridae > Aldrovandia > Aldrovandia affinis. Next base: position 1,152,662 of record JAINUG010000263.1, on the reverse strand, counting down.
GACCGAAAACCCAGGGTTAAGCCCAAAGTTAGCTGGCTAACCCACCAATACTGCTTTGTGAAACAGTGCTCTGGATCTGTTCATATTGCATGCGATTGGTTGTGTTTTCAAACACCGGCCCTTTTGTGTGCACGTGATCATAGCTTGATCAGAAAACCAGGGTTGACAGAGCGAGTTGATTATCACTGTCGTGAGACAGGTTAGCCGTAATTGCCTTTGTTAGGCTTGATAAAGATGAACAAAAGAGATTGTAAAATAAACTATATAAGTAATGAAGTGTATTTTATGCTAAAATAATTCAGAAAATTCCAAACCTACATTACTAATACAATTGTTCAGAAAAAACATATTTTGTTTTATTAATAATGTTTTTTCCCCCAGAAAACATCTGGATCACAATTATTCATACCCCTAACTACTATTTTAAATTGAATCCAACAAAAACAAATCTTCATAAATATACAACTTATTTGAAGTTCATTGGAAGGTTGAAAGGGGTATAAAAAGTAGGGAACAAGGGGGCTGGCGGATAGCGTAGCGGTCTAACGCACCACATTTTGGCTGGTCCAGTGTGGTGTGCGCTGCCTGTCAGGGACGCGGTTCGAAACCCGCATCTCTACCAGACCGGCCATGGTCGTCAGCTCCGATCGGAGACGGCGCTTGGCTGTCTGCCTCCGGGGGAGGGTGAGCCGGCACGAGTCCGTCGAGGAGCAGGAAAAAGGCGTCCGTGGTAGATTTCCGTTGAGGAAGAGGCGGATAAAAATCGGCTCGGAAATAGTGTCTCGCCCCGGAGGACAGGCGGCGGACTCGTGGGGGAGGGTGAATTGAGATAAATAGAGGGTATAATTGGCAACCAAATTGGGAGGAAAAATAAAATAAAAAATAAACATTTAAAAAAAGGAGGGAACACACATTTGAAATACTGTGGTTAGCCATCATCATGGTAAAAGCTAAAGAACTCCCTGAAAGCATCATACAAAAGGTTATTGACCTCTACAGGTCAGGAGATGGCTGCAAAAAACTAAAAAGTTAAAAGATACCACTTCCCACTGTTGTGTGAGCTGCCAGGTAGAGGACGCAAGTATATCTTGCCCCCACGTGTAGTGAGATGGATGGTTCGAGAGGCAAACAGTCCAAGGGGCACAGTTCAAGATCTCTAAAACAACCTGGCATCGTGGGGTTACAAGGTGTCTAAAGCTACCATTCGATGACGCCTTCATGACAATGGCCTTATGGCAGAGTTGCAAAAAGGAAGCCTGTTTTGAAGACAATTCACCGAAAAATTAATCTTGAATTCAATTCAGTTCAATACAGTTGGAACCGTGTCTTGTGGCCGAATCAAGCTTTTTGGACATGCACATCAGCGTTATGTTTGGAGTCCATAGATTGTAAGTACTGTTGAAAAGCACCTCATGCCTACGGTGAAACGTGATGGTGGATCTTTAATCCGTTGGGGTTGTTTTGCATCCACAGGCCCTGGCCCTTATTAAAATAGAACTCCAGCATGTGCCAAGACATTTTGTCCAGAAATCTTGTGTCCCTCTGCCAGGAAGCTACACCTTGGCCACAGATGGATCTTCCAACAAGACAACGAGCCCGAACATACGTCCAAAGAAACTAACAAATGGTTGACACAGCACAAGATCAATGTCCTGACGTGGCCATCTCAGTCTCCAGACCTGAATCAAATTGAACATTTGTGGTTTGTACTCAAAAACAACAACACAACGATCCCAAACATACATCCAAAGAAACAAACAAATGGTTGACACAGCACAATATCAATGTCCTGACGTGGCCATCTCAGTCTCCAGACCTGAATCAAATTGAACATTTGTGGTTTGAACTCAAAAAAGCAGTCACCAAACATCAACCCAAGAATCTGAAGGAACTAGAACAATTCTGCATGGAGGAATGGTTGAAAATCCCCCCCAAGAAGTTCCATAATCTCGTACGACACTACAGAAGGTGACGACTTGCTGTTATAATAGCCAAGGGAGGAACCAGAAAGTACTGATAACAAGGGTGTGAATATTTGTGATTCTTGATTTTTCTGGGAAATAATTTATAATTTGTGAACCGTTAAATTGTGCTTTATGCGTTATTATTAAAGAATATAATTTTCTGCATTTTTTTTTGCATAAAATAAACCTCATTACTTATATAGTTTATTTTATACAATCTCTTTTGTTCATCTTTATCAAGGGTATGAATAAAAACAAAGCCTACTGTATATATACAGTATATATACACTACAGGTCAAAAGTTTTAGAACACCACCATTTTTCCAGTTTTTACAGAAATTTAAGCAGTTCAAGTCCAGTGACTAACCTGAAATGGTACAAAGGTAAGCGATATACTGAGGTTAAAAAAAAAGTTTAGGTTACCAAAAACAGAAAAATAATGTACATTTCAGAGTTATAAAAAAAAGGCCCTTTTCAGGGAACAACTTACAGCTGTTCTGCAGCAATGGAAGTAAAGCCTTGAAAGTTGATGCAAACAATTCTTACAGGTGTCCCAACTTTTGTTGATTACTTACAAACCCTCTGTCTGTATACCCTCCGAAGCAATATTTGGACAATATTGCACTGCAGGAAGTAGTATATTGCTATCATAATGGCGAGAAAAAGGCAATTAACAAAGGAAGACAGACAGACCATTATAACCCTTAAAAGTGTAGGTCTTTCCTTTAGAGAAATTGCAAAGAAGGTCAAGGTGTCAGTGAGTACAGTTTCCTACACCATCAAAAGGCACTTGGAAACTGGAGGAAACTCTGACAGGAAGAGGTCTGGCAGACCCAAAGCCACATCAAAATCAGAAGACAAGTTTCTGAGAGTCAACAGCTTGCGTGATAGTCGGCTCACAGGACAACAGCTTCCTGCACAGCTTAACACTGGTCAAAGTAAGGAAGTCTCAGTTTCAACTGTGAAGAGAAGACTTCGAGCTACAGGTTTGTCAGGTCGAGTGGCAGTAAGAAAGCCATTGCTAAGATGGCAAAATAAGAAAAAGAGGCTTGCCTGGGCCATGAAGCGCCGCCAGTGGACTACTGAAGACTGGAAGGTGCTATGATGAATCTTCTGCAACAGTGTTGGGAAGAACTTTCCGAGCAATATTTGATTTACATTGTAGAAAGAATGCCACGAGTGTGTTCGGCTGTTATATCTGCAAAAGGTTTGATGAGTCAAGTATTTATATAAAATTTTGTTAAACAAAATCCATCCATCCATCCATTATCTAAGCCGCTTATTCCTGGTCAGGGTCGCGGGGGGGGGGCTGGAGCCTATCCCAGCATGCGTTCCAGGCGATAGGCAGGAATACACCCTGGACAGGTCGCCAATCCATCACAGGGCACACACACCATTCACTCACACACTCATACCTACGGGCAATTTAGACTCTCCAATTAGCCTAACGTGCATGTCTTTGGACTGTGGAAGGAAACCGGAGTACCCGGAGGAAACCCACACGGACACGGGGAGAACATGCAAACTCCGCACAGAAAGGCCCCTGGCCTGGATTCGAACCCGAGACCTTCTTGCTGTGAGGCGACAGTGCTATCCACTGCACCACTGTGCCGCTGTTAAACAAAATGATTCCATGATTTCTTTTTGATCTCCAATTGTTTATTTGTTCTATACTGTAATTTCAGAGTACATTGAAACATTAAACTGCATACATTTCAATAAAAACGAAAAAAATGGAGGTGTTCTAAATTGGCCACCAAATTGTGAGAAAAACTGGAAAAAAAATCCAAATTTTCTTTTTAAAAAGAGGACGATGAACCACATACCTTTAAATCAGTGATTACTCTCAATGTGTTTTGGTTTACATTTAATTACATTAGCAATTAATTTGCTGAATAGTCAATTGATTTTCCCAATTTTATTTTGTGATAGCATTGTTTTTTACATCACAAAATGTTTTAGCATTTGCTTATATCTACAGAATAAACTTGTGGATAAATGTAGCCCAGTCTTTGTTCTCCGTGTCCAAATTCAAGGAATGTTACCTTTGTAAATATCCATTAATCTGATCTCTGCAGATCAGGTAATTTAATGCTCATGAAAAGTTAAATTTTTACTCAATTAATCCACTCATTGTCATTTACATTCTCTAACATGACTTGTTATGTTATGTTATGTTATGTTATGACGTGAAGAAAGAATGTTATAGTGTGAGACACAATTAATAGGAAGCATTGCAATTCCTAGCCAATGGATTATTCAATTATATTATAGGCGGCAGAGTAGTATAATGGTTAGAGAACTGGGCTTGTAACTCAGAGGTTGCTGGTTCAATACCCAGGTGGGGCACTGCCGTTGCATCCTTGAGCAAGGTACTTAACCTGAATTGCTTCAGTAAAATACCCAGCTGTGTAATTGGATCGTATGTAAAATAAATGTAAACTGTGTAAGTTGCTCTGGATAAGAGCATCTGCTAAATGCCTAAAAATGTAAATTAAAAAACAAAATAGTGTGGTAGTGAGGTCTGACAAAGGCATTATATAACATTAATATAACTTCCTTTGATTTATACTCAATACTCAATAATGTATCCCAGCATTCCTGTTGGCTTTTTTCACACTGCACACTGCTTTGATGCAGATAGGCTTTGATCAACTACAATTCCTAAGTCTTTTTCAAATTGAACCCCTACTAATGTTTCTCCTCCTATAAAATACTCCTGTCTTATGTTTTTATTTCCCACATGCATAACTTTACATTTAGCGATATTGAATGTCATCTGCCACATCTCTGCCCTTTATTGGATTTTGTTTAAATCATCTTGGATTACTTTAGTCGATTCCGAATGGTTTGCCAAACCCCCAAGTTTAGTATCATCTTCAAATGTAACTATTTTGCTACAAACGTCCCAACACCAATCCCTGCAGTACTCCACTGTCCACAGCACCTAGGTCAGATACGACCTAACCTACTGTTACTCTTTTTATTTACCCTTGCAAACAATTATGAACCCACTCTGAAACAACTCCTGGAACTTTTACTGAATTCATTTTAACAATGAGCCTCTCATGTGGTACCTTGTCAAATGCTTTTTGAAAATCCAAATATATAATATCATATGCCTGGTTCAGGTCAACACACTTTATAGCCTCCAGGAGGTTTGTTAGGCATGACCACCCTTTGAGAAAACCATGTTGGCTCTCCTTTAAAGTACTATTATTTTTCAAGAATGATTCCAACTTGTCCCTAATAATACATTCCAATATTTTACATGCGATGCAAGATAAACTGACAGGCCTATAGTTCCCTGGGTCAGTACGGTCCCCCTTCTTATAAATTATATTGAAATTATACTACCCTGCTTCCAGTCTTTTGGCATTTCTCCAGTGTTTATGGATTGCATAAAAATATCTAACAATGGTTTATATATAATTTCCCCATGTTATTTGAGTACTCTGCGATATATAAAATCAAATCAAATCAAGTTTATTTGTATAGCGCTTTTCACAATAGAATTGTCACAAAACGCTTAACAGAGGGGGAACCCAGGCCTAGACCCCCAAAAGCAAGCCTAACGGCAACAGTGGCAAGGAAAAACTCCCTTGGTAGGGAGAAACCTTGGGAGGAACCAGACTAAAAAGGGGGGGAGCCCATCCTCTTCTGGCCGGCACAGGGTATGTCCAAAAAAGACCATGTCATGGTCAGTCCAAGGTGGCTCAGGGCTGAAAGACTTTGCCCTCCTGAGTTAGGTAGTCAGCGGGGGGGGGGCTAAACCACGTGGAGAGGGTCCAGATCCAAGAACTGGGGTTGGCGTGGGGGTGAGGGTTGATGGGGGCAGCTCACACTTCTCGCAGGATCTAGGGCTTGGGGGCAGGTGCCCCCGAGTCAGAGGCCGAGGCAGAGAAGAGAACATGCAGTCAGAAAAAAAAGCAGTGCTATAGCCAGTAGCATTATGTAAGAGCAGGGGAGCACAAGCATAGGAAATATACAGATAGCCCCAACAGGTGTAAGCTATGGCAGCATACCTATTAGGAGAGGGACAGAGAAAACACGCAGCCATGAGAGAGTTCCAAACAATCCACACCTGATCAAGGATAACCAGCATAACAGTGGTGGTAACACATTGAGGAGGTGACAGTATGGAAAGTTTCTCACTCCATAAGACACTAGGGCACGGCCTTCTCCATCTCTCCACCTAGACTATGTTTGGCAGTAGGCTAGGCTGAAAATATATGTTTTTAATCTACACTTAAAAATTGAAACTGTGTCCGAATCCCTAACATGCCTTGGTAAACCGTTCCACAACAGAGGAGCTCTAAAAGAGAAGGCTCTACCACCAGCTGTGCTTTTCAAAATTCTAGGGAGTAATAGATGGCCGGCTTCTTGTGAACGAAGCAGTCGTTAAGTTTTTGTAGTTTTTGTAGTATTTCTACGTCCCTTATCTCAAAGTTCTCCAAACATTTTTTTACATTGGCTATACATTTAGGCATATTTATAACCTCTTCTCTAGTAAAGCTCTCAACAAAGTAACTGTTTAGTGTGTTATCAATATCCTTATTATTATAAACCAAAGTTCCTTCCTTATTCTTAATGCACTTAACCTCATCATTAGCTTTCCTTTTTATACTACAATATTGAAAAAACTTCTTAGGATTACTTTATGCATCTTGGGAAATTTTAATTTCAAACCGCTTTTTATCTTCTCTTATTTCCTTTTTTTAGCCTTAGCCCGCATATTACAATAACCTAACTTGTTTCTGTCAGAGTTTTCCTTTTTTTTGTCTGTACAGTCGCTTCTTTTTCCTCAAAATCTCCCATAAAGATTTAGTCATCCAATGTTTTTTCATCCTATTTTCCCTTACTTTTGGGATGAATTTACACTGTACATCTACAATAACCCATTTAAATTTAGTACATTTTTCATTCACAGTTCTGGGCCCGTATTCACAAAGAATTTTATCTTACCACTAGGAGTACTTCTAAATCGCACTAAAACCTTTTAGTTAGGAGTCCCACCTTAAAACCTATTCACAAAGCTGCGAAGACAAACTCATACTAAAGAATTCCTAGAATTCCTAAGCTTACTCAGAATGCCCACAGCGATTGGCTGATATAGGGGATGGGTCATCATAGAGAAATAGTTTTTCTGCCGCTGTTACGTTTTAACGTAACAATTCCCTAAATCTCGATGCAGAGTTACAGTGAAGAGATAGACAACCATGTATGTTTTGGTTTGCTTTGTGTTTCATACTAAATGCCTTTCTGGGAGGCAGGTTTTTAGAAACGCGACCGAATTAAATAAAATTTAAACATTAGCGATCTTTTAATTTTTTATTAAATTAATTCAGGCATAAAACCACCCTAGTTAAATCGCCTAAGGCGTACTGAATCTAAAAATGTATTTTGTGAAATTTTCAAATAAAGATTTAGTGAAATAACTTACATTGAAAAACTGAAATTATCATTCATTCAATTCCTTGAGAATAGTTCCTGGTTATTTTTGGTGGAAACACGCCTTTGGCCCCCGTAATTTTTTTTTTTGCTGATCCGAAAAATGATCCGATGCACGCCTATTATATTCTAATAAAGATTCTAAAATACAAATGTAGGCTACGTGTCACTGATTTAACATGAAACCAAGAATACTGACTAGTCAATTGGTTACATGTCTGCATCTCGTAAACAATCAGCGGGTATCTATATATAATATATATAATATCATATATATATTACCTTCGCGATTGAGGCGGTACCTTTTTATGAGCTCTATCATTCAATATCTCCAGTGTTGACGCGATTGCGACAACGATTGCCGCCAGCAGCAGATTTTCGGATCGCCGTGAGTAGGTCTTTAGCGACTTAGAAGTCCTCTTGGCTGCTTCTAACTTCTCCTGGACTTAGGAGCTGTTTTTAGCTCTCAAACCCTTTGTGAAATACTCTTATCCCAAAAATTTAGGAGTCCTAAATTTATGAGTGACACGCCCATTATTTTTCGGAGTTGCTCCTAAATTGCGGAGTTAGGACCAACTTTTACCCTTAAAATGCTTTGTGCCTGTGCTAGGCCAGCCCATGTTAGATATCATAAATACATCCCTATTATTGGGTTGCGTACCTAGGTCTTTAAAAGTGGCAGTAATCAAGCCTCTTCTAAAGAAACCAAATCTTGATCCTGTTAATCTGAAGAACTATAGGCCCATTTCAAATCTGCCCTTTTTGTCAAAAAATTTTGAGAAATCTGTAGCTCAACAATTAACTGCTTTCCTAAAAACTAATAATCTGTATGAAACACTACAATCAGGTTTTAGACCAAACCATAGCACTGAGACAGCACTTAAATGACTTACTGTTAGCATTGGACACTGGTTGTGTTTCTATTCTAGTGCTCCTTGACATAAGTGCTGCTTTTGACACTATTGACCACCAGATTCTCCTTCATAGGCTAGAAAACCTGGTTGGTTTGCGTGGACGGGCACTCTCATGGTTTAAATCATACTTATCAGACCGGTTTCAATTTGTGCAATTAGATCAAGAGTTCTCTGACTACTCTCAGGTTAAATATGTTATTCCACAAGGCTCAGTGCTGGGACCATTACTGTTCTCATTATACTTGCTACCACTGGGTAATGTTATTTGTAAACATGGTGTGAATTTCCATTGCTATGCAGATGATACACAGCTGTACATATCAATGAAACCAGGTGAAATACTTAAACTCACTCAATTAGAGGCTTGTATCTCTTATATAAAGAATTGGATGACAGTAAATTTCCTGCTTTTAAATTTTGATAAAACAGAGATGATGGTTTTGGGCCCCAAAAAATTAAGGAACAAGTTGGATCTGCAGTTAAATGCAGGTGATTGCATAGTTACATCAAGTCTTATGGTTAAGAACCTTGGTTTTATTATTGATCAGAACCTTACATTTGACACTCATATTAAAAACACTTCCAGAGTAGCTTTCTTTCACCTAAGAAACATAGCTAAAATTCGGCACATTCTGTCATTAGAGGATGCTAAAACCTTGATGCATGCTTTTGTCGCATCAAGGCTAGACTATTGTAATGCCTTTTTATCCGACTCCTCTAGTAGCTCTCTAAAGAGTCTTCAACTAGTACAGAATACAGCGGCACGTATTTTGACTAGATCCAAGAAGTATGAGCACATTACTCCAGTGTTAGCATCACTACATTGGCTTCCTATTAAATATCGGGCTGATTATAAAGTACTGTTGCTAACTTTTAAAGCAATAAACGGACTTGCACCTTTATATCTGACCGAAATGATTGCCCCCTATGAGCCGACACGACTGCTTCGTTCACAAGAAGCCGGCCATCTATTACTCCCTAGAATTTTGAAAAGCACAGCTGGTGGTAGAGCCTTCTCTTTTAGAGCTCCTCTGTTGTGGAATGTACCAAGGCATGTTAGGGATTCGGACACAGTTTCAATTTTTAAGTGCAGATTAAAAACATATCTTTTCAGCCTAGCCTACTGCCAAACATAGTCTAGGTGGAGAGATGGAGAAGGCCGTGCCCTAGTGTCTTATGGAATGAGAAACTTTCCATACTGTCACCTCCTCAACTTGTTACCACCACTGTTAGGCTGGTTATCCTTGATCAGGTGTGGATGGTTTGGAACTCCTTCATGGCTGCGTGTTTTCTCTGTCCCTCTCCTAATAGGTATGCTGCCATAGCTTACACCTGTTGGGGCTATCTGTATCTGTATATTTCCTATGCTTGTGCTCCCCTGCTCTTACATAATGCTACTGGCTATAGCACTGCTTTTTTTTGTTCTGACTGCATGTTCTCTTCTCTGCCTCGGCCTCTGACTCGGGGGCACTTGCCCCCGAGCCCTAGATCCTGCGAGAAGTATGAGCTGCCCCCATCAACCCTCACCCCCTACGCCAACCCCAGTTCCTGGATCTGGACCCTCTCCACGTGGTTTAGCCCCCCCGCTGACTACCTAACTCAGGAGGGGCAAAGTCTTTCAGCCCTGAGCCACCTTGGACTGACCATGACATGGTCTTTTTTTGGACATACCCTGTGCTGGCCAGAAGGGGGGTCTAGGCCTGGGTTCCCCCTCTGTTAAGCGTTTTGTGACAATTATATTGTGAAAAGCACTATACAAATAAACTTGATTTGATTTGATTTGAACCCAGATTGGTTTGGACCAAGCAGGTCGTTCTGTAGGAGATGAGCAGACAGTTGGTTATAGACAGCCCACTCTAGTGTTTTGGAGAGGAATGGGAGGAGAGAGACAGATCAGTAGTTGGAAATGACAACAGGATTCAGAAATGGTTTTTCGAGGAGGGGGACGACATGGGCGCTTTTGAGGGGAGAAGGGACAGAGCCAGAGGAAAGAGAGGAGTTGGTAACATTGGAGACAAAGGAGAGGATGTCCATAGCAATGGACTGGAAATGGGGGGAAGGAATGGGATTGAGAGGGCAGGCGTTGCATTTTCAAATGCATCTGAGATTGAATCTTGCTGAGACTGAGCCTGGGATGTGATTTTGGTAAATGAGTTCTGGGGAGACAAAGATAGTCTGCGAGTATGTGTGGGAAACAAATATAAAACAAAACATGCCCAGCGTCGAGCGTTGCTATAGACTTATATCATAAACTTTGGCTGTATGATATTGCAAATGCTCATATCGGAATAGCGATCGGAATATGATATAGCTACTACTCGTAGCTCGTACTAGACATATTTTTGCAGCAACAAGCTACATAAAAGTACAGATGTGAAAACAAAGACAAATATTGCTAATGTTTTTACTTTTATACGATTGAAAAAATGTAGGCTACAGATGTAAGAAATATGAGGTATTAAATGTGATCTTGGTAAATTGCAATTCATTGGAGGACCAACGCCGAATAATAAATATGAAAGATTATATAGCCTAGTGTGAAGTCACTGCATGGTACCTCCTGTGCTCACTGCCCCCAACATGACTCCCAAACGCCTAGGTCGAAGTGAGAAAATGTAAGCTGTTACGGGTAAAGCAATGTTCTGCTTTTGTGAATTTGAGCTGGAATGTTTACAATGTCAATGCTAATGTCACCACAGCGGTCGCATTCTTTTTTGTCACTTTAGATAACTCCTCCTATCTTCACGGTTCTGTTGTGTGGTGAAAAAACTACACAGGGACTCAGCCCATGAAGGGGATAATTACGGGTACGGACTGTGCTGTCGGTGGAAAAATGCCATAAGCCGCACTCACTTCTAGGCAGGCGATTGTACACACTACAATTGTATGTTGGTTTTGTATTACAGAGGCTTCCAGATTTGTTACATGCTGTCTATCACTGGCAAAAGCATTAAACACCTGGTCACAAGTCACAAGACAGTACACATGCAAACACATGGGGACCAGGCAGGAGTGTGCTCACTCCCTGAAGATGGAAGAAAGTGCACAGGGATTAATTCTGTGGATCATCACCCCCTAAAGCTCCTTTGTTAAAGTAGCAAGTGTGAAACAAGGGAGGATGAAAAATATTGTTTGTACCACTCCTATGTGAAGCAAACAATTACTCATTATGGCAATAAATGGATCACAACAATTATTCTGTTCATCACTATCATGCACATATATTGTCTGGCATAATTTGGAGCAGTATTCAATTGGCTGAAGGCTCCGTCTCTTTTTCACATTATACATTATAGCTGAAAAGTGCCATTTTGTTTACTTAAATATGGAAATACAACAAGCTTCAAAGTTGTAGATTTTTTCTCTCCTTCTCAGTAAAAAGAAATCACTCAAGGCTAAATGCAAATGAGCCTGCAAGCTATTACAATGCTAATGAGATTCCCTCGCAAAATCCAGAGCTCCTGCATCCTGCCTGTATTTCATCCATATTCAGTTAACATTAGCTTGCAAGATACCAGGGGCCCACTATTACATTTGTCCAGTGTGCTACTTTCTACTCTTTCTTGCAATTCTTTCAAATACTTCTTCTAATAATGTTGGTCTACTCTCCAGACATTCATTGGCAGTTTAGAATACCAGCCAAATAAACCCATTGTCTTGATTTACTAGCATCTCTGCTGTAATGACATGCTAGTATTTTCAGGTTTGCAAACTGCAGCAAACAAAATTAACTTTGGAGATCAGTTTCTCCTAATTTCATTATTTGTGATTGTTTTCATAACCTATGACTCAACATCCTTCCGTTGGCCTTTCTATCTAAATGTCAGTGCTAAAACTGTTCTATTAATAAAACCCGTAAAAGGGGTAAAATTACACACACGTGTGTAGGGACTGCGCATTCCACATAAAATTATTTCTACAACGTACCAGGGAATCCTGATGATGTCATTCGGCCCGCCCTCCTAGGATCACATTCCATGTACAGTGACGATACTGTAAAAGCGGAAATGCGTACCTCAATGCAAGGCCGAAATTACCATATATATTGGGGGACACATCCCCCCCAATATTCAGATATGCTCAAAATGTCCCCCCCAATATATAGCCTAGCTGATATTAAAAAAAAGATTTGGTCCCCCCCAATGTTGACTCCATGGTTACGGCCTTGCCTCAATGCGAAAAATAAAACCATCGCCATTATTTCTCTGTTCTTCTGTTTTCCTGCTCTGTTCCTGTTCCTCCTTCCATCGCCAGCGCCTTGCATCATTCTGTCTCAGCAGCGCCTCAAACAAGAGGCCTTGTGAAGACAGCGCGAGACAAGTTCTCTGAACAACAGCGAAATCAACAGAGCGCTGTTTCCATTGCGCTAATCACCAACACTAATTCGTGAAGAGCTGCGAAAGGATACAGCTAGCAAAATTGGACATTTGAGTGAACACAGAAGTGGCCAGCTCCCTTCTTCAGAACTTGTCTCCGATAATTAACTTTGCACCCTGGAAAATGAACCAGAGACTTCACTGCACCTGTGAACAGTTGCAAGAGACATCACAAGGATGAATTGGACTCACTGAGGATGCCACGACTGGACTTCCCATGTCTCTTCCAAACCAGAAACACATCAAACCCCGCCGACCGCGGAGCAAACAACAAAGTAAGGCTGTAGCATCTTGGCACAACACAGTTAGCAATGAGGTCTCAGGTCTCGCATTCATTCTGTATTCTATTTGAGGCCAGATAGTTGGTGCCCGAATTGCAGGTGCGTCAGTTACAGAAAAGGCAAAATTACTGAATATGTCAAGGGGAACAATGTTGAAAATCATGATAGCATATGCCAAAGAAGAAAAACCTGCATCAGGATAAAGGAACAGTGGTCGCAATTCAAATTTCACCAAAAGGGATAAACAGACATTTAACAGGATAGCTCCTAAAAACCACAAAACAACAGCCTCAGAAATGACCAAAGAACTGAATCTACATCTCTGTGACCCAATCTTAAAAATAACTGTACATTGTGAGCTTCACAAGGCTGATATTTATGGTAGGGCTGCTATTTGGAAACTGCTTGTAACCAAGGTCAATGCGCAACAATGCATAACCTGGTATAATGAGCACAAAACCTTGACATCTGAGCAGAGAAAGAACGTAATATGGTCTGATGAGTCATCTTTTACTATTTTTCCTACAACTGGATGGGTTTGTGTTTGCAGAAAGTCCAAGGAAGCCTTCAACCCACATTGCCTGTTTCCAACGAATAAACATGGTGGTAGATTATTTATGGTATGGCCAGCCATGTCGTGGGAGTCATTGGGTCTGAATATTACTATGCATGGTAGTATTATGGCAAATTAATACAAAGACATTTTAGGAAATCAGGTGCACCCTATGGTACAAACTTTTTCTCAAGATGTTCCCATATTCCACTGCTAAATACTGTAGATTCAAGAGTAATTTCATGAACAGAGGGATGAAGTCAAACACCTTCCAATCACCAGATCTAAACATCATTGAACCTTTATTGGAAGTTGTGGAACATAGGGTGCAGAGTAGATTTCCACCGCCATCATCGCTCAAAGACCTGGAGACTTTCCTTTTTGAAGAATGGTTCAATATCCCACTAGAAACTTAAAACTTGTATAAGAGCATTGTTATAAAGGCACAGGGTCATCTTATTAGTTACAAAATATTCATATAGTCTACTGTTTCTATTGTCTACCTATTGTATGTCACAATTCCAAATAAATACATTTGATATACTTATCTCACATTTAAAAATAGATTTTTCTATAAATATTTCTATTTTTTTAAATTTCAGATTTTATCCCATTTTCTCCCAATTTGGTAGCCAATTAGACCCGCTATTTTTATGTCAATCCCCCTAGTAATGTGAGTTTGCTGCCGTAGTCCTGCGACCGGTAGTTACAAAGGCGAAGTAACGCCTCCTCCGAGATGGCACTTGCCAAGCCGTCACCCGTAACCCGGTACTACAGGGCCACTCTTATGCGCAGCGAAAGTCATGTCGGCTTCCCTCCCCCCTCCCTGTTATTTCTACACCACCCTTTGTGCTGCCATGCATACATGGCTTTGTTTGATTTCTGTTCCTTGCCGATTTCTATCCTCCATAGGACAGGCCCATATCAATCAATACTCATCGACGAACTGACAGTTCCTGAAATCCCTTGAGTTACAAGATTGTGCTATGGACACAAAAAGTTACAGCTATTATAACATATTGTCACATGCACATTTTAGATTAAGACCTGTGTTACATTGCTGAGAGAGATATACTGTATATAAATATGCATTTTTAAAAATAATGACAATAATTTCTAGAGTCATTGTTAATTACTATTATAATTGTAATCACCATTGCTGTGATAATATTTATTACTTTTGTTTACTATCACAGTTGTCCTAGTTGTGTAATTTTTACTAATGAATCTGTGTTAATGTTTAAATGTATTTCTGTATGCATTGGCAATATTTATGAATATAGTTAATTGCCTAAATAAAAGGGTAAAACACTTGAGTAAATGATGAATCGTTAGCAGCAGTGCAGCAGTACCACTAGCAGATAGGCCCAGGCCTCACCTTTACAACACACCTCGTGGTCTTTTCCAGGCTGACAATGCCCCCATCCACTGGGCATGAGTGGTCACTGAATGGTTTGTTGAACATGAAAACCATGTCAACCATATGCCATGGACATCTCAGTTACCAGATCTCAACCCAACTGGAGATTCTGGAGCGATGCCTGAGACACCATTCACCATCAACAAAACACTAAATGATGGAATTTCTCATGGAAGAATGGTGTTGCATCCCTTGTAGTTCCAGACACGTGTAGCATCTATACCAAGGTGCATAGAAGCTGTTCTGGTGGTGATCCAACACCCTATTAAGACAATTATCATGTTGGTGTGTGCCTTCATTTTGCAGTTATCCATGTTGTTTCATTTGTATCTGAAGGTGATTTTAATCTTTGTTACATGCTGCCACAGATAAATTAGATAGACCTGTGGAGAGACAATATGTTCAATCTCAATAAAGTTTTTAACAGAAAGAGGTTTAGTTTGCAGACTTGAAAAAGAAAGACAGACAGCCCCTGCATGGAATAGTGTTTGTTGTATTCTGAACATTCCCCACACTGTATAACAATATCACAATACCAGGACTGCAAAATCACGTAGAAGTTAAACCATGAATTTTAAATTACGTATAGATGAGGCAGACCATAGCAGTGGTAGACCCTGACTTTTGGTGAAATTTCGTGAGCAGACCTGGAATGGATCCATGTGTTCTAGAGAGATAATTAATCACAAGCTGAGGTAAAGAAACAAGAGTGAGGAGAAATACTAAGAACTTAAAGGCCCCTAATTAGAAAAGCATAAATCCAATATCCTGTTTGTGTTAAGCCCTTCCTTTTAAGGGGCATTTTAAGATACAGTATAAGCAGATACTGAGGCTGAGGCAGAGTTTGTCATACTCTAACACCCAGTACTGAGAAATTTCATAGTGAATATGAACATTCAAAGGGTGCTTAGGGTACTCATTTTTGGAAAATGTTATTTTACCTTAATTTACAATTATCATTTCCTTTTGGAGCTTGAAATAACTTGTTTGAAATAACTTGACCTAGTTGACACTGATGTGAAATAAGTCTGCCCAACTTCTGGGGATGTGCTTTGCTAATACATTAATGGCCAGTTACTTCTTCTGACTTATCATGGTCTCATATAGGTGGGGTTCCAATTGGAGGCGGTGATTCAAGCCAACTCAGCCAATAATCTACACCAGATAGAATATACAGGTAGTGCCCAAAAAGTTGGAAACACTTGGGTAAATGAAGAACACAAACTATATTGAAAGCAGGTGCTTCCAGACAGGTGTTGTTCCTGAGTTAAGTAAGGAATTAACATCCCAGCATGCTCATGGTTGTGTACAAAAACGCTGGGCAGGCCTTGCTATAATTATGTTAAAATAGCCATTATATGCTACTGTGACATTTATCAAATATTAATGTGAGCAACATTATGTTATTGCCATTTGTCTGCTGCTTTTTTACAAATAAAGACCCTTTTGTACACGTTACTGTGTTAGTGTACTGGCACGGACAATGATTGAATACAATAGCTATCATGGCCATTAATTAGCTATGATATGGTGGATCAATGGTGGTGTATCACTGCCATCTAATGATCCTTGAAGGTATTGTTGTCGTAAATAATATTGTCCATCGAAAAAGCATATGATGGATGCAAGAGAAATATTATTTTTTTAAATCACACCTGATTAAATAATCAAATGTAAAAAAAAATTATCAAGTAATTTTGTTGATCGATTGACAGGCCTAGTAAATTGTTAAAATGTAGTTCTGTGTAGATGTCATGCCAAGAAGAGTGCTGGGGATCAATTGATTTAGTTTGGTTACATACTGTAATTGTGCTGCAAGAAGGTTAAAAAAATAGACATTTGGTGCTGAGAGTCCACTGAGGTGTTTGGGTTTATGGAGTGTTGTTAAACTGATTTGATTTTTTTGTTTTTCCATTCACTATTCTATTCACTATTTCATCCAGATTTGAAAACTAGTCAGCATTTGGAAAAACATTGAGAAATGGTAGGTTATTTTTGGGAGTAATTTAGTTTGAAGAGGTTGTCTAAGTTCAAATAAGACATTATTGACAGATGGCATTTGCAATAGGTTCTATGGATATAGCAAACAGTAAAATATAATAGTTTAAATGTATTAGATTAGACACCAGTGGAATGACTGAAGTAGATAGGGATTTATAGAATTTTTATCCAATTAATGAAATTATTACAAATGGCAAAATCTTCTAGTGTTTTGAATAGGAATGCCAAACTAACTTTATCAAATGCTTTCATAGAGTCAAGTGACTGGATTACTGTTGGAGAGTTCATAAGGTGCATTTTGCTTGAATTTTGTTAGGTGAGTATCTGCCCTTTATAAAACTAGTTTGATCTGCCTGGATTTGGGTTGTGATAATGGATTCAAGTTTTTTAAGATCTTAAAATATTCTGATGTATCACATCTGTATTCAGAAATATTGAATGAAAGCTTGAGGGGTCTTTATCAAGCTTCAGATACATTTATAGATTGTGGCAGTTGAGGTGTTTGTCATCTCTGAAACCATTCAAAAAAAAATTCTGATTGCGAAAAGGCTGTTTTTTATTCTTCTGTTAAAGCTTCCTGTTAAAGGCTGATTATAAAGTACTGCTGCTAACTTTTAAAGCAGTGCACAGACTTTAAAATATACCTATATATATCTGACCGAAATGACTGTCCCTTACAAGCCGACACGACTGCTTCGTTCAGAAGAAGCCGGACATCTATTACTCCCTAGAATTTTGAAAAGCACAGCTGGTGGTAGAAGAATTTATGCTGTTTTGAAGGCAAAGGGTGGTCACACCAAATATTGATTTGATTTAGATTTGTCTTCTGTTCATTCACTTAGCATTTTGTTAATTGATCAAAATAAACTATTAAAACTTCTATTTTTGAAAGCATTCTTACTTTATAGCATTTTTCACACCTGCCTAAAACTTTTGCACAGTACTGTATATTTTCAGCCTAGTTTACTGCCAAACATAGTCTAGGTGGAGAGATGGAGAAGGCCATGCCCTAGTGTCTTATGGAGTGAGAAACTTTCCATACTGTCACCTCCTCAACGTGTTACCACCACTGTTAGGCTGGTTATCCTTGATTGGGTGTGGATGGTTTGGAACTCTCTCATGGCTGCGTGTTTTCTCTGTCCCTCTCCTAATAGGTATGCTGCCATAGCTTACACCTGTCGGGGCTATCTGTATATTTCCTATGCTTGTGATCCCCTGCTCTCACATAATGCTACTGGCTATAGCATTGCTTTTTTTTCTGACTGCATGTTCTCTTCTCTGCCTCTGCCTCTGCCTCTGACTCGGGGCCACCCACCCCTGAGGCCTAGATCCGGGGCCACCCACCCCTGAGGCCTAGATCCTGCGAGAAGTGTGAGCTGCCCCCATCAACCCTCACCCCCATGCCTACCCCAGTCCCTGGATCTGGACCCCCTTCACATGGTTTAGCTTAAAATCATTCAGCCCTGAGTCACCTTGGACTGACCATGATACGGCCTTTTTTGGACACACTCTGTGCTTGCCAGAAGAAGATGGGCTCCCCCCTTTTAGTCTGGTTCCTCCTACGGTTTTTCCCTATCAAGGGAGTTTTTCATTGCCACTGTCGCCTGTAGGCTTGCTTTTGTGGGGGTTTAGACCTGGGTTCCCCTTCTGTGAAGCGTTTTGTGACAACTCATTTCTGAAAAGTGCTATACAAATACATTTGATTTGATTTGATTTAAAGGGTTGTCAAGCAATTTGAGCATGTGATCATTTTGGTAACTGAAGTATATTTAAGAAATTGTTATATCTGCTGTGTTTGCCTCCTGACCTGATTTTTAAAGATATGCATAGAATGATTTCAGATTTTTATTCAGATTTATAAGTTCTGATTTATGCTTTGTAGTTCCTGAATTCCCTGCATTATATTTTATACTGTATGTGTTTTGTGATTTATTTAGTTAGTTGGAGAGAAGTTTGTTTGCCTTGCTTCATCCATGAAAATTCTGTTTTCTTAGAAATGTCATGCTCATTGAGTTCATACTTGACTTTCAGAAGCTTGAAGTGATTTTCATAAATTGAGGACTTACTTATTGGGGAGTAAACAGTCTCTAAATTGGCTTCAATATTATTCTGTAACTCTGATTCTTTTTAATTTCATTGAAGGGAGTAAGCGATTATACGTCCACATAGGACCATTTTTGTTGATTACCAGAATAGAATTGGGATTGTGTGTTTTAACTTCAGGAAGGATGATTCCATTGTCCTGTAGCAGAGAGGTGTTGAAAGCCATCTGGATGGTGGATGCGATTGATTTTTGATGGAAAAACAGATACTTTTTTTTAGTAACATCAATTTGGAAAAATATTTTGGAGAGTAATATGAGTATTCCCTGTTGTTTGGAGTCTCTATGCGCCATATGCCACGTAATCCCAAATCATTCATATATTTCTTTATGGTTACTGATCATTGAATTGGTTTAAATCTATTGATCTAGGTACAATTTTAATACTGAATTGATATCTCCTCCTGATAATTATATTTGAGTCCTGAAATTGGTGTAATTCCGAAAACAGGGTTGAAAGTAAAAGGAGGAGTCATTATTTGGTTCATAAAGGTTTATAATTGTGATATTCTCAGTTCCCATAGATCCATTTATTATGATGATTTTGTGTGTTCGGTTTAAATTGGGCATTCTTACCTATAATAATTCCTATCCCACTTTTCTTTGTATTGAAAGATGGTGAAAAACTCTTCATGCAGTTTGCTTTGAGTTTCTGATGCTCTGCCTCTGAAAGATTTGTCTTCTCTAAAATAAATATATCTGCCTGCTTATATTATTTTCAAGGAGTTGAGAACCTTTGTTCGTTTACCTAGGGAGTTTATGCCACGGATGTTCCATGAGATAACTTTTAAGTCCCAGTGCATATAGAGATGGGTTGGAGTAATGTGATGTGAATAACTCACCTTCTAGGTGAGGTTGTGAAATTGGATTATGGGTATACGTAGGCAACAGGCATGGGGATTTGAAGTCATGACAAGATGGATGTGGGGCAACATAAAATATAGTTTGACATGACATAAAGTGGCACATGAGAAAGCAGTTGGAGTGGGAATGGGGTGCTACAGTTCAGAAATAATTAATTGTTCACAATAGGGTGATGGGGATGAAAGATAAGTTGTTGGATGATGCGGTGGTAGTATCAGAGTGTATGGGAATGGGGCAGATATGTCTACGGAAGGTAGATGGGTTTGGTATGTCAGTTCATTGATGTGAACAGGAGTGAAAGGTAAGGAGCATAGTACAGCAAGGTTAAGCCAGCCATTATTTGCATTGTCACAGAATCCGGATCGTGAAAAGTGGTTGTTTTCGGCACTCTTTGTCAACATTTGCCAGAATAAAATAAAAAAACATAATCTCTGAAAAGACACCCGTTTGTATGCTTGCTATGGTAGCTGACAACTAATCAAGAAAAATATGGTGTTTTCAGCAGCAGTGTTTTCAGAAATCAACAGTGTTTTAAACCATCTTCTCTACAGAGATTCCACTTTGGATGCTAGCCTATCACAATACTATGCCTCTTTACTTATTTTTTTTACTCACAATATAATGCATATCAATCATTAATTTGATTACCTTTATGGTGTATTTCTGGTATTTGTTAAATTGTTATATCAGGGCCGGTATTCACAAAGAATTGTATCTTACCACTAGGAGTACTCCTAAAACATTCTAGCTAAGAGTCCCCTCTTAAAACCTATTCACAAAGCTGCAAAGACAAACTCATACTAAAGAAGTCGGAGAATTTTCAAGCTAAGAGTGAGGGCGGGGTTGACGTCGTTGCTATGGATGACGTTGTGTCTAATTAACGAGCTTACTCAGAATGCCCACAGCGATTGGCTGATATAGGGGATGGGTCTCTGCCCGCGATTTCAACCTAGAAAATAAATTATATGCTACTGTAAAGGGGTATGTAGGCCTACCTGTTCCTGTTATATTATTGTGGTGTAACGGATCACAGTTGATCTGTGATCCATACGGATCAACCCCCACGGTTCGGCACGCATATGATCCGCGGATTAATAGCTAAATTGAACCATCATAGAGAAATGCAGAGTTAGAGTGAAGAGATAAACAACCATGTATGTTTTGGTTTGCTTTGTTTTTCATACCGAATTAAATAAAATTGAAACATTAGCGATCTTTTAATTATTAATTAAATTAATTCAGGCATAAGACCACCCTAGTTAAATCGCCTAAGGCGTAATGAATCTAAAAATGTATTTTGTGAAATTTTCGAATAAAGATTTAGTGAAATAACTTAAATTGAAAAACTGAAATGATCATTCATTCAATTCCTTGAGAATAGTTCCTGGTAATTTTTGGTGTTTGGCCCCGTTATAATTTTTTTGGCTGATCCGAAAAATTATCCGATGCACCCTGAAGAGGTGGGTTTTGAGTCTATTATATTCTAATAAAGATTCTAAAATACAAATGTAGGCTACGTGTCACTGATTTAACATGAAATCAAGAATACTGACTAGTCAATTGGTTACATGTCTGCATCTCGTAAACAATCAGCGGGTATCTATATATAATATATATAATATAATATATATAATACCCTCAGAAATAACAGCCAAGATTGAGGCGGGGCCTACCTTTTATGAGCTCTGTATCATTCAATATCTCCAAAGTGTTGACGCCATCATAGGTCTTTTGAGGGAGGAGGGGACAGAGCCAGAGGAAAGAGAGGAGTTAGCGACTTAGAAGTCATCTTGACTGCTTCTAACTTCTCCTGGACTTAAGCTGTTTTTAGCTAAACCCTTTGTGAAATACTATCCCAAAAATGTATGAGTCCTTGCGGCGGACAAGGACAGTGATTGGTTTAGGGACAGAGGGAGGGGAGGGAGAAAAGACAGAAAAGAATCCAAAGTGTTGACGCCATTGCGACGACAATTGCCGGCAGCAGCAGATTTTCGGATTGCTGTGAGTAGGTCTTTAGCGACTTAGAAGTCATCTTGACTGCTTCTAACTTCTCCTGGACTTAGGAGCTGTTTTTAGCTCTCAAACCCTTTGTGAAATACTCTTATCCCAAAAATGTATGAGTCCTAAATGTATGAGTGACATGCCCATTATTTTTCGGAGTTGCTCCTAAATTGAGTTAGGACCAACTTTTACCCTTAAAATGCTTTGTGCATACCGGCCCTGATCTGGTATTGGGTCACAGATAAAATGTTGGTATCATGACAATACTATTCCCACAGAGAAAATTTCCCAGAGAACCATCCTTAGTAGTTTTTAAGTAAGACTTTGAAATTGATCCTTTTAATGATGACCCTGGTGCAAGTCAAATTGTAATGGAATGGGTTGAGATGTATTGGCTTTGGAGCTTGAGACAAGCCCTGATTCAATCAATATTTATCCTTAACTTTGACTCACAATTAAATGCAAATATTTGTTTTTCTTCACAAACACAGTTTGGTGAGTAGTTCACCAGAATTAACTTGATAGACTATGTTTACATTCAAAAAAGTAACCCTTGCATGTGTCTAAGTCAAATTTAAGAAAATTGCTCACTGGATCCAGGTAGTGTTGACCAGTGGCGGGCCGTGCATTTCACACCTAGGCCTTCAGTAGTGCTCCGTCTGAATCAATCCACCCCTCAATAACTATTTTATGGCTATAAAAGCCATCTTATTGTTATGTTTTGAGTGTCTGTTCGGTTTGTTTTTGCACTTTGTTTATTTATCTTTCTTCAGTCATGTTTCATTCTCGTTCTGTCATGCACTTCGGGAAATTCTATGTTTCGGTTTTTCCGTCTTCGTTTCTATTCTCATTTTACTTCCTTCTTACTTTCTAATTACACTTTGTATATATTAGTTAGATGTATATAGTACTAACCAACTAATCTACTAACATTAGGGATTTAGATTAAGTTACTAACACTACTAATCACTAATTATCTCACGCTTCTAACTATCGCTGTCATTCTCTCTCGTCTCTATCGCTGTCATTCTCTCTCATGAAACATGACTGAAGAAAGATAAATAAACAAAGTGCAAAAACAAACCGAACAGACACCCGTTGCCGTTGCATCGCAGATAGATAACTCGTGTATCCAGAATAAATGCCTTTACTGAAGAAACAAACCCTGGGTGCTACAGCTGCGACACACATAAAAAAGCATCAATAATAATATCCTCATAAAATTGCAATATTATTTAGGAAAATAGCAACATTTTACTCACCAAAATCCTTATTATTTGTACACAAAATCCATCCTCCTTTCTTTCCTCAAAAGAGTTCAATTACTCTGTCGTACAGATTATCCGTGTGTTTCAGTTCCATCAAGAAGTCCTTTTCTATCGCCATCGAAGCTAATGCTGAAAGTCGAGCCTGCCCTGTCGTATTTCTGGCATAAGTTTTAATTCGCTTTAGGGCTGAAAATGTCAGCTCAAATGTCTGAATCACAGACTGATGTTAATTATATTTTGTCCATGAATACTTATTAAATAATTCCAAATGGTCTGTTAGCTTCCTTTCATAGCTGTTCCCCTGGTTGCGCTGCATCCAGACGTGTATTTTCATATTAAAGCATTTAACCAATCACATTACATCATAGTCAGACACTCTCTGACTATCCAATCAAAGGGTGTGAATACGCTGACGTTACCTAGGCTTTCTAGAAGGCCTTCGTGTCCCCAACTCAAAATCTGATTGGTTGAAGCAACAGTTTGATCAACACTTATTTTATGCTACAGGGCCTGCAGAACTGATTGTGAAGGCCTCCAGGCAGATTTCTTTGACCCTGGCAACAAATGATGGCTGAAATATGATTGGTTAAATGCTTTAATATGAAAATACACGTCTGGATGCAGCGCAACCAGGGGAACAGCTATGAAAGGAAGCTAACAGACCATTTGGAATTATTTAATAAGTATTCATGGACAAAATATAATTAACATCAGTCTGTGATTCAGATATTTTTTAGGCCAGCAGAGAAGGCCTTGCAGGCCCTGACGGCCCACCACTGGTGTTGACTGTGTTCACTGTGTTGGGCCTCTCAGCGAGGAAAATATTTTTATTCAGAGGTCTCATGATTTTCCACGATGGTTTTGCTTCCAGATTACTCCTTCTTATGCTTGTATTACCATGGCTTATTAAGGGCTTTCTGAAGTAATATTTGGGTGTTTGTTATCTCACTGAAATGTTATATTCCAGTATATATACAATAATATATCTTATACATAAATTATAAGATACAGGTTACTGCCAAAGTAAAGGGAACATCAACATAAAGTGTCTTAATAGGATGCTGGGCCACAATGAGCCACCAGAATAGCTTCAGTGCACCTTGCCATAAATTCTACAAGTGTCTGGAACTCTATTGGAGGGATGTAACAACATTCATCCACAATAAATCCCATCATTTGGTGTTTTGTTGATGGGGGTGGAAAACACTGTATCTGGCACTGTTTCAGTATCTTCCATAAGTGTTCAATTGGGTTGAGATCTGGTGACTCAGTCAGCAATAACATATGGTTTATATTGCTTTCGTGGCCAGCCATTCAGTGACCACTTGCGCTCTGTGGATGAGGTATTGTCATCCTGGAAGAGACCACTCCCATCAGAATAGAAATGCTTCACCATAGGATGAAGGTGATTAGCTTTGTATTTATTGTCATTTACCTTGCACTCTAAGGGGTTTAGTGGACCTAAACCATGTCAGCAAAAATGCAGCCTACACCATAACAAAGCCGCCAGAACCCTTCATTTACTCAAGTGTTTCCTTTATTTTGGCAGTTATCTGTCGTTATCTCAGAATTTTAAGATCACCAAAGTCATTATATTGAGATCATGAGATATGTGAACATAACAAATATTGGTTTTCATTTGAAATCCTCAGTTATATAGGGTATATTGTTATCTTGAGAAAATTATTTTGTCATTATCATAATCCTGAGATTATTACCTTGCAATTACAAGATTACAAACACCAAAACATTTCTAAGATTGAACACTTTATATTTGACTGGGGATTCTGATTCATCCCCTCCTTTGAACATTTTACTGTATTCGTGGATGTCTTTAAAAAATATTTTTAAATGAGAATTTTGGTAATGTAAATACTAAGTAATTATTCGTCACTCCTGAGAGTGTAATAATAATAATAATAATACATTGGCAGATGTCTGCGTTCTGCGTATCCTACTGTTATCAGAAATGCTATTTTGAATACTTTTTATACCATATTTTTATACATACGTTATACATATTGTAGCGATCCGGAGAGGGTCGCTCCTCATTAACATGTGTGCACGGGGCATTGTGGGGGAACACTAGTGTTCTGTTGAGTGTCTCCCCCAGGTTAAATGCTAAACTGTTATGTTAGTCTTTTATGTGTGTGTTTGAAAACTGTGTTATTGTGTTAGCTAGCTGGTGAGTTAATTTTGAAACCACCGCGGCCAGTACGCCTAGTGTAAATGATGCAGTCCCTTGCGTTTCAAGGGAAGCGTGTACAGTAAACCAAGTGTGAAGAAGACAGTTACTTCCTGATAATTATGACATCTACAGAAGGCGTTTTGGTAATGGTCAATCGTGTCCTTTTAAGGGTGTGTTTGATCAGCAAAGGGTTCTTTTTGGGCATCCTCCGTAGTTGTGCGGTGTATGGAACACGGAGGTTTGCCACTGATATTATCCATAGCTGTGCGGTGTATGGAGCATGGATAATTATCACTTCTTTTAATAAAGTGGCTACTCGCGTGGTCATTTTTGCATTACTACTGGACTCTGTCTCATTCTTGATACATCACCTCAAGCACGCTCGCCACAATATGTTATGTTATATATAATAAGTGAATGGCAACTCTTTTAAATTGAGACCCTTTGCCAGACTCTACTTGATGCATTCCCCCAGCAGGTCATAGTCTGAATCTCACAGCTCTAGGAATTTATTGGATGCACGGTGTGGTGGTGGTTGAGGGGGGTGGGGTTGGCAGTCCTTGAAAAAACATTCCTGATAGCCAAACCTGAAACCTAAGTTATAAAATAGGTTTTTAATGCATATTGTTATGCTATTCATTAAATCCAAAGACACCATTACAATATTATACAAAATGATATATTTGCACATATAATAGTATGGGCATTTATATCTATTATCAACATTTATTTATTTGTGCCATTTAATATTTTCTCTTTGGGTTTGGATAGAAATAGGAAAGGATATGTTATTTTATCTCCTGGCCAGAGCTTCCATACGTGCTTCCAGACATGAGGAGGACGCCTAGTGCTATAGGCTACATACACAGTGCAATACCCTTACACCACTGGAAGTGCGTTTCCAGTCCTGACAGAAAACTCCAAAGCGATATAAGTGTTCACACTATATGTGGAATACATGAACACAATTTGCAGTCTGTCTGGGGCAATTTATTAACCGATGTTCATAGGGACTGGTATTGCCATGACTTGTAGGCTATCTGACTGATTTAATTTACAAAACGGCATGGTAACCTTGTTGTGCTGTACTTCAAACTTATTTTGGTTATGCTATTGTAGTTTTAGTGTTTTCCGTTAAGATGAATTAAGTCGTTAATATTAATTTTTCAAAAGTATGTTTCCCAGCTGTACAGCTAAACAATTTCCATCCATGATTCAAGCAACGCTGGACAGGTTCCGCACCTGAGCAACAAACTTCAAATCGGTTCTCTGGAATAGAGGGGCGTCTGCTCACATTGACAGGCAGTTGCTTAAACGACTATGCTAACAAGCTGCCAGGATCCAGAGGGGTCCTACAAGGGAAATTAAAAACATACCTCAGGTCTATGTCAGCTTGCAGAATTATGTTTTTTTCAGTAAGTCTACAGAACGGACAGGAAGTGACCCTTCCTCAAACTGCTCTGTGAACAGTAGAGCCTGAAGCTATCCGGGCCTCCCCACCCCCCAACCCCCCTTACCCACTCAATCCCTCCCTCTACTGCTCCAGTGCGGCGGGTTGCTCGGCAGTTTCTCTGCGCGCAGCGTGTCTGACAACAACATCGGTGGCAGTTAGCTTTCACTGTGCACAGAGCATTGCTGTCCCATGTGCTCTGTATGGATGCTAGAATTGCGCTGTCTAACTTAAACCGCCGGTAACAGACAAGATGTCCAGCACTCCTCAAGACCCGTTCTACTCCTCTCCCTTCGGACCTTTCTACAGGAGGCACTCGCCTTACATAGTGCAGCCAGAGTACCGGATCTACGAGATGAACAAGCGGCTTCAGTCGCGCGCAGAGGTAAATCCAGCGAGAGTCTGACATTTATTAAGTGTTGCATGGGTCACGGTCGTGGGGGGGGTACGTTTATTTACAGTGGGATGATTTGTTGTTCAGTGTTTCATATACTGCAACTTGTTATCAGCCTGTTTCATGAACGGTCTGTCGTCGCATCGCTTGAGACCGTTCACTGAATAATTCTCCCTGATAACTATAATTTCAGAAAATATGATAATACTCCGTAGTCCACAGAGATCAGTCGCAGATTGAAGCGCACGGTGTCAGATATTCTTTGATATAGAGTGTGCCAACGCATTATATCGTATACTTTTATCAGGACAAATTAACATGCCATTCCAAATAGTAACAATCTAGTAAATCCAGAATTAGACAAGAAGTAGCTGCTCAGCAGTAATTATTGAAAATAAATATATTCTGGCTGTTAGTGGGCTCAAATATGTGTTTGGGCTGCCCATATGTGTTCTATTGATTGATGCGATTTTCCATGAAGATAATTTAATGCATAACATATTTGACAAATATCTTAAATTGAGTTTGCAAGTTAGTAGCCTTGCATTTAATATTTTGAGCAGTTATGTGTGTTGTCTATACCGCTGAATGTACATTCTCTACTAAGCTACTGTTTATTCCTAAAGTAAGTAGGCTGTGATTTTTATAGCCTAAGCCTGTAAGAAGTAAACAAAGTTACCTTTGCCCTATAAATAAATATCATGGGTAGAGATATGGTAAAGTTGGAAGAGCATACAGTCATGTTTTAATCATTTTATTGTCACTGAATTCATTGTTAGCAAACAGATTGAATGAATATGCTACAGATTCAAATTGGGAAAGGGTGGTAATATTCAAATATGTAATATTCTTTTTGTAAAACACTTAATTTACAGGTGTATTTCTTTATTTCAAATATTTAACAATCATTTTCCAAAGAGATTTAACACAAATATTGCAACAAAATTATGCGTGTATTAAAAAACACAATTAAATTAATTACATTATTTCAAAAGGGGCAGAATAATATGCATGTACATTCATGTTCCATACACAGAGACAGAATGCTTTAGACTACTTGCCTGCAGTATAAGTTGTCTTGTGACTATAAGTATAACAAATGAGATAACCTTTTTCAGTTTGTGGGTGATTTCAGTTGTAAACAGGTGTAATATAAATATTCAATTCACACTATTGCTTTACATTATTTAGTTAAGATATGTGTTACAAAATACCAAAGCAAAACTACAGTAAGAAACGTGTGTGTGTGTGTGTGTGTGTGTGTGTGTGTGTGTGTGTGTGAGAGAGAGAGAGAGAGAGAGAGAGAGAGAGAGAGAGAGAGAGAGAGAGAGAGAGAGAGAGAGAGAGAGAGAGAGAGAGAGAGAGAGAGAGAGAGAGAGAGAGAGAGAGAGAGAGATTGTTCTAAAGTTCTAAGATGTTTCTTACATTAATCAGACACTGTGACACAAAACAAAGGACAATTCCATGCAAATAGGCTATTGTTTTCTATTTAGGTTGTAAGCTTGTATTGGCCACTTGTGTTGAGTACTCACTGTGGAGGGTTGAAAGCCAGGTCACTTAAGCCCAATTCAAACCAGAGACGTAAGTTTGAAACGTACACCCTTGATAAAGATGACCAAAAGAGAAAACTATATAAGTAATTAACTTTATTTTATGCTCACAGAATGCAGAAAAGTATATTCTTTAATAATAATGCATTGGCATGAACCAGAATCGAATGGTTAACAAATTATATATTTTTTCCCCCAAAAAGTCAAGAATCACAAATATTCACACCCCTGTTATCAGTACTTTGTGGTTCCTCCCTTTTATAACAGCAAGTAGTCGCCTTCTGTACTGTCGTATGAGGTCTTGGCCGGGATCCTCAACCATTCCTCCATGCAGAATTGTTCTAGTTCCTTCAAATTCTTGGGTTGACGCTTGTGGACTGCTTTTTTGGA
The DNA here is from genome assembly GCA_029706075.1 of Aldrovandia affinis. Taxonomy (NCBI): domain Eukaryota; kingdom Metazoa; phylum Chordata; class Actinopteri; order Notacanthiformes; family Halosauridae; genus Aldrovandia; species Aldrovandia affinis. The sequence goes on along the minus strand of JAINUG010000263.1, from coordinate 1,123,496 downwards.
CTATGAGTTCAAACCACACATGTTCAATTGGATTAAGGTCTGGAGACTGAGATGGCCACATCAGGACATTGATCTTGTGCTCTGTCAACCATTTCTTAGTTGCTTTTTCCATTAATAGAACATGGTGGTAGTGCATACACTTGATGTTTGCCCTGCTGAACTGAATTGCACTGTCATGTCTTGTTGGAAGGTCCATCTCCCTAATGATAAATTCATCTAACGATTTCTAGCTAAACAAGGTGAAACAGCAAGCAGTTTGAAACATTTTTATCCTTTGAAGCTAGGCAGAGGGAACAAATAACGGTTTTTGGACAAAATGTTTCTTGCACTATATAGTATCTACTCTAATCCACCTCTAGCAAACAAATTAGTCTAGCATGGTTCCATCCATTAGCAGGCAGTCCATCAAGTTGAAGCCATATAATTATTTAATGGAAAAAGGGATCTGTCAGATCTGTTCTTCCGGACTAATGGTCTGTCTGTCTTTTAAACTACTCTTGTTTCTTTTTATTTATTACTTAAAGAATTTTGTTGGATTCTCTTTTATTCATCATTTAATTTAATTTGCACAAAAAAGTCTGTCCAGTAACAGGTGTTTTACACCTACAGTTCTTATTAATCTTAATTTTCTATTAAAGCAAAGTTACAAAAATGTTTGTGTAGTTAAATGTTTGTCTTAGTATAATCAAAAATTGGAAATCGTATTTATTTTACCTTTCTCTTGTTGGAAGGTCCATCTCCGCATATAAAGGTTTTTGGACAAAATGTAAGAAAAGTCCCGGGTTATGGACCTCCAAATACAATAAAACATCTTAAACATAACATTCAGTACATAATAAAACTCTTAAACTGTAATAAATAACAATACTGTAATATTAATAATAATAATACAGCAATAATAAAAGTAACCATGTACATACAATACTGTACTGTAAAAAAAAAAATACATTAAAGAAACGCTTCGAGCCTTTTCTTGCACTAAAGAAAGGCTAACAGGCATATTACGCTGATTTTGGTCTTCTATCCAAATTATCAATAGCCTTTCCATCTCAGTAATTAAACCACTGCGTTGCTTGGTAATAATCATGGCATTCATCGGGGCATGGCCTTTCACATGCTCCATTATTCTCCATTTGTCTTTTAAAATAGTTTTTTAAAAACTGATCGTTGACCGGCTGTAGCCTAATGTTTCCCAATGGCTGATGGCGTTTCACCTCTCTCCGATCTCTTTATTATTTTAACTTTACTTTCCATGGTGATTGTTTTCCTTTTCTTTGATGCATCACCAGCACTTGCATCAGATTTACGCTTTGGAGGCATCGTTGTAAGGGTAAGAGAAAGAGAAAAACGGGACCGTGATCTGACTTAAAATAACGGACGGTGATCAAACCATTGTATTTAACTCAATTTTTAAAAACATAATAGGCCTTATGACAGTCCTTTCGTAAGTACAAGGTGTCCGTAAGCCGGACGTTCATAACCCGGGGACTGCCTGTATTTTAATAAGGGCCCCAGTGCCTGTGGATGCAAAACAACCGCAAAGCATTAAAGATCCACCACCATGTTTCACCGTAGGCATGAGGTGCTTTTCAACATTACTTGCATTCTTTGCCAAACATAATGCTGGTGTGCATGTCCAAAAAGCTTGATTTTAGTTTCATCTGACCACAAGACATGGTTAGAATTGTAGTTCAGATTTACTTTGGCAAATTCAAGAGGCCTTTTTCTGTAAATTGTCTTCAAAAGAGGATTTTGACGACCTAGGTCTGATTCCCACTTCGGCTAATTTTGATGCCAAGGGCAGACCGTCAAACTATTGTCTGATTCCACACACATATCGGCTAATTTTTCATGCCTAAGGGCAGACCTATTGAATCAAAACAATATTGTGACTTGGATGACATTTACAAAAAGGACACTGCCTTCTGCGTGGTCCAGTGGTTTCAACATTCGATGCTGGCCACGGCGACCGGGATTCGATTCCCACTTTGATGGATTTTGACGGAGGCAGACCGTAAACCTCAACGCAAATATGGAGTAATTAGCTTATTTTTAGACGATCAAGCTATATTAAATATGACCAATATTACCAATATTACCATCGCAAGAGTTGATTCTTGAACCCAGACATTAAACCAACTACACCAGCTTCGCAAGACATTATATAATGATCGCTGAACAAAATACAATAATACAATTTGTCATACTTTTTTACATTTTTGTTTCTGATTTTTAATCCCATTTTCTCTCAATTTGGTAGCCAATTACACCTGCTATTTTTAATGTCAGGTCAAATCTTTCATTTTCCTTGTACTATGAGTTTGCTGCCGTAGCTCTGTGACCGGTGGTGTCGAAGGCAAGCTGTCGACTGTAACTCCGGCACCCCAGACTCTGGCGTGACGTGCAATCTAACCCTGGTCGCTGTGGCCAGCATCGAACGTTGTAACCACTGGACCACCCGGGATGCCCATGTCAAAATCCGCCGAAGTGGGAATCGTACCTAATTCGTCATTAAGTGAAGCAAAAGGCTTCCCGTTGCGTCTCCAGGTCACAACAAGGGGCCCTTGCGGAAGCTGCAATATCTGACGAGTTGCGAATGAGAATGTGTTGTCCATAACCTTCCAATGAAATTCAAATAAGTTTTATGTTTATGAAGATTTGTTTTTGTTGGGTTCAATTTAAAAGAATAGTTAGGGGTGTGAAAATTGTGATCCAGATGTTTTCTGGGAAATAGAGTTTATTGTAGACAATCTCTTTTGTTAATCTTTATCAAGTATGTTATTAAAAACTGTAAGTGGCACATTTGCAACTGAAATTTCACCCAGAAACAAAGATGTGTGTGCACAGAAACACTCATTTGGATCAAGGTGGAGATGTTGGCTAAGGTTCCCTCCCTTTTTCACTGCTGGAGGGGCAACATCCTGCTGAGCAACCTGTAACCGGATTGTTGAGGTTCAAATTTGGAGGACAATTACTTTGACGTTCCAACAGTCTAAAATACTGCCTGCAGTTAAAAATATCATTGCTTCCTTTGCTGAATCTTTCGTTGAAACTTGTAAGGGAATATGTAAAACATAAAAACAGATTTGCTGTACATTATGCATTTAAATATCACCATTGTGATAAAGTTAAAAAAATATATATTTATAATTGGGACAACAACTACAAGTGAAGTTAACATTTCAACATTGGTTATGATTTATGTCTTGTCTTTTTCTGTTAATACCTTGGCAGACAGTTCCTGTTATTCGTGTCATTTGTCATATATAGCTTTATACACACATCTGTATGTGTGAGCTGCCCATAACTTGCATCCAGTGTTATATGTTTTTAACAAAGCATCTTTCTTTGTATTTCTTTGTAAGTATTATTGCCATGTTAAAATATAACTTGGTAATATCTAACGTATCAGTAGCTTATCCCACAACATTTTATGTACATAAAAAGATATGTAAGGTAATTTAACTATCTGCTTTAATGACCTCCAAATTCTATAGTTACATGTTGGGATCTATAAATACTATATTTTTAACCCCATCTGCTCCTTCCACTCTATGGAATTGTTGTGCACTGTTGTTGTCTAGTTGCGCATGCTAAAAATTTTGAAGCGAATAACTTTAGAAATATTATGAATTATATACATAGTCTGGGTATCATAAGAAAGAAAAAAATGAATATGGATTAATGATCATAATCAATCATAATCAATATTAAAAATTACATATATCCAAGCCATATAGTTTAAATAGCTTTATAATATAGTTTTTGTTGTGTCATAACATGCCATAGTTTACAGACATTTCACATTTCAGTAATTTAATGATTATGTTTTCTGGAAACATACAAACACGTTCCCCAGGATGCCAAATTCTATGCAAAATTTGAAGTTGGTACAATAAAGGGTTAATGAGCTGGATCAGTTTCAGTGGGGGCTGTGCCACAATGAGGCATGTGACATCATCTACTGTATGTGCAAAGTAATGCTGTACTGCTATGGGATAGCTAGGAGTAGCCTACAGATGAATAGCTAGAAAACAAAAAGACCATACATGCTTACATTAGCTGACATATTAGCTTGTATAGACATTGTGTGTTTCCTCGTAGTCTGTCACAACAAAGTTGGCAAAATCTGTAGTCTTCCATGACATACAGGTATCATTGTAAATGTCTCATCATCCTGTTTGCACATGGCATCTTTATTGGTAAAAGTATAATTGCCATGTTAAAATATAACTTGATATTATCTAACATATCAGTAGCCTAGCCCACAATGTTTTACGGAAAAAAAGTTATTTGGGAACTGTAAAAAAAAATACAAAATAAAATAAACCATTTTGTAGTTTATCTAAAAAAGTCATAGCCAAGTCTTTATAAACAAAGTTCAAAATGACTTCCATAAAGTTCCATAAAAACGTAATTATATTTCAGTGTCATTAAAACAATATTGAATTGAATTCAAATAGCCATTTCAAAATAACAACGCTCTATCTGCAAGTGCACCCCCAAAAAAAATCCTCTCCATTTGGCCCAAGGACCTTGAAACTCTGCTTGTTAGTACCTTTCAGGTGATGAAGTTGAGTGTTATTAGGAATCCATTATAAAACAGTGTTAAGATCCAGCATGTGATACTTTAATGCTTAATATCTCAGAACTGTACTTTTTGCAGATAGAATTAGTTATATCTGCAAAAATGGTTCTAAGGTCTCAAATTGCTACTGTTGCTAATGTTACAAACTACCATAATGTTCCAATCTTGTTTGTATAAACATCAATTTATCTTGCTACTAAAGCTTGAGTGCATGTAACTTGAACTGAACTGGGATTGTCCCAGAGAAGAGAGCACCGATATTTCTGTCATATTCATTTTTAGAAAATATGGTAAGTGGAGACAGTGACATAATTATGTCAGTCAATACTCTAATCAGTATTATACCTTACATGATAGCAATGCACACAGCACGTAAAGACATAGCCATCTGATAACCTATAGCATTTATCTGATTAACAATAAAGAAAAAATGCATGATCTTAAAAAATATATTTTTCTTATAAATATGTTTAACAATGGCTGGAATTCAGTCAAACACACTTTAAGGGCAAATAAATAAAATAAAAATAATAATAAAAATCTTTGGTTGTGCCTGATTGGTCAGGCAGTAGCAAACATACCTGCCTTTTCATGCACATTTTTTTTGATTGAGTTGCAAAATTAGAGCATGCTAAGTCCAGCATGTTTTTCTCCTTACCGTAGTAATGTAATAAAAAAAAATTAACAAATGAATTAAATAGCAGTCCAAGATCGATTGGCTTAACATCGGAATCGGACCAATACAGGCTTAAAATACAAAAGTGGCTATCAGCCAATATGTTTGTTTAATAGCAGATTTTTAAGTTAATGTCATGGCATTTTATTGTGTAGCCTGGACTTTAACAGGGAACTGAATGTAATGAACACAAGGCAAAGTAAACAACGACAACAATGACTTTAGTTCATTGCTTTATCCATGATGACATGCTGATATCTAAAGCTACTTTATCCATGATGACATTCTTCAAATGATTACATATTTTTTTCTTGACTATGCTATATTTCATTAATTTTATTAAAACAGTAGGGATTGTAAAATTGGAGACAGACAGATTCTTTGGACAGAAGCTCCCTTTGAAAAAGTTCCTGTCTCCACCAAAATGTTCAGGCCACTTTTCCCCATTTCTTGGATTTTCAATCCTAATGAGCACAAAGGTCATCCTTATCAGCATAAGGTTGACTTGAATAAATTAGAAAAAAAACAAGTCTTGTTTGATTGAATTGCATTTGCCCTTAAATGAGCACTTGATTGAATCTAGGGATATATATCTTTATTTGTTATGATGGCGATTTGACAGAATCTGTCAGCTTCCTCTGCTTTATTAGTATTAGTAGTGTTGTGACATTCATATTAGTTTAAAAAAAAATTGCACAGGGCGTCATACTATTCTCTATAATTGTGCACCTCATTAACAATACGTTCTTTGTCCATGTTGCTGTTTATGACCAGGGGTGTTGACAACAGGGTGTCTGGATCAGTGTACTATTTGTAGGGCTTTGCCGATATATCGATTCAGTTGAAAATTGTGATTACATTTTGTTAAGATTACATAATTACATGCTGTTGTTCAGTTTATGTATGTTTACTTAAACCTTTGAACCTGAAGGTGCGATAAAAAAGGTTCAATAAAAAAGAATAGAAAGTAATTTCAGATGGGTTTTTGATTAAATGTTGTGATTTGAAGTAGCCTATATAATAGTAATATTATTTGAGGTATTGAATCGTGATTCTGTTGTTATCATGATTCACTAGAGGAATCGTGGTGCATGACGTGCACCGTGATATAAATTGTATCATGAGGTACATGCCTACACAACCTATATTTGACCCCACCTATAATGCACATCTCTCGACAGCTTGGAACAGTGGTTCCATTTATACACCATGTGAAACTGCTTCAAACTATTTGTATGTGTATGCATGTTCAAGTTTAAATACCCTGCTAAAAAATTGCAATGTACTAAGATTAGCTTTGTCCATGCTCTAGCAACAACAGAAAGACTCCAAAATTGATTTGGAACATGGTTTCACCAGGCGATTTATTATTTGAGATTGGGAAAACATAGACTTCTCTCCGGAGCTGAAGCTTTGTTGCAGAAGCCGCTCAGCACAGCAGTTGGTGTCAATTGTGTCACTGGAATGAATTAATTCTAAATCAAATTCATTGCAATGCTGTACTTTTCATGCTCCAAACTTCATCTATTGGGACTTAATTTGGCCATGGAAGCCCTTGTGCCTATGTAAATTATTACAAAAGTGAGCATGTCAACAACCTGTGTGGGAAATGGTTGGTGTCTGGCCATCTTCTGGTGTCATAATTAAATAGTTTGCAGTGGTATGTCTTTTTTCCATGTTTCATAGAGCTGTGAAAATTATTCTTTGAAACTAAAACTGGTATAATTTGGTTGGTCTTTCCATGCATTGATAAATGAGTCTAGTCAGGGCTACCAAACTTGATTTCAGCTTGCTAGGTCCAGTTGCACTGTTCCCCTGTTCCTAATTTTCAAATAATTACTGACATTTTTCCCAAAACTTCTAATCAGTTTCAAGCTCATATTAGATAGAAATTTATTAAATATTAAATGTAAACTATTGCTGATTTTCAGAGAATGGCTGAGGTGGCCTTTAAAACAGTAGACTTTAGATGGCACACGATGACCCTCATAAGCTCAGATGACCTGTAGTATTTCTGAGAGAGATACTGAAATGCAAAGGCATGTCAGATGGATTTGAAATTTAGGAAGATTACCATTGTGAGACCATCCTTTCACCCGAGTCCTACTCCAAATATTTTTGAAGGGGGTGCCTTATGACTTATTTTGATTTTAATGACATAATTAAATACCAGAAGAGATTTGGATATTTAAAATAAGTTTTTGAGGTGAAAATGTTCGGTGTGATCATTTAAGTGTTTCCTCTTTAGTAAACTTTATAAGGAAAGGGTCATTATTATTCTGTTTTCCATGCAATTTGATTGAATATAATAACTGAAAATTGTCGATTTTCATTCCAGCCATAATGCAGTTAAAGCTAAACTTAATAGCAGATTCAATGTTCAATGCTTGAAATCCTTTCATGTGTGTTGCCAGAATTTTTATTTGTTTTGTTTGAAAAGAACTGCAAATGTTTAACAGAAACAGTACAGGTAGCAGGTACTGTACCTAAGCCAAATTTAACTCCCAATCAAAAGCTCAGGCACTGATTGAAATAAAGTCTGCCTGTCAGTTTGACTGACAGAAAATGTCATTTGCTACTCAGTACCTTTCTTCAAAGGCTTCATTAGGTCCTGGAAATAGCAGCATTAATTGCCTATCTGTTCCATTTCAAGCACTGTCTGTAGGCAGATGATACCACAGCGTATCCAATCCGCCTTTCTGCGCTCCGGCAAAAGATGGAATTTGGAAGTCGCAGTACACTACGGTCTAAGAATGTGCAATTTAATTGTTCACATTTGAGAGGTAATAATAAGTTATGTTTTCATAAAAAGAGAAAAAATAATATCTAGTTAGCTGTAGTGACTCAATTAACAAGTAGGCTTATTAAAAATGCACCTTGCGCAAATGCAAGAGGTGCAGAAAATAACATTGGCCTGACTCCTGAAATAATAAAAAATACATGCCTGATGAGTGTTCACATTCAGGCTACATGTTTGGCACACAATTTAAATTGGAAAGAGGGGCAGTACATACTTCACAGACATTGTGTTACATGGATCATCACAGGGGGAGTCCGCACAGGTCCACAATGAATTCAATTATTAAATTTTACTTGAGAGTTAAGACTTAAAATATAAGTCTTATATGTAAATATATTATACAATAATAAAAATATTTTTATACTATATTTATGTAATATTTACGTAATATATAATATTATTAGTAGTAGTAATAATAAGTATAGACTGATCAAATAAAAATGATATGGTTTGCACATTCATGGTAATATTGTGATCATTGTAATTATTAAAGCTGCAGTAGGTAAATGTTTTTATTAAAATATTACTAAGGACATGACAAATTGGTATCGATCAGAGCGCAAGCTTCTGTGAAAGAAATGTAGTGCTCCCAACTGTGTTTATTTCTGGATTGTAAATTTGTGGCGTTTCAGTCCCAATCCTTGTTTGTAAAAAAAAGGTCCCATAGCCATAAAATGGCTCCGATTGGTCGGTAGTGTTGGTACCATTGAAGTGACAAGCAAGGACGAGAAGGCATGTTGAATTATGTGTGCAGCTTTATTCATGCTTTCACCTGGCTGACCTCAGTGAATTAAATTTTTCTATTGGCAAGGTTGCTCTCATGCAGGCAATGAAATTCACATTTTGAAAGATTTTGTTTTCATGTCTGGCAATGATCATTTGTAATTTGCAAAATAGGTCAATTATTAGTTTATGCAGTCATAATTGTTGTATTTATAACAGTCATGGTTCACTTCAATCATGACAGATATGGCAATTCAAATCAAACTTGTATAATGTCCAACAATAAAAAAAAAAGATTTTACTAATGTGTGAGCAATTGCAGCTAGTGAATGTAATACTTTCATTGATTTCCAGAGCTGGGGAACTATAAAACATCATGGCAGGTTACTACATTGATAAAGTTTGTTTTATTGCATATTTGATCAAGTGAACAGTGAAAAGTGATCAGAGTCCAAATATAATTTCACCTGGAGCCCTGACATAATCTCATCAAAGGTACTATCTTGATTCTCACGCAAGTAGACTGTAAGCGTAGCCTACATCATTGAATGTTGGCATTTACCATCATGGGATATCAAATTCTATGGCCTTTACCAATGGATTTTGCAACACAACAGCAGTTGTTTGGGTTTGATTAGACTGTTTTTGCCATTCATGTTCGTTGCCAGAAGGGTGTATTATAACACACTGAAACTATTGAAAAATATTTATGCTAAATATCTACATGTGTTTTAGAGATCCATGATATTGATAATGGCATCATTATTTAGAAATGCTTCCATGTAATAGTCTGTTAAATAGCCACTGCACTGCAGCCTGTAGTGAGTGTTGGATATGTGTCAAACGTAGACCTCAGCCAAGTCCTCAGGTGGTCATTTCAGGGGGCTTTGGGAGGAAAAGGTTTTGAAACCCCTGCTATAGTGAAAGGTTCAAAGGCTTGCTGTGGTTTTAAGAAGACTAGAGAAATATTGCAGAGGCAGTGGCGCAACATTGAACATTATTCACGAGAAACAGTGAAAGTCCCTGAAGACATCAGCTACCAGCCGTTAACTAGTCGCGCTTATTGACCACAGAACATCAGCACGTGGTTCCTTCCTCTAGAAGAAAAAAAGAGATCTGAGAGTGATCTGATCTTGTTTTTCTCATATTAGGTGCTAGGTTTAACAAATTGTGCAAGTAAGCATAACAAACGATTACACGGACTGCTGAAGATGGATTGTTGGCACTGAATCTGAATCTAAAGTGAGTTGAAAACCAGCAAATGGTCAGTGCCATAATTGACTGCGCTTTTGCGGCTTATCGGCAAGTTCAGTGTAACATTTGTGACGGCTTTGCTTGCAGGCACAAGGAATGCAGTGCCAAGTTTCCACTGATGGTATACATGGAGAAAGCCCAACTGACTCAAATTGGGTGTTGTGCTATGATCAGATGATAGAAAAACGAATTAAAAAGGAAATCACACATGAACAATATTTTTGGGGATGGCACACTTATATGTCACAGTTATGGCTACACATATGTCAGTAGGGACTTAACGACTCCCTCTGCTGGAGAAAATTTGTTCTGCTCTGTCATGCAGGAGTCAGGGGATGGAGGCGAGAGGAATTAGTGGGGAAATGTGACCCAAGACCTAAGCATCCACTTATTCTAGCTTCCTGGTCTGCTGTACCCCAGCATTCAGTAGATCTCTCTAGACCACAAATTGCTTTGTCTGTTCCTCATCATTAACTTCACCTCTAGGGATTCTCCTTTTTTGTTTATGAACTGGGTATTTGGCTCTTTTGAAATCCTTTTTGAGAAATGCTTGCCAATGTCCAGGGATCAGTGATTTGCACTCTGTCCTGGGATCAGTGCCTGTCGCTGACAGAGCCCTGGAGAGAGACCGCTGCAGGTGTTAGAGGAGCTGTTTCAGCCTCATCTTTACCAGCAGAACACTTTCAGTCTGAAATGCAAATGATACGGTAGCTAGGGCAAAAAAAAAAAAGACCAGATGTAGGCCAGCACGTATAGGGCCTTGTGAATATGTATTTATCATAGCCGGAGGGGCTAGACAGACTCCCATTTCTCTCTCAGCTGGGGCTCCAGATCTGTTAAAGTCATTTATTTCTTCTCTCTCTTGGTCATTAAGAATCACTTCATTTGTTAGATTGTGTAAAACAGGCAGGACTGGGGCCTCAAGGTGTGTGATGTTCTGACACATGTGGATATTTCCCCTTTGAATTTGGAAACTTTCCAATACAATGTTCTGTTGTGGCTTGTGAATGACCTGTGTATAAACACGTTTGGGGGAGTTACTTGGTTTTATTCCATTTAATTCAAACAAAAGGCCTGTTAAAACAAACCCCGAAATGGTTTGTTTTAACAGATTTCTGCAAGTCCCTTTAATTTTAATTTAATTAACATTTTTTTTAAACTGTTACTATTTTTTAAGTCATAAGTTTTAAGTCCAAAGTTGCATCGTGTGGACAAACCAAGCAAAATCAGTCTTGTAATGCTCTTGTCCACAATGTCATGGTATTGGTAATAAGAAAAATACTGATGTATATTCATTTATTGCTGATGAATTTATTGCTGACTCTTTTTTTGTGAGAATTACATGGACTCTTCCAAAGTCAATTCACTTCTAGTATTTTATAGAAAAACGTGTCTGTCATGTTTACCTTTTTTATCACCCTTTAAAGCAATAGTGTAGTTTATATGATATTTTTACAATAGTAGATGAAACCGACACTAAATGTTAAAAAAATTAGGTCAGTTTTATTTTGTGATAATTGGTTATTTAAATTTCAGTACCTTCTGTTTGGCTGGTTTTCAGATTGAACTTTTTCCTCTCCCTTCTTGAAGTCAAGAAGGGGCTCATTTTAATAGACCAATGAAAATGTGTGTTTTGGAGGCAGGGCTGTCCCAGTAATTGTAGAATTTATACAAATTTGTAGCGCAGATTTCCCAGAGGATTGCATAGAAAACCAAACCCAGTACTCCATGGGTTTTGCATCAAACTGAAAGTTTGTCCCATCGATCCTGGACCCGGCCGCTGTCAATCAATGTGTAAGTATGTACTTATTTTTTATTAACAGCACAATGCTATTATAATTGTGTTGCTAGATGGCTAGTTATTTACAGTAGCTTTGTAGCATTATCTGACATACTATGCCGAAGTTAACTTGGTTAGCCAGCTAACATTATGCTGCTGGAAGCATTTTTTTGACAGGCTATACAAGCAAAAACGTTACGTAATGATAATTTACTGAATTTGATATTGGTTAGCAGCCTATACATATTAGCTAAAAAGTGGTTATTATCATCTGGCAAATACCTGGCCAAGACACAAAAACGACTGTATATTTGGTAGTTGCAATGGACATTTTATGCATTATGGCATTGTGCAAAAAACATAATTGTTTCAACCCAGCAAATTGCCTTTTGCCACAAAATCTTTATATTCTTATATGTTGCAAACAACAACTTTGCACAGCATCCTGTGCAGCACAAGGGTTCAGAATGGATTACCTCCTCTTCAAAATTCAGATCAGACTCCGGCTCATGTGGCTGTATGCCACCCTGCGCCATTGTTAACTAGCTGTACTGATAGAGCTGCATGTGGGTCTGTTTGGGTGGGGGGCAGGTGTGGTAGTCGGAGGACTGTCTGTCAATCAGGCTAGACATCAATATTCAAGAATATCATTACCCCACCCAGCCAGTGTGACACTGTTTTTCCAAGGGAAATTTGGACCTAAACAAAGCAGTTTTTTTACATGTTTATTGACTCATTTAAATGCAAAAAGCAACACACAGCTGTTTTGTTATTACCCAATAATAATTTTAATTGAAATTAACTAATTTTAAAGGGACTGCACTATTGCTTTAAATAAAATTAGTAAAGTAGAAAACATTTGTTTTCAAATTCAGTGGAATGCTGGCCAAACTACAGTCCAATTGTGTGGAGAGCATGGAGCATCATATTTATTTTAGGATTTAGGCAGATCTAAGCTGTGTCTGTCATCCTGTCTACTACTAACTGAATGTATATCTTCATGGATGTATTGTAATGAACAATATATAAAAATGTGCTAGGTTGTTTAGGCCAGTCTGTATCTGGTGGTACAGCAGTGTGTTCGTTAACAGAATTCGGTGCTGACAGGGGTTGTGTATATACTGGTGCTCTGCTTCACAAATTATTATGCAAAAGAGGCGTCTCATCAACCTCAACCAATTTAAGCACATTAGCATATGAAATATTAATATTCACCAAGAGAGCAAGGATCAAAACAGCACATGGAGAAGACTATAAAAGCTGCAGGGAAATAAAGCAGTGACAATAGTATTTAATATTAATATTAGCTAGATGATACAACAGCTAACAAACATCTTTATATTTGGTCCATTTATGTCAATCAGTCAATCAATCAAAATTTATTTTTACAGTGAATTTTACAAAACATTTGTCACAATACGCTTTACAGCAGACCCCAGCCTGAACCCCCACAAAGGCAAACCCCTTAGGTGGAACAGATAGGAAGAAACCTTAGGAGGAACCAGACAAGAGGGGGAGCCCATCCTCCTCTGGCCAGCTCAGGGTCTGAGTTTGTAATGACCAACAGTGGTCAATGAGTCCAAATGCAAATCAATTAGGGACTTAATTAAGGTGGGGTGGCATGGTGGGCTGGGACAGGTGCCAGGTGGGTAGACAGCGGGTTCCCAGTGGTGAAACAGGGAGACAGAAACAGATACGGGCAATTACGGAAAAGCAATGCGTGTCAGTAGGAGCAGAATGGATTAGAATTTTGACATGAAATGAATTTGACATTTATTTATTGTAAAATTAATAAATGTCAAATGGTAAATAGATTGTTGATCTATTTAAAGGGAAATGTCTGAATAGATCAGCAATATAATCCAGAGATTTGCATTAAAAACTGTCCTTAAATGACATCATCAATAGTTTATTTTTCTGTCTTCCTAGTTGTAGCAATGTAGCATTGATTTTTATTAGGTTTTTCTTTTGACTTTTATTGACTAAACCTGTCCAGCAGTAAGCCTCAGTTGCAGCCCCACTTATTAAGTGTAGTGACCTTACATGTACCACCTCATTATCCTGTGAATAAACTAACCATATGCACTATAAGTATATTCAGTCCTCGCACCTGTTATAATCTGTGTCTGCTTCATATGTGCCAAGCTTCTGCATGCCAAGCTTCTGCATGTCAATATTCCAGAAGAAAAGGAAGTACATAATTAATTGATTTTGTTAGAAAAACATTAATGTAAGAGAACTAAAATCCTGCATACTTAACTGGTCACTCATTTCTGTCCAGTACTCAACCTGGCTGTACATTAAGGGCACTATTCAGAGTTCAGTTATGCGCATGCAATGTAGAGATAAATCGAACATCGAAACAGTCTGTTTGTATTCAGATCTTATTTGGGGAATGAATTCATCGTTTGTAAGAGCATCTGTAAAGGAAAAAAACTTTGAGATTTGAGATTTCAAATTCTTCATCTGAGAAATTCAGCTTTTGCCACTTAGCTTCCCTCTTCTCCATCTCTGTTACTGTGTGATTGCCTAAACAGGTGCATCTCCCTTTAAACCCTCCTTCATTTAAATCATGGGAACACGCCAACACAGACAGTAGTGTAATGAATTTACTCTTAAAAAATACACCTCAAAACAAAATGGATATATATCCTATCCATGTCAATGTCCATTAATAGATTCCAACTATGCAACTAGCAACAGTGGACAAGTAGAAAAACCAACATTTTTAAATTAAAGGCATACACTCCCTAAAGGGATGAATTGAGACTGTTAAATGGAAAATACCATTGAAACAAAACTCTCTGAAATGTTATAGTTAGTGATCAGAAGGCAGGTATTCAGAAACTATTAATTTACATGTTTCTGGTGCTCCGCCAAATTTAAGAGCTAAGCACGTGCGTAGCAGAAGTATGAATACAAATAACTTTTTCTGTGCAACTGTTGTATTAACTGGAAGAACATAAGTGGTTGTGGGCGTCAACATGGAGTAGGACCATAAGTGAGGTGTGATATGAAGTGGCAACAGCTAAGATGTTAGAAGTGGCTACAGCTAAAAGGTCAGCAATAAGGTGTTTTGAGTACTTGAAGCAATCGGTGCGAGACCCAGACTAACCTGGTGGGACACAGGATGGTCTGCAGCTTCTACACTGAAGCAATGGAGGAGTTTGAAGATGGAGGTCACCATGGAGGCAACAGTTAATAATAATAATAACGATAATAATTAAAATAATAATAATAATAGTTTATTGTTGTAGTTAAGTCATTTGTGTACTTTTGTGGATGGCCTATGTATTTCTTGGTTCCCTATATAAAAATGAAAGTAAGCAAATAAAGGAACGTTAATAGCTTTGGTTTCCAAGAGCAGCCTATGATGTGTGACACTAAAGATGCTAAGATTATCAAAACCTGTCCCTCTTCATCCTCTCAAAAAGACCTAAATCAAAATTACTGAATTAATATTTGTTTTAGACTTTTGTTTTCAGATGTTATTAAGATGGGGCCAGAGTGGTGCTTATAGTTAAGGTGATTGTACGTAGTGCAGTAATGCACACTTTGGCCCAGATCTCTGCCAAAGTGCACTGTGTCTGCTGGTGCAGTAGATGCAGCATCTTAACAGACTGCAGAAAGAAAAATAAGCAGTTGGATGACCCTGTACCTTTCAGTTGCTACTCCTCTCCCTTCCTAGCTGACGGGGGACGTTGCAGCAGTGGGAAGGGCTTACCATTGCAAATGACATTCTAAAATGGGCCTAAGAATGGTTTCAGTTAATATCATCGATTTAGTTAATATCATTGAGCCATTACCATACCTTATTTAGAGGTGAATTGAGTCTGATTTTTAGAGAGTACAAAATCCATGTTCCCTCACATTTTTAAGATGACCCCCTTTGTGCAGTTTAAATAATTTGAAATCACACATTATAGAAGCATCAATCATGATAACAGCCATCTACATTGGGCTTACATAACAGACACTCCAGGCCCCACAAAGTTAGAGGTTTGGGATTATACACTGTCGGCAGTGCCAAGGGACTTCTTATCATAGGTTAACATGTCAGATGCCTTCCCCACAGCTTGACTCTTCCACTGTTATTCTTCTGAATTATGATAAATGGCCCTGAGAACAAAGCACAAAATCACAGCCCAGACCGCATGAATCTCCTGGTACAGTCCCTTCAGTGTGCTGTGATAATAGCTGGTGCTGCTGTACGGTGTGTACCTGATCACTGCTCAACATGTGGTGTGTGGGCTTGAAAATATTTACACAGGTCACAGGTTGTCCTTGTGCTGAGATGCTTTTTTTCAAGCTTCCTTTTATTCTTTGTCCTGATACAATATACATTTTAGCAATTTTCTCATACTGAGGTATAAGTTTGCCCACCTGTACGTGGGTGAGGTTTTTCAGATCCAAATGTGTGTGCTGCTGGAGATATCAGGCACTGAGCTTAACCATGGTGTAAAGCAGTCAAGGTCCTCAATACAATGTTTTGATTGTCAAGTGAGTTTCAATATGTAATATGCAAGTCAGATTAAAATGGAATTTAATTCATTCTAAATACTTTTTAATGTCTTGGTATTCGCAATTTGCCTCATGCCTATTGTACTGCCTGTCAATGCAAGCAACATCCTCCTGACCTATTATAAAACAAAAACTCTGGGAGGATGCAATTTGTTTTTGAGAATGGCCAATCGCAACCCTAGGTGTGTCCCATCGTACTCCGTAAAATTGGTTGGGTAGCGCACGCATCCTCCAATATGTGTGAAGTCAGCTGACTGCTTCTTTTCCACTACAGCCTGCCAGCTTAGCAGTTCTGTGTCAGAGGTCTGAGCAGTTGCTGCAGGTCATGCAGGCAGATGACAGAGGTCTGCACAACCTACGCATGTCATGCAGTCCGATTGAGTAATGAGGTGGGGAATATCCTGCAGATTGAAACTCTCTGTACCTGGGCCACATTATGGCCAGTTATGCCTCACCCTACACCAATCCCCACCACAGTCATCACAGTAGGACACATAGGCCTACTATCCACTAGTGTCAGTCCTTTGCATTTATACATAAAATGGGCTGCTCACTCAAAACACTACTATTCAATTATCATTCATCTCTACAGGATAATGTTTGCCATGAAGGTATTTTTGTGTTACAGTATTCCGAGTGACTTCTGTTTTTCTTTGTAAAGCAGAGTTGTCTTGCAAGGCAGGTGACCCATTGAAAATGACGCACATACAGTTTTACAAATCAATAAATAGCAGCTGCCAGACAGTGAAGAGGATGTCTCAGGACCAGTGGTGATTAGCCGTGATGGAGATATATGCGGAACAGTCAGGTGGCAGGCAGGGCTGGCAGGAAACAGGGACAATGCTACCCCCCACCCATTTTTCCTGTAACTTTCACAAAGTTCCTTCCAGTCTATAGTGCTGACAGCTGATAACAGATAAAGGAGGAGCCTGTGTTCCTATGCTATTAAATTCTCAATTTTTCTAGGAAAAAATAAATGCATTGGGTCTGAGTTTTCTAAGATAAAACATTATACCAATATGCATTATTTGTGATGGGCACAAATACACTATTAATGATAAGAGGACAGGAAGGAAATGGATCTTGTTTTAAAGGTAAAGCAAATTATCTGGCTCAGTGGCAACTGCAGTAACATATGCAGAAACATGATCACGTGTTGAGCCTGTCCATAAGATAGACTTGTGTTTGTTGAAGGGTGAAGAGGTCCTAACAACACTTGAAAGAGTTGAGATTAAAATGAGGGAATCAATAAATACATATTTAACTATACCAATATAAATGTAAAGCTAAATATTTAAGTTTCAACTCATTATTTGACCCATGAAAATATGACTTGAATATTGGTTGATAAAATTATGAACTGAATATATATATATATATATATTTATACATCAAGCAATTCCATCCAAGTATCAAATTAGCTTTAAATCTATTTAACAGCCACACCCAATGTGAAAAGCAAACTTGTAGAATCGTCTGGTATTGCAAAAAAAAAAAAAGTATAGTGTTCCATTTTGAGGTGTGTTTTGTTTGTTTTAAACTGTGACTACATCAGTAATTAAATGAAATTACATTGTATAGTTATGTGAACAACAGTGGACCATGTGGTGGGACCTTAAAAGACTCCCATGATAATCTGAATGGCCCAGCACTAAATGACAGATTTCCAGTGCTGAACATTTGACAGTGTGGGTCACCATTCCAGAAGTCACTGAAAATCTGAATGACTAGGCAAAACTTAAGAGGGAGTAACAACAAAATAACTACTCCACTAGCAGATTGACTCAATTTAGTTTAGTAGTTCTAAGTAGTACTAGTCAAGAAGGCTTGTGGGTTCACTCGTTATAATGAATTAATTTCATGCTAAGATTGTGAAGGAGCTAATTATAACTGAATTTAAATAACCCCAAATATTAGCAGGAAAACAGAACATCCAGGTTAAATCCTGCTGGCATTACACAGCTGATGAGGTGACTTAATGACAGACCATGTGTCATAGGCATAGTTCATTTTTCCTGTATTTACTAGAACATGAAGTATGGTGATATCATCTGTAACTGAAAATATAAATAATAAAATAGGCCTTAATAACATCTATGGAAGATCATTATCATTCTGGCACAGGGTAATTATAGGCTAAATGTACCATATAATGTATTTAGACTTTTATACTGTGCATCATTTGTAATCATTCAGCAATGGACTGTAAGATGGATTTATTCACTTGCTTTAAATCCAGAGAGTGATGTGCAGCTCCAGACCTGGCTGCATTCCCTTTTAATATCTGATGCTTTTAATTGGACATTCAATTAAAACATTCATAGCCATCCACCAATCACAAAGCCCCTTCCAGCTATTTAAGTTTGAGATCACTATCTATCTGCTGTGGCTCCCACCATTGCTTTTCAAGTGGTTGTATTTAATTGCACACATATTCAGCTCTCGAAATAGACAGATTGTTTTACCCCACTGTAGCCCAAACCTTATTAATTTCTCATATAAACCACTTCTTTTCTCAGAGCATCTGCACAAGCAAACTTTCTTTCTCCCTGCAGTCATGTGGCAAATATGAGGTGTACTGTACCTGCACCCAGTTATACATTAGTTACAGCTGAACTATGTAACAGGACACATTGGGTGTAATCAACAGATGTGGAGTGGCGTGATTCCCAGTGAGGCCTGAAGCAATGCAGAGCTGGATGGTGCATCCTGGTGTCTGCCTGAGACACATTTCCGTTCTGCTTATTGAAACCCTATCAGCAAAGAACCTTTAAAACTTTATTTTTCCAACATTCTAAGTGACCACATGTGCTGTATATAGTATAGAGTACATAAGATTTGCAGTATGAATAATTATATATCTTGCACATCCACTGTGCTGTGCAGTACATGTTAAGGTTGTCAGTCATAAGCTGTTTAAATTTGGGATCTAGGTAGGATTCATTCTATTTTTAAAATAATATTAAAGGGCACCTGACACGATTTTAAACATCGCCACAAATAAGTAAATCTATCAATAAACATCCTTGATAGTAGTATGGTGCGTGTTTTCACTTTGTGACAAGCTAACATATAGCCTTAATATACCCATTTAGCATATATATTTTCCTACCTTCCTAGAACGTTCGGGGTGTGACATAGAGTTGGGCATTCTATCAATATGAGTGGGTGGGAAAATGACTCTAATATTGAGCTCTTGGATATTGAGTACAATAAAAATTCCCAGTATGTGCACCAACACCAGGGCAGTGTATGCCTTGAAATGTTGCGTGGTGTCTGTCATCATCAGTCTGACACAAACGTAGAATCTGGGTCAGCGATGCAGGTGGGAAAGAAATGTAGCTATGTGTATAGAAAGACGGTCAGTCTAGCTGGCTGGCTGAATAGGTAACCTATAGGAAGAGAATAGGTCTGAGGCAGACTTCCAGAATGGGATGGGAAGATGGGAGACCAGCGGTGAAGAGAGCAAGACAGGCTTTCCAGAAATTAGAGAGCATTCACGTTAGAGATATATTTTTCGCACCAATTTAGCTAGCTAGTTACTGCCAGATGGAAGCATTTGGAGCTAGCATGTTTGTGGTATCTTGGACTGATCATTAGTGCAATTAAAGGCAGGATAGCTTGCTTGTCACAGCACAGTTAAGCTAGTTAACTAGCTAGCTAAATTACTGTGGAAAATATATCTCTAACCTGAATCCTCTCTAATTTCTGGAAAGCCTGTCTTGCTCTCTTCACCGCTGGTCTCCCATCTTCCCATCCGCTTGGTTAAAAAACAGACGGTACAGCCATTGGTTTTAAGACCCTGGAGATACTCATCTCCAACTGAAATCGCTCACCGGGGTTTTCTTCAAAACAATCAAAGTGAAAAATGAAGTGAAATGTTCATTACGTATAGTTGCGTGTGTTTTGGATCTCTCACAAACCACTTACTCCTGTGTGTTGTACCCATTTTCCCCATCATTTTCCCCATTTTCACCTTTTCTTTATTGATGGGCAACCTGTGGACACTTATCCCTTTTTCCAGACTTGCCATATTAAAGCAGCCAGCCGCCACACATCTACACACCATTTTAATCGTATTTTCCACTCCTCTCTCTATCTTGTATTGGCTCCCATAAGCTTTCTCCTCAGCAAATTCCTGACTCTACATCATGGTATGTTGGCAAAAATAGAAATATAAAACCTAACCCTAACCCTAACCCTAAATTTTAAAAACGGTTTAAAAATACAGTTTCAATATTTTTTGGTGGATTTGTCACATTTACATTTGGCACTTCTTGGTTTTGTTTCTGCAAAGTTGTTACTAGCCTTTTAAGTACAGGTAGTGAATACAAAATTGAAACACCAATGTAAAGTCATTTAATAAGGTGTTGGGCCAGTACAGCCTGTAGTTCACCGTGGCATATTCTCCCAGCATCTGGAATTCTGCAGGAGGAATACCTACATTCTTCTCATCAACTCACACTTAGTTTATGGAAGTGGAAGAAGCTGTCTCAGGTGTTGTTCCAGAATATCCCATAAATGCTAGATTGGGTTCAGATCTGGTGCCTGCGAAGGCTGTGACATATGGATAATGTCAATGTCATGCTCCTAAAACCATTGGGGGACTACTCATGCTCTGTGGACGGGGGCATTGTTATCTTGAAAGACACTCCTCTTTACAGTAAAGAAATTCTGTAACATGGGGTGAAGATGATCACTCATTCAGAACCATTAAGTAACGATTGATATCAACCTTCCTAGGGTATGAGTGCACTGCACCCAAACCATGCCAGAAAAAGATTCCGATCATTACGGAACCACCTGTATGTTTAGCATGATTAGAACTAAACCTTCTCAGATTAATCTGGTGCTGTATCTCAATAAAGTCTGTTTAACACGCCATATCTCTCTTCTAGCCAATGAAAATGTGTACTCACTGAGTGATTGGCATCATAGCATTTCCCAAAATATCAGCCATCTCCTATGAAATATGTCTGTCTGTGACTGTTTTTGGGTTGCATTTAATGCTATATTGAGATGAATGTTCATGTCTTCGTAGTACAGTGAAGTAGAGAAAGTGGATGCACTCAAAGACAAAAGGCTGAGGCCTTTGTCAAGAGCGGCCTTTGTCTCCATGGTACAGCAATAGAAGACCTTACACTGTGGTGTTGTTGTTACTTGGTTAATTTAGAGATGCAGGATATAATGTATTTAACAGGCAGTGGCATCATTAGACCCAGGCTTTCTTTTTTAAAATTTTTAAAATGTATTTTGTTTCAGATTTTATCCCATTTTCTCCCTGGGGCGGACAGCCAATCGCCGCCCCTGGTGGCACTCCCGGCCAGAGCCGACTCTGGCGAGACGGGGAATTGAACCCCGGTCTCCGCGGCCAGCGTCGGACGTTGCAACCACTGGACCACACATTACACAGGCATTTAAACAAAAGAGAATTTAAGAGAACATTTAATTGAACAAAATGTACAGTATATAGAAATGCATATCAATCAATGTTTTCTTCAGAGATTTACAGTAAAGGCTAACAGTTTTAACCAAGCACAAGCTACAGTACATTTATGTATGACATCTGCTAAAATGTTGAACTCCTTAATAATCATTAAACAATATATTGTTACACCACCTCTTGAGTGGTGTTGTGGTAGAACTTCCGACGCTGCCCACTGCGGCCGGGGTTCAATTCCACCAGGTTGCGCCAGTTTTGGCTCTGGCCGGGAGTGCCACTAGGGAGCGGTAATTGGCTGTCCGTCCCAGGGAGAAAATGGGAGAAAATCAGAAACAAAATAAATTGTAAAAAAAAGAAAAAAAAGAAAGCCTGAGTGGGGAGGGATAAAAGCAGAATGAGCTTTCTACATATATGCATGTGTGTGTGTGTTACAGTGACATGCTTCAGCTTAGGTGGGTTCCGGCTTGGAGAAGGCGGTGCAGTGCTCACTATTGATCTCGGGAGCAAATTTTCATATGATGAAGGGAATAATTGACATGTAAAAGATATAAAAAGGTATAATTGAATACTAAATTGGGAGGAAAAATAAATAATTATGAATAAACAGAAAAAATAATAATAATAATTGGCAGAATATATTTTCACCAAATACCTGAAATATTAATAACATTTTGTGGAATACTCAAACCCATAACATATTTATATTCTATTGTTAGGACTTTTACATTTTACAGCATAAAGTTGAAGACAGGTGAACATATTTTTTTGGACAGAAACTCTCTTGTCCTTTAAGAAACTCCCACCTCCTGCCCAGGCAACTCTGATTTCAGGCCACACCTATTTCCTAGATTTTCAGTCCTTATGAGCATAAGGTGGATCTTCATGATGATAAAGTTGATTTGATTGAATTCAATTTAAGTCTTGTCAGTTTCAATTGCCTTTGTCGTTATTTAGTCTATGTTCATTTAATTGAATTCTGGCTATAGTGAATTCCTTTTTAGTTCTTCAATATACTTTTTAGCTCTTTATTTTAAGATATTGTTCATTAATAAGAGGAAGTGTTAGTAGACCTGTATTATGGCTTCATACTATATACTGAAATGGCGGAGATGTGAAAAAGGCTGTCTGAGACTTATATGGGAGCTGAATTCAGACCACTTTGAGGTAGAAAACCTGAAAAGAATTAATGGATAAAAAAATAATAATGCCTGAGAGATCATATGATGTCATCTGCCCTTTACTTTCAGATGAAGATGCAAAAAAAACTAACGAACGTAATGAAATGTTCCTATTTAATTGAGTATGTAATTGCTATGTCTGAATGTCACCCAATGTGCCACACATAAAAAATGTTCTTACCTTTTGAAGCATGGCCTTATTTGAATGGCATCTCTTGTATGCTTTATGAAAACGAATCAGATGAAGGGAAGAACTATTTTTATTTTCTAAATAAAATGGGCTTTATAATTCTGGTTGCACAGATCAAACAGTTTCAAGTCTTGTATTCATGTTTCCAGCTTAATTACATTTTTAAATTGGCATAATTAATTAATTATTTGAATTATGGATTTATGGTACCCTTTAAGATGATTTTAAAGATATTGTTTAATACAAATAATTCACTAGTGCTGTATCTAACCAGATCCTGTTTAATTGCGTGCCTATTCAAGCGAGTGCATGATTGTTCACCATTGTGTAAACAGCAGCATTTCAGTAATATTTCTCTGTTTTCCACTGACAGGAAGTTACCAGATCAATTCACCATTTTTTTTCTGGGGGTCCATGTAGGAGGTATAGTCATATAACTGTGTGTTATAAACTAAATAGAATAGAATATATGTTCACCAATCTCATACAACACTATAGAGGACAACGTTTAATACAGATTTCATTTTAGATTTTATTTAAAATAATTATTAGGGGTGCTAATAATTGTGACATATTGAAAAACATTTTTTTTTACAATTATTTCCTCTAAACAATTATAAAATAATATTATTTTAGCTCATAACCTCTATTGTTTATTTTATACAGCCGTTTTTGCTAATCTTTATCAAGAGTTTCAATTTTGGACCTGACTGTATGTATATACAGTATATATAGCCCACTGTATTGAAAATACATCAGCTATTGGCACTTGTATAAGTCATTTTATGCATATGGGAAAATGGCAACAGTATATGTACCATATATATATATATATTCTGTTATAGATCAAGTATGTATATAGTCACATACATTCCTTACAGTTTGGATTTAGCATTTTAAATTTTACATATGATTCATTTGTACAGCTGATTTGTACAGTAGATATTTATTGAACCATTATACTACGTTGCCGGTGTATGTCTCTATATTTTGGCATATGTATTGGTATATATTGCTATTTCAAAACGTATTTCATGTGAAATCAACAGGGGAGGCTGTTGTTGACTGTCTACTCTGGCTCGAGGAAGAATCACACACTAGGACAAAAAAAAGGACAAAATAAACAGAACTAGGTGCATAAACACATTTACCCATCATCCTCACACCTTTAGTGATCTCCCCATAGGCCAGCTGTCACCTCCCTCTTCTGTTGTCAGAGAGTAATTGAGTCAAAATGTTATGACACTGGGATATTGTGTTCCGCGCAGCGTGAGCTTGGACACCCTGTCACCCTCCCGCCCTGCCTGTGTATTTGACGCTGCAGCATCGTGCATTCATTGTGGCAGTGTAATTATTTAAACAAGCCTTCAGATAGAACTCTTTGATTGAAGCATTTCGATTTTAAGAATGGCTTTGTATTTATTGGGATTTACTGTGCCTTCTAAGGGGTTGAGTGGACCTAAACAATGCCTGGAAAATGTATCCCATCACCATAATAGCGCTGCCAGAACCCTTGATTTACCTTTAAGTGTTTCCTTTATTTTGGAAGTTACCTGTATAAATGTATATTCAATATTCAGTTTGCATGGGTCAAATAATGAGTCTAGACTTAAATATTTAGCTTTACATTAATATTTTTAGACTGATTAAAGATAGATTTGTCAAAATCTGTGATCCAGAATCCAGCTGGAATGGAACTGTTCTGGGTGAAGTGGTCATCCTCAGCATGCCCATATTAAACTTGTCAGCGGTGACTTTCTGAATGTTTCAGCCTGTTTAAGTACTTTTTACATAGTAGCACTGTGTATAACACAGATTCTATATTCAGATTGAATTTGAACCACATATTCTTACTAATGTAAATCTTGAAAAGTGAATGTGAGTTGTCTTTGAAGTGAAGCTGAAGGATTTCTTGTTGCTTTTAATCCGAGTGTTTGGGAAGCACACCTGAAAGCGAATCTCCTCTCAGATGAATCTCCTGCATAAAATTTACATGTATATTTATGCAAAACACAAAGGCTATGAAAGTACATTTATTAATAAATCAGTACCTCTGTGGCTCAAATGCAATTGTTTATAAATACAGTGTAAATGCACTGAAGAGCAGCTGCCTGTTATTTAATCTTGGAGTCTGTGTAAATTAAACTAAACGCTCTCTCGCACACACCAGGGCTGCAAGGTTTCGCTTTTGGGATTGAAAAGGCATCTATTTTTTATTAATGATTTATACAAGCATACATTTTGAGTTAAAATGCCACTATGAACTCATTCACAAGCATATTTGTGTTTACTTAGTGACTAGTTTGTTGCAAGTAGCCACTTGTAAATTATATATTTTTTATTCCAAAAATGGAATAGTGGTGGGCCGTCAGGGCCTGCAAGGCCTTCTCTGCTGGCCTAAAAATATCTGAATCACAGACTGATGTTAATTATATTTTTCCATGAATACTTATTAAATAATTCCAAATGGTCTGTCCGCTTCCTTTCATAGCTTTTCTGGTTGCGCTGCTTCCAGACGTGTATTTTCATATTAAAGCATTTAACCAATCACATTTCAGCCATCATTTGTTGCCAGGGTCAAAGAAATCTGCCTGGAGGCCTTCACCATCAGTTCTGCAGGCCCTGTAGCATAAAATAAGTGTTGATCAAACTGTTGCTTCAACCAATTCACACCCTTTGATTGGATAGTCAGAGAGTGTCTGACTATGATATAATGTGATTGGTTAAATGCTTTAATATGAAAATACACGTCTGGAAGCAGCGCAATCAGGGGAAAAGCGCACAGACCATTTGGAATTATTTAATAAGTATTCATGGACAAAATATAATTAACATCAGTCTGTGATTCAGACATTTGAGCGGACATTTTCAGCCCTAAAGCGAATTAAAACTTATGCCAGAAATACGACAGGGCAGGCTCGACTTTCAGCATTAGCTTCGATGGCGATAGAAAAGGACTTCTTGATGGAACTGAAACACACGGATAATCTGTACGACAGAGTAATTGAACTCTTTTTGAGGAAAGAAAGGGGGATGGATTTTGTGTACAAATAATAAGGATTTTTGGTGAGTAAAATGTTGCTATTTTCCTAAATAATATTGCAATTTTATGAGGTTATTATTGATGATTTTTATGTGTGTCGCAGCTGTAGCACCCCGGGTTTGTTTCTTCAGTAAAGGCATTTATTCTGGATACACGAGTTATCTATCTTCGATGCATCGGCAACGGGTGTCTGTTCGGTTTGTTTTTGCACTTTGTTTATTTATCTTTCTTCAGTCATGTTTCATTCTCGTTCTGTTCCACGTCTGTCATTGTTCCTGTTCGAGTTCCTCTCCTTGTCTTGTCATGCACTTCGGGAAATTCTATGTTTAGTTTTTTTAGGGAGGAGGAGGAACGCATAAAGAAATCTGCGTGCGAATAAAGCGGAACGTGAGAAGCGTACAGAGATAGGACGAGAGAGAATGACAGCGATAGTTAGAAGCGTGAGATAATTAGTGATTAGTAGTGTTAGTAACTTAATCAAAATCCCTAATGTTAGTAGATTAGTTGGTTAGTACTATATACATCTAACTAATATATACAAAGTGTAATTAGAAAGTAAGAAGGAAGTAAAACGAGATTAGAAACGAAGACGGAAAAACCGAAACATAGAATTTCCCGAAGTGCATGACAGAACGAGAATGAAACATGACTGAAGAAAGATAAATAAACAAAGTGCAAAAACAAACTGAACAGACACTCAAAACATAACAATAAGATGGCTTTTATAGCCATAAAATAGTTATTGAGGGGTGGATTGATTCAGACGGAGCACTACTGAAGGCCTAGGTGTGAAATGCACGGCCCGCCACTGGGTTATGGAGATCTGTATTTTTTATCATGTTTTTACATTTTTGTGTATTTAAGACAGTCAATTTAATTTATCCTGTGTTAATTGTGGCTTGAAACTTCTTCCAAGTGCTAATGTGATTTATGAATCCACATCGCATCAGTTTGTTAGCCTGGAGGTAACCCTTCCTATATATTAAAATATTCTAAATATTCACTGCAAATAACAGAACTGCTCCTGCACCAGCTGTTGAGTGCAGCCTGCAGAAGACAACTTGGGGAAGAAATTGGTTATTTAGAGTGAAATTGCATTTTAAATCTTTGGTCTGGGTGATGCGGCCTTTCACAGTAGAGCTGGAACCATAATAGCACAAGTTTACACTAAAGATGGTTGAACCGGTATAGATTTATTTTGCATTATCCACAACTACAGCTTTAACAATGACATCATACTGAACACTGGTGTCTGCACAGACCTGACTCAACCTACAGCTTGCTTCCTGACTCTACCTACAGATTGCTCCCTAACTCTTCCTACAGCTTGCTTCTTGACTCTACCTACAAATTACTTCATTACTTCAGCTTGTTTCCTGAGTCCACCTACAGATTGCTCCCTGACTCTACCTACAACTCACTTGTATGTAGGCACCACTACCAGTAATACTAGTGGGCTGAGCCTGTATGGGGCAGCATGACAAAGAACATGTCTATGCATCCAGAATGTGAAGCAAACGAGCCAGCCTGGATCCAGCTGAATGTGAAACATGTGATCCAGCCTGGATCAAGCTTTACAGGAGAATAGCACTCTGAGCAGGCCTCAGCATTTAAATGAAATTTTGAGCAAATTGGTGCAGTGCCACTGACATTACAAATGGAGACACAGGCCATGGCTATTTTTATTTTAACATATCCTTTTCTTTAGAAGCCTACGATATTCTCTTATAATCTTTTGAAAAATGTTATGTTATGTTTACGATGGTGTTATGCTTGTCTTCATACTTAGCATTTTGTGCAAATAAATTCTACCATGGAAAAGAAAAAAAACTGCTTTGTCAAAGTACGCGGGTGCGTGGTTATCACTTTAAATTACAAAAATATTAGGCTTCAGTTAAAACATTGTTATGGTACAGAATTTGTTGTATTTGGACTCACGTAAACAAGTATTTCTCACTCTTTGCAACAAAAAGTGAAACAACTTTTCTGTGAAATATTGAAGAGGTTTTTAAACTAATGAAAGTTAGGTCTGTAACAGACATTAAAACACTATTTTAATCAATCTACATGTGTTCTCCAAATCGAACAGGATGTTTTTGTTAAAGTGACAGTTAATGTGTGCTTTTCTGATTCGCTCGCCTGCGAGCCAGTGACTATTTTACACACTGGAGGGGGGCCGGGGGGCACTGATGCAGTACTAACCTGAGGAACCCTGGCCAACTTAAGCCCAACCTACTCTAGTGACATGAAGGCAATTGTTTCACATAACTGTGGATGTCCAGTCATAATTGGGTAATAAGATAGCCCAGACTTGAACAAGCATTGACTAGGCCAGGGTTCCTCAAATCTGGCCCACAAATCCAAATTCCGTCCTGATTTTCCTTTCTCTCAGGTAGTTAATCTGATTTTCCTTTTTCTCTAAAGGAATGGGTAGTTAATCGAACCCTGGTCAATTAATGCAAATGATTGGCCAGAATGTTTTCACACCTGACCAGTGAACAGAAGACAGCAGTAGCGATGGGCTCGTGTCCATGAAGTTTGGATGAGGCGCACAGAATTTATAAGTCCATGAATAATAAAAGCTAACTAGGATGCTCCCCCATTTGTTTTCATTATACCTCCTACACTAAGAAAACTAACGCACATAAGGTTTGAACATTGTTTGTCAGTGGGCTTACTGTGGTTTTCTTGCTAACTAAGTTTCAACAAAATCTATTTTACATGTTAAATGCATTTTTCTGGTATTCTGTACAGAAGGCTGTGATTCAGAGGCAAGAATGACATTGACAATGAGATTTATAGTCTTACTGATTTGGAGTAATGCTGTAATGCTGAAGAGTGACATTTTACAGAAAATCATAAACAGTTGGAAGTGTGTTTTAGAAATGAGATTAATAAATAGTCCTTGTAATTAAAATATTTGAGTCCTTGGTCAAGGCACTTAACCTGAAATGTTTTGCAAATATCCAGTTGTATAATGTCACTTACAATAATACTAATAATCATAGTCTGATTATCTGCAGTAAGTTCCTGTGTTATCTGGTCTGTGTCCTTCCTTTAAAAATGCTATATATTGAGACAATCGGTTGCTTTTGTAACTGTGATATACTGTTCTGTATTGGCTGTTCTCATCACGGCCTCAGATGTACAGTAATATTTCTACATGGCTCACATGTGAGATTTAGGTCAGTGTTTCAGTCAGTCAAAACACAAGTTGACATGTATGATTCTTGTGATATGCAGGTTTGAGTGATTAAACAACATGGAAACATCTACAAAAAAAACAAAACAGTTTTTTAGATGCTTTAGAACAGGTAAATCCCAGGAAGTATGAGGAAAATCTCCTCTCTGACAATATTGACATTTGAGCTTCCGCAGTAACAGGTATTTACAGGACGGAGTTGCTATTTAACAGTCTTTCTAAATCCTGTGGATTTTCACGTAAATCCTTCCCACTGTCCTGTAGTGATCCCTCGAAGAATGGCATTGACACCTCAATAAATCCCTTTGACATGGGTGATATGTAAGAATCAATATCACTTTACCAGAGCAGCTGACTGAGACTGACATGTTAGTTCATGCAAGATCCCACCATTTCCCAGAGCGCAGTAATTTGCTTTGTGTTCAAAAACTGTAGCTACCTGCTCGGTCACATGTCTTTGTAAATGGAATGACAAGGCTACATCATTGATTTTTCTGAATGAATTTGTTTAAGATTTTCTCCCATTTTCTCCCAATTTAGTAGCCAATTACACCCTCTATTTTTCATGTTAACCCCCTAAGGTCTGTGCTTAGCTCAGAGAAGCTTTGTGATTTTGGTGTGGTCTGATATTTATCTCAATTTCATCAACACACACTTACTCCAAAGTGTTTGATATTTTTATTTGAAGGACAATCACAGCTACATTTATATGCCATCAATAGTTTGGTCAGTATCATATGCAGCTTGTAAATAGATCTACAAACACACAAGTTATAAAGAGTAAATTTTTCTGCCGTCACAAAAGTTGTGAAAGCGCACACTAAACTATAGTGACGAATTGTTTTGCCAATATGAGTTTGTTCATCAAGGTCTTGGTTATGTAAGAATGTCAAAATAGTTTAGCACATCTGAGATCTAAATAGCTAAAAACCTGTTTTTATCAGAACTGGTCAAATTTATTTCAGGCTGTGGGAGTGCTATATGCTAATTTCCTGAATATTCATGCTCCACACCTGAGGGTTGTCCACACCTGTAAGATCTGTCAGATGGGCCATCTCTCTCTCAAAGGCCATCAGACAAAGACAAAAGCCATCAGAGTAAGCAATAGTCAGTGAGCCATGCAGAAGAAAAAAAAAATAAGTTTTTTTCATTTTGGAAGATTTATAGAAAACATCACACAAACTATATAAAAAAAATCAAAATGAAAACATGGTGAGACAAACTGTTTTTTCACAGTCTTTGGTGCCACTTCTCAAAACAGTTTCTGGTCAACTGTAGATACAAGGGAATAACACAAACCTTGCACTCCCATGGAGTGCACTGTTGTGTCCCCGACATCTTGCAGAGTATGCATTTCTTGCGACCAACAGAAGCCAGTTTGCCAACATCCAGAGTCTGTTTGGCAGTGGGCACAGGCACATGATCAAAAGTTGCCCGTTTTCTGGGTTTAAGATATTTATTTATCTTTAAACGTCTGTAGTAAAACGAAAGCAAAATCCGTGTCTGCGAAGACACGGAAAGAGATAAACAAAACAAAACAAAATAACCAATGATCAGGAACAAACAAAACAAGTAAAACAGTCAATCCAAAACGTATCCAAAAACTCTGAATGAACTAAACACTGGGAATCTAAACAACAATAAGCACACGAACGAACGAATGAACGAGTTCTCGAGAGGCAAGAAACATTAATCACAATAGGTACTATCAAGCTAAGCTAGATAATGTCCAAGCGCCGAAACAGAGAATGCCAGCTGGTTAAATATCCTCCCGTTAATTATTCATAGCAGTTCGCAATGATTCTTATAGTTTCCGTATAGCGTGTCACAAGACGCGGAATTC
The DNA here is from genome assembly GCA_029706075.1 of Aldrovandia affinis. Lineage (NCBI taxonomy): Eukaryota > Metazoa > Chordata > Actinopteri > Notacanthiformes > Halosauridae > Aldrovandia > Aldrovandia affinis. The sequence goes on along the minus strand of JAINUG010000263.1, from coordinate 1,092,255 downwards.
ATATATTTTCAGGAGTATTTGAAAACATGGGAAATAAAATAAATATCAGCATTCACAGTCTGTTGCTGGCAGATCGCAAGCGTAAACACAGACAAGATGCTACATAATGTCGGGACATTGTATGTGTTGTTTACACCTGCGATTTCACACATGGCCCCACTCCCCTTCCCGAGAATAGCACCTAGTTACCATGTCAATAGAAGGGGGACGGTACTTCCAGGTAAAACAGAGAGGCAAGGCAAGGTTTACTTTTGGTCTAATTAACCTAATTTAAACAATCTCATATTATTTGCCAGTGCTCAAATCAGAAAGTTGCAATTCTAAGGTTTCTGTCAATGTTTTTGCCGCATATGTATGATTACAATCTTGTGACGTTAGAAATAGTAATATACTTTTATTGCTGCTCGGATCGTCGGCGATCCAGTAGACCTCAGGGGGTTAATCCCCCCGCTCGTATTGTGAGTTCACTGCCATATCCCTGTGACCAGCAGTGACAAAGGCCAAGTATCGTCTCCTCTGAGACAGCACTCGCCGAGCCGTCGACTGTAACTCCTTTGTCACTCAAGAGCCAATCCTGTATGCAGCAAACTCATCATCTCCCTGGGGCGGACAACCAATTGTCCCCCCCTAGTGGCACTCCCGGCCAGAGCTGACTCTGGCGCGGCCGGTGGATTCGAATCCCAGTCGCAGTGGCAAGCGTTGAACATTGTAACCGCTATACCACAGTATAGAAAGCATACAAATTATCCTTTTAATATAATATATATCCTTAAAATATACCTTTGCCGAGTAGGATATCCCATATCCCAGGTTTTGTGATGAGCTCCAAAACCTTCTGTTAAAGCAATGGCAGCCAGTGTCAGCCCCGTGATAGAGTAGTGGCAATGCATAACATCATTTCTTTATTTGGAGCTTCATTGTTATAAGTATGAACAAATGAGAAATGAATGAGAAAGAGTGGAAAAGGTCTGACTGTGAACACCATGGGCCAATCTAAGCATGAGAGGGATTCTCACAGCTGACCCTGAAAACTTGAGATGTGTCTTTGCAATCATATCAAACTAAAAGGATGTACTTCAGTGTAAAGCTTGAGGTTGTTTAAAAGGAAATGTTGTGCACTTACAGTTGAAATTCTGTGGAGAGCGTCGGTATCGGCCACGTGGGAGTGGCATGGTTGCCTTTGTTTTGCATGTAGTGGAGGCCTTTGGAGCAGGCAGACTTTCCGGGGGCAGGTTTGGCACTCTCACAGGGTGTGAGAGTGAACTGTCTCCCGGAAGGTTGCGCAAAAGGCCATAGTTGATTTAATTATTATTTAATTGGTGTCAATCAGTTAATTGATATGGAAGTCAATTGGCTGATTGGGTGTCTGTGAGAATCTGAACTGTTTGGTGTGGAATGATTGTGATTGGGTGATTGCCTCACGAGTCCCACCTGAGCCAGGCAGAAAGTAAGCCTATTTAAGAGCAGGTGGTGCGAGTGGGGAATCAGTTAGTCTTTTGTCTTTGTCTTGATGTGTGTGTGTATCATGGAGAGTTAGTCTTGTCTTGTCATTATGTGTGAGTGTTGAGTCAGACTTGTGTCTTTGTCTTGATGTGTGTGTGAGTCCGCGTGCATGTATGTTGTGGATTATTGTTTGATGGTTTGATGGTGTGATGTTGGATGGTTGGATGGTTGGATGTTTGATGTTTGTGGAGTTTTGTGTGCATTTGTCGAAAGTGACTGAGTAGAGTGCTTCCTGTGTGTGTGGGGAAGAGGGAGAGGGGGCGCACTAAGAGTGTCCGCCTCTCTCCCTCGGTGTGATTGTGAAAGAGAGCGAGAGGGTGCCCTGAAAGAGGGTCCGCCTCTCGCCCTCGGTGTGATTGAAAGAGAACTTGCACTCGGGCAGTGGAGAGTGTCTCTGGGCAACAGCCCGAGAACTCTCACTGGAAGAGTGGAGAGTGTCTCGGGGCTGGTTGACAAAAAACTCTCACTGTGGGGAGTGGCGAGTGTCTCTGTATGCATGGGTTGGAGAACTCAGACTGCAAAGTTTGAGTGTCTCAGTATGCATGGGTGGGAAGCACTTGAAAGGTCACTGGATATGTGTGTGCCTGGGGAGGTTCCAGGGGAACTCCGGAAGAAGAGGCACGGTGTCCCGTAAGTTATGATTATTTTAGTTTGTTATTTTAGTTCACCAGTCCCCAGGAATTATGGAACATTTTCCTAAAATTCTGCCCAATGTTTGCAGCATTGATAAAACTTGATATAATCAAACATTCACCAGTGCTATTTAGTAGCTTTTGGTACATTTTGGAATATAAAATAAATGTTTAGGCTTGCTTTATATCAAATATAGTGAAAAATGGGGTGGTCAAAAATATTAGCCCCCATAATGGGGTGGTCAAGAATATTAGCCCCCATGTGAATTTTTGCTTTCAAAACACACCTAATCAACTAATCAGCTTTCAAACCACACCTGTGCAGTCAATTGGCTTCCTAACAACACCTGAGCATTCAATCAGCATAAAAGGACTCCAAGGAACAGGGCACTTGAACACATTATTGAGAGGGACTACTCTTACTCACCATGCCAAAGACAAAGGAAATCAGTCTTGAGCTCAGAAAGAAGATAGTGGAGGCTCATGATAAGGGGGAAGGCTATACTGCCATTTCCAAGCATTTCACAGTGTCTAGAACCGCTGTACGTTGGATCATTGCTAAGTACAAGGAGACAAATTCTGTAAGAAACAAACCTGGGCGTGGTCGAAAGCGCAAGATTTCAAGAACTCTGGAGAGGAAAATAGTCAGAGATGTCAGCAAGAAGCCCCGGACATCTGCCAAGATGATTGTTGCTGACCTGGCCTCTTCTGGAATTGATGTTTCAAGGAACACAGTTGTGAGGGCTCTTCATCGTGGTGGGCTTCAGGGCCATCGTCCCAGAAGAACCCCTTTACTCAAAGAACGGCACATCAGAGCCAGACTGAGGTTTGCCCGTGAACATTTGAAAGGTAAAGATGAGTTTTGGAAGTCTGTGCTTTGGTCTGATGAACTGGAACTGTTTGGGCACATGGATGTTGCTTATGTTTGGCGAAGAAAGGTTGGCCTTCAACCCTAAGAACACAGTTCCCACAGTTAAACATGGTGGTGGGAGCATCATGCTGTGGGGCTGTTTTGCAGCCTCAGGCACAGGGAGCCTTGTTCGGGTGCATGGCATCATGAAAAAAGAAAATTATGTTGAAATTTTGAGGGATAATATGAAGAAATCTGCTATTAGTCTAGGCTTAGGTCGTCGCTGGGTCTTCCAACAAGACAATGACCCAAAGCATACATCAAAATTGGTCCAACAGTTCCTAAAGGACACCAAAACCAAGGTTCTGGAGTCCTCAATCCTATTGAGAATCTGTGGCGGGTGCTCAAAGTGAATGTCCATGCTCGGAAACCACGCAATTTGGACCAACTGGAACAATTTGCAATGGACGAATGGGCCAAAATCACTCAAGGGACCTGTGCCAACCTAGTAAAGAACTACTCTAAGAGGTTGTTGTCAGTTGTGGCTCAGAAAGGGTACACTATTGACTATTAATGACCAGGGGGCTAATAATTTTGGACGTCTCATTTTTGCCGTTTCTTGTTTCAACTCAGTGCATCAATAAAATATCTTAATCAAACTTAGTGGACATTTTGTCTTTGTTATTTTGGAAACAAATACACTATAAACACTTGTTGTTAATGGTCATTTCCATGGAGAAATCAAGAATTTTGTCTGATTTCATAAGGGGGGCTAATAATTTTGGCCTCAACTGTATATTAAACTAGGCCTATATTATTTTAATAGCTTGAATCTTTTTCATGATTAATAATAATATTAATAATTATTAATAAATAATATTAATATTAATAATAATTATTAATAAATAATATTAATATTGATAATTATTAATAAATAATATTAATATTAATAATTATTAATAAATAATATTAATATTAATACAATTATTAACATAATTACAACTATTTTTAATTAAAAATAATTTAAAATTAATCATTTTAATAGCACTATTTTGGTGAATTAGGCTTCTGATAGCACTATTTTGGTGAATTAGGACGGTGTCGGTAACGCAGACGTAAAGCGAAGATGGTGGTTCTTTAGGGCGCGTCTAACGCAATTTCGGTAATTTCGTGATTTAGGACAATAGCGCACCTCCGGCGCAGTTGTAAAATAGGTTGGCTTAATTTAAAAAAAATACATGTGGGTGTGGTGGGGGTTTGGTTTCATAATGGCCAATCAGAACACCTATTTTCTATCCCTTTAAATACCAGTGCTCTAACGCTATAGCAAATTGGCAATTTCCTCACATGGATGACAGTTTTGCGCGCTGCGCCAGGAGCGCTTCTCAAAAGAAGGTGCGGGAGGTGCGGAAAAGTTGGCGCGCGAATCAGAGGGGGAAAATTAATTTGTTATTTTCATGATTTGAGTTTATATTTTGAGACCTACATTGTTAAAAGAAAGTGTTTTCTCTTTTTTTCCCTTATTTGTAGGCTTTCCAACTTAAAAAACAACATTTATTTTCTTCTAACTTGATGTAATTGTTAAATGGAAAGCAATAAATAACAAACTCACAACTGCAACTAGGCCTGTTTCATTTATGTTCGTCATGCAGAAGAAACTGCATGTACAGCCGAACTGATAGCCGTCTGGCCAACACCGGCTACCAAACCCAGGGTATCGCTCACAGTATCGCCTTCGGCGTCCAATTATGTACTCCATTTTCTGTAGTGCAAATGGAAAGAATAAAACCCTTTCACATAAGAAAAACAATGTGCATACAAACATATATTTATTTAACAGGTGTATCTTACTGAATGGTAGCGATGGATGGCCTGCTGGCTTCAGTCTTTCATGTCCGTGCATTAAATAACCACAAGCTGTGGTGAAATAGTTTTTAGCTTAATTGATTACGCTTGCAAGTTACCCATGGATTGGACGATTTGCCTCGACATGGGGGAAAATTAACAATATTCACAAAACATTCTCAAGTGATTTCAGATAATGTGCGTATCAATAAAGTCACCAAATTGCACAGAGCGCCAGCGTTTGCGCTAAGAGGTGGTCTAGTTGGACGTTAACGCAAACTCATTATTTGACACCAAACTTGCATAGCGCCCGACTGTTTTCATAGTCACACCCCCTATTGCGCTGCCCAACCCATAGTCGCGCAAACGCCTTCACTGCGCACCACGAAATTGCCAAACTCGGTGGAGACGGGAAATATTCCATTTGCGACCGACGAAACTGGCAATTCGCCTGCGCTAGGGCATAGTGCTGCTTAGCGCCGGCACGAAAATAGGGCCCTATATGTTTTATTTTGCAAGCATAGTGATATTTTTCAGAATATTACTGTACAATGGTTGGAAGAACATGAGTAAAAGCAGGGGTGTAATTGAAGCATTGAACATCAGTTCTTTGCCCTGCTGCTGCATACTGACAGACAGTAAAGGTAATTGAAGTCTGGTACGCTGCCTTGCTGCTGGTCTCTAGAGGCCACTGTCAGTTCTCCAGATGTTCTGATTAGGTCAGTGAGCATGATTAGTTGTTTTTCCAGGACCTTGATTGTCCAGGATTAGTTGTTTGTCCAGGATTGTTCATTGAAAGTCACTAGTTATTGCCTCTGCCTTCCTTTCTGACCTGGTGTAGGAAATCCTGTCACTACTTAAAGAGGTCCATGGATGGCCAATATGTATCAACATTCATGAGGAGTCATGCCTGGTGCTTTTTTTTGTTCTGATTGATAGGGTGCTAAGTGATATGTTACAGTAATTCTGCACATTCCATTTGGATTAGAATCAGACTCAAACAGGAAACGGTCTCTCTGCTAATGAGTATTCCTGAACACTCAGCTCTTTAGGTTCTCAAAAATGCAGGAGCAGAATTTTTTAACTAAATTTAAATCAGTAAAGTGAGTCATTCAAACAAACAAACAAACCATGGAAGGTAGTTTGTTGGATGTCTCAATTAAATCAAGTGATCAACTTTCCCTGGTGTTCAGTTTCGTTTTTTATGCTTTTAACAGGAAATTAATTCCAAAGAGATAAAATCAAATCAAATCAAATGTATTTGTATAGCACTTTTCAATTGAATTGTCACAAAACGCTTAACAGAGGGGGAACCCAGGCCTAGACCCCCCCAAAAGCAAGCCTAAAGGCAACAGTGGCAAGGAAAAAAATCCCTTGGTATGGAAAAACCTTGGGAGGAACCAGACTAAAAGGGGGGGAGCCCATCCTCTTCTGGGCGGCACAGGGTATGTCCAAAAAAGACCATGTCATGGTCAGTCCAAGGTGACTCAGGGCTGAAAGACTTTGCCAGCGGGGGGGAGGGCTAAACCATGCAGATCCAGGAACTGGGGTTGGCGTGGGGGTGAGGGTTGATGGGGGCAGCTCACACTTCTCACAGGATCTAGGGCTTGGGGGCAGGTGCACGCTATGGCAGCATACCTATTAGGAGAGGGACAGAGAAAACACGCAGCCATGAGAGAGTTCCAAACCATCCACACCTGATCAAGGATAACCAGCATAACAGTGGTAACAGCATAACAGATATATTGCAAATGATAATTGTAGGTAATGATACAAGTAAACTACTGAACTGTATAAAAATTTCACAGAACCAATTCTCAGTAATGAGAGAAGGGAGAAAAGGTATAGGGCACAAGCGATCCAGTGCATGTGATACAATGTATTATTTTTTACCATATGTGATGATCTTACCATAATAGATCTTGCAATGCCTGGGAAATGTGCTATAAATGCTTTGCATTCCTTAAAGTGTATAGTATACATGTATATTAGATGTAATATTTTGTTTGTACTGTAAATATATGTTTTATTGCTGCACTTTCATAAAACTACACTTTGTAATAAATATATGCCATTTAGCAGATGCTTTTATCCAAAGCGACTTATAGTAGTGAATGCAATGCAATTATTTTCAGTATATGTGGTCCTAATGGGAATCAGACCTAAAGATTGTCAATGCCATGCTCTACCTGCTGAGCCACACAGAATCAGTGTGTAAATTATTTATTTATGAGTTGTTATTAGTTGCATATGTCATTATTTGGCGGCACGGTGGTGCAGTGGATAGCACTGTCGCCTCACAGCAAGAAGGTTTCGGGTTCGAATCCAGGCCGGGGGCCTTTCTGTGTGGAGTTTGCATGTTCTCCCCGTGTCCGCGTGGGTTTCCTCCGGGTACTCCGGTTTCTTCCCACAGTCCAAAGACATGCACGTTAGGCTAATTGGAGAGTCTAAATTGCCCGTAGGTATGAGTGTGTGAGTGAATGGTGTGTGTGCCCTGCGATGGATTTGCGACCTGTCCAGGTGTATTTCTGCCTCTCGCCCGGAACGCATGCTGGGATAGGCTCCAGCCCCCCCCCCCCCGCGACCCTGACTAGGAATAAGCGGCTTAGATAATGGATGGATGGATGGATGGATGGCATTATTGCTGTGCAACAAAAGGAATTAAGCAAAATTGACATTTCTCATCAGTGAAACCAGTTGATAACTTTATAAAACATTGTTCATACATCCATTCAGAGCCAGGTCTACCATGGTTTAAAAACACGGACGAATATGTTGATGAATAAATATGAATGGGAGGGAAATTCCTACTCCAACCAGACAATGGTGAGCTGTAAAACTTTTCTACACACCAAAGCAGGTTTTTGATTACTTCATTTACCATTTCTTAGTTTCTTTGGACGTAAGTTTGGGATCGTTGTCTTGTTGGAAGATCCATCAAGGTGTAGCTTCCTGGCAGAGGGAACAAGGTTTTTGGACAAAATGTCTTGGTACTGTCACGGTTTTACCTTGCTCGGCCGCTGGAGAGCGCTTGACCATGTGATGGCTGGTTTTCTTTGGTTTTGTGTCAGGAATCATTGTTAACCTCCTTCCTTATATGGTCTTGTGTCGGTGTATTTCCCGGCCACGGCCAGCTGTAGATTATCTGTGTTCATTCCGCCTATTATTTAAGGGCTGCGTTTTCATCACAAAAATGCTTCTGTGTAAACCATTATTACGCTCTAGCCGGTACTTCTAACCAAGAGTTAGTTTTCCACTTTCTGTGGTCTCTCAGTTAAAGAGAGAAGGTACTTCGCTTTACTTCTAACCAAGAGTTAGTTTTCCACTCTCTGTGGTCTCTCAGTTAAAGAGAGAAGGTACTTTGCTTTAGTTCTAACCAAAACCAGTTTTCCACTCTGTGGGTCTCTCGGTTAAAGAGAGAAGGTACTTTGCTTTATTTCTAACCAAAAGTTAGTTTTCCACTTGGTGGTTCTCTCAGTTAAAGAGAGAGGGTATTATTTAGTTATCTTTACTCTTTGTTTGTTGGGGCTATTGTTCCCCTGAGCTAAAGTTAGCTATTTGTTTTCACGCACCTCGTTGAGGAGCGTCAGCCCTATTTGGGGTTGTTTCTGTTGGGTTTATTCCCGTGGAGTTTGTCCCGGGGTTTTCTTTTGTTTCCCCGCTCCATAGTCTGTTCTCAGATTTAGTGGCTGGTCGCTTGGCGTCCAGCTTTTAGATACCCGTGAAATCTGCGTGTGGCTCTTCCACCTTCGATCCACATTACAGGTACATGCTGGATTTCACGATTCCATCTATTTTAATAAGGGCCCCAGGGCCTGTGGATGCAAAACAACCCTAAATCATTAAAGATCCACCACCATGTTTCACCGTAGGCATGAGGTGCTTATTTACTTGCATACTTGCATTCTTTGGACACCAAACATAACACTGATGTGCATGTCCAAAAAACTTGATTCAGCCACATGATTTTTGTTTCATCTGACCGCAAGACACGGTTGAATTGTAGTTCAGATGTAGTTTGACAAATTCAAGATGCCTTTTTTGGTGAATTGTCTTCAATAGAGGCTTCCTTCTTGCAACTCTGCCATAAGGTCATTGTCATGTTGTTGTGATGAACAGGAACGAACCCAAACGCAGACACAGACAAAAGGTTTAGAACAAAAGAATGATAATTTAATGATTTTAACAGAGGTAGTGGAAACAAAGAGCTGGAGGACTGGTGACGGGAGCTGGACAACGGAAGGGATGAACAGGAGGAGTGGACGAGATGAATGTGCAGGCAGGCTGAGGGAACCGGAGGGCAAGCTTAGCGTGCAGGCAGGCAGGCAGGCAGGCAGGGCTAGCAGGACGAACAAAGCTGGCAGACAGACGAGGAATGAACCAGTGCGAGAGAACAATGATCTGACGATGAATTACTGGAAAACCGGGGTAGATATACTGCAGGGCTGATGATCTAGATGGGAGGCTGGTGTGCAGGAACTGATGACGGGATTAGCAGCAGGTGAGCAGGATGAGGAGTAACGAGGAGTGATAATTGAATAATAGAAAATAATAAAACAATTAACACAAACAATCACGAGGGAAGACACAAGACAAAGGAAAAGACGAGACAGGAACAAAGGGAATGTGACACATGTAGGCGTCGTCGAATGGTAGCTTTAGACACCTTGTAACCCTAAGATGCCAGGTTGTTTTGGAGATCTTTAACTGTGCCCCTTGGACTTTGTTTAACCTTTTGAAACATCCGTCTCACTGCACGAGGGGGTTAGATGGACTTGCGTCCTCTACCTGGAAGGTTAGCCACTGTTCATTAGTTTTTTATAGTCATCTCCTGATCTGTAGAGGTCAATAACCTTTTGTTTGATGCTTTCAGAGAGTTCTTTGACTTTCACCATGATGATGGCTGACCACAGTATTCAAACATGTGTTCCCTCCTTTTTATACCCTAGGGAAACAGGATACCATTGTAGGCCACTGTAGTTACATAACCTTCCAATGAACTTCAAATAAGTTGTATATTTATGAAGATATGTTTTTGTTGGATTAAATGTAAAATAATTGTTAGGGCTATGAATAATTGTGATCCAGATGTTTTGACATTTTGAAGTTTTCAGGGGTTTTTTGCATAAAATATACCTCATTACTTATATTGTTTATTTTATACAATCTATTTTGTTCTTCTTTATCAAGGGTGTGAATAAAAATGGAGCATACTGTACATTTATATCTTTGGCATTTAGCAGAGGATCTTATCCAGAGCGACTTACAAAATATATCTACAGGATATATATCTTATACATGGTAAGATCAATCATTGTTCACGAGATCAGTGTGGTAATACAGCAATAGACATCATTGTTGGCAGCTTGGCAGCTGTGCATACCATACCTGTAACACAGTGAAAGAAAGGGTTGGTAGAATTTTTTTTTTTTAAACATAGATACAAAATGCAGTATTAAACATGTAAGCAGTGGTGATGACAATTAGCTAATGTACAGAATCAGTGGTAGTAGAGTCTGAAGAGGTGGGTTTTTAGTCTCTTGCGGAAGATGGCCAGTGATTTTGCGGAGAAGAGGTGAGACCAAGCAGCTGCCTGGGGCCCGGAGAGATGGGAACAGGATAGGCTCGTCACTTTTAATTACTAATTGAAAAGTAGACACATTTTTACTTTAGGCTGTCCATTTTTGTCAATATTGTCACCAGCCAGTTAACACACAAATTGTTTTTTTCTTTTTTTTTTTCTTGGATCAGACAGAGCATGTTGACATTGTTTCTAAACATGACTTCAGGGCCCGTATTCACAAAGAATTGTATCTTACCACTAGGAGTACTTTTAAATCGCACTAAAACCTTTTAGTTAAGAGTCCCACCTTAAAACCTATTCACAAAGCTCCAAAGACCAACTCTTACTAAGGAATTCCTACAATTGTGAAACTAAGAGTGAGGGCGGGGTTGACGTCGTTGCTAAGGATGACGTTGTTTCTCATGAACGAGCTTACTCAGAATGCCCACAGTGATTGGCTGATATAGGGGATGGGTCTCTGCCCGCGTGCGGATCAACCCCCATGGTTCGGCACGCATATGATCCGCGGATTAATAGCTAAATTGAACCATCATAGAGAAATACAAATACATCCGCTGTTATATAATAAACCATATATGTTTTGGTTTGCTTTGTTTTTCATACTAAATGCCTTTCTGGGAGGCATGTTTTTAGAAACGCGACCGAATTAAATAGAATTGAAACATTAGCGATCTTTTATTTTTTTATTAAATTAATTCAGGCATAAGACCACCCTAGTTACATCGCCTAAGGCGTACTGAATCTAAAAATGTATTTTGTGAAATTTTTGAATAAAGATTTAGTGAAATAACTTACATTGAAAAACTGAAATTATCATTCATTCAATTCCTTGAGAATAGTTACTGGTAATATTTGGTGGAAACGCGCCTTTGGTCCCGTTATTTTTTTTTTGCTGATCCGAAAAATGATCCGATGCACCCCTATTATATTCTAATAAAGATTCTAAAATACAAATGTAGGCTACGTGTCACTGATTTAACATGAAACCAAGAATACTGACTAGTCAATTGGTTACATGTCTGCATCTCGTAAAAATCAGCGGGTATCTATATATAATATATATAATATTATATATATATATAATATCCTCGCGATTGAGGCGGACACCTTTTTATGAGCTCTGTATCATTCAATATCTCCAGTGTTGACCTAGCTGATATAAAAATAACGATTGCCGCCAGCAGCAGATTTTCGGATTAATACCGTGAGTAGGTCTTTAGCGACTTCATTCAAGCCCTCTTGCCTGCTTCTAACTTGTCCTGGATTTAGGAGCTGTTTTAGCTCTCAAACCATTTGTGAAATACTCTTATCCCAAAAATTTAGGACTCCTAAATTTATGAGTGACATGCCCATGATTTTTGGGATTTGCTCCTAAATTTTGCAGTTAGAACCAACTTTTACCCTGAAAATTCTTTGTGAATACGGGCCCAGACCTCTGAGTTCAGTGACAATGCAGATATACAGAGCAGTAGTCTTTCATGCCAGCCTTCATTGCACTACAGTGTTTGTGTACTAATTGTAAACAGCTGTTGGGGGCATTCACTTGCTTGACAAACATTATGAACAGAAAAAACATGCCTTTGCAAAATCAACATGGTTGTTTTGGACATTTGCTCAACTAGTGCTGTGGTGTGAACAGGGTCTTACGTTGGCAGCTTAGACAGGTTACATGTACAGCTCTTGGTTACTGTGGAATTCAGTTCTACTTGCAATAAATGCCAATCTGCAAGCGTGATTGGCGCTGGGTTTAAAGATGGCAGGTATGTGGGAATTTCCAGGAGGAAAGGGAAAGGCCTTGAGTTTTAAGCATTACTTAAAAATATATCTTATTGTTGCAAAAGCACTGCTCAGACTGAATCAGAGACTGATTCAAACTGAAAGTGTGTTCTGAACTTTGAACAAGTTAAGTCTTCAAATATAAGCGAGTGTAAATTGTATTACTTCCAGTATGTTGTTTACATTACAGGCATTTAGCAGATGCTCTTATCCAGAGCGACTTACAGTTCACATTTCTTTACATACAATCCATTTACAGCTGGATATTAACTGAAGCAATTCAGGTTAAGCACCTTGCTCAAGGGTACAACGGCAGTGTCCCACCTGGGGATTGAACCTGCAACCTTAACGTTACAAGCCCAGTTCCCTAACCATTATACCACACTGCCGGCCCTGCCGGTTTATTAATTGTATAACCTCTGAACTAAGTGATGAATGATGAAACTTCATTTTATGTTTGTTATTAAAAGTTATACACTTTTCCTAAAAGTTATAAACAAACTGCTTTAGCTTCACTGGGGTTTCCAGGGAATGCTGGGAGTGACAGAGCTGTTGTTACTGGCAGCATTGCTCCCGACTGAAGTGTGCACACACGAAAGTAGGAAATATCACTTCTATTTATGTTACACTATGACTCAGCAGTCTTTAACTGACCTCAAGTCTGAAAATGACTTTAATATTTCTGTAGCAGTATATTAAACAGTACACATATCAACATGTCAATGTGGTCAGGCTCATAGTACCATAGGTTATCTTTGAATATATCTTGGGTTGTCCCCAAGATATATATGTATATATGTATATGTGTATTTGTACAAGGTGTCATTTCACCTGTTTACAATAGAATGACTAATATATTTCATATATATTCCCCACATTCACTGGGGAATAATATATTTATATTATTCATTCTATTGTTAACAGGTGAAATGCCACCTTGTACAAAATTGTATGTTTAACTACTAAACTGTTTATTATCCTCCTGTTCACTTTTACATAAAATAATTTCAGGCTAAGTTATGTATATGCAGTATATAGGGTTGCCAACCTTCTATCATCCAAAACGGGACAGAAGACAGGGCACTGGGGGTGAAGTGGGTATGGTGTTGTATGGATGTAAATCAACATATACTGTATATTGTAACGGCAACTGCTGATGGAAGACTCAGGAAAGTTTGCTTTTCCATGATCCCGCTACCAGCTTTACTACAACAAAGCTTATAGACGCAGAGCTCACTCCTTAGATGTACAAACACAGTCACGGTTACAACACTAATCCACTCAATGACACAAGGGGTGATGGGGAACTGGCACACAAGGAATCATGGGAGACTGAACACATAACAATAACAATGGCAGCCCCCAAACGTACTTAGCATACAATGTGGCTAAGCTAACATTCATTACTACTGAACTTATTTACACCGTAACAATATGATGGGATTCTATTTTGATGTCTGACTGGTATTTTGTTATACGGGACAAGGAATGGCCCATATGGAACGAGCCAAATTTGGCCCAAAAACGTGACGTCCCGGCTAATACAGGACAGTTGGCAACCCTAGCAGTATAATACATTACATGTTACGGTAAATGTGGAAAAACTGGGAATCTACAGATTCCCCGGGGAATATGTACATTCCCCAACAGGACGGGTAAGGTATAGATTCCCCAGGGAATCTATAGATTTCCCAGTTGGACGGTGAATGTATACATTCCCCGCGGTTTATCTATAGATTCCCCAGAAAACTGCATCATTGCGGGTGCAGTATCTCAGCCACACGTTGGCATAATTTCTCAATCCTTTGATGTTCCCGTCGTCATCATACGTTGCAGTGTTAAACTGACACTTTGTAACATTGCCAATTTAGGCTATGCTATTGTGTGGCTGGGATACTGCACCCACGACGATGCAGTTTTTTGGTAGGCGTCAACTTGTGTTTCTATCCACATTCACTGGGGAATATATAGATAAACCGCGGGGAATGTGTACATTCACCATCCTACTGGGAAATCTATAGATTTGTTTTTCCACATTTACTGTAACATATACAGTATATATGCAGCATAATACATTTGTGTGTTACATACAGCATTTTAGTTGTGGGTGTTTCATTACTCCCTCTGGTTATGCTATTAAATATCTAGTCTACCCATGCGTCAAAGGTAATTATGGAAAAGGTTGATAATGCACAAATGTTTTCCAACGTGAAATGTATGGCATATTATTTGTGTTGTTCAATTATTTGTCTAACAATATCACAAGGCTAAACAGTCACTGAGAGTAAGCTCCTTCAAAAGGAGCATTTTAGAAGGAAAATGAATGAGGGGCCAAACAGTGGGCCCAGGGGTATACCTGAATTGGTGATTTGGGCAGTGCTCAATAGCAGTAAATGAAGAAATTTGTGATGTGTGCTTCCTGATAGGATTAAATTGGACTGGTCATATTTGTGCGTCTGAATGACAATTTCTAATACCAATTTATTTGTTATTGCAGGACAGTGACATCCTCTGGTGGGATGCCTTTTCTACAGAGTTTTTTGAAGATGACGCCACATTAACACTTTCATTCTGCTTGGAAGATGGACCAAAGAGATATAGTAAGGTTCATTTATTTCATTTCATTTCTTTGTGGAGGAACCTGTGAATAGGCCTGGTGTCCAGTCTCATACCAGAGCTATGTTTTTCAGAATTAACTCACTTAGTTTAATGTTTAATAACATTTTGAAATAGTTACATTTCTTATCTTTAGGAATTCTTTTTAGGAATAATTCCAAAATACATATCTAATCAAAAAAGCGTTAATTTATATCAGCTAAACATAAGCACGATCAATCCTTGATGTTGGAAGTGAAAATATAACCTCAATAATTACCACACGTGAGATCACCAGATGCACCAACAGACTATTTTCTAAATCTCCCGTATCCCTCCAGTTTATTTCCCAGGTTTACCTGTTTATATGGATTTCCAAATTCCAATATTCCAACCCTGGAAGGTTCTAAAAACATGGTAATTACACTTGTGATGGATTCTGCAGAAAAAAAGCTTGCTGTTGTAATTTTGTCCAAATATACACATTTGCTCCTCACTTCCAGCAAAGAGAAACTCTGAAGGATTTAGATTATGCTTCCCCAGTAAGGGCAACATTTATATCCTCAGCTGCAGTGGTGTGTGTTTGTTTGTCTGTGTATTTCCTGGTTTTGTTTGTTCTGGCAGTGCCACTGTGAGTGAGGACGCAGTTTGGCAGCACGTCTCCTAACAGGATAGGCTCGTCACAGTTTGTGTTTCATGTGCTAGCTGAAGCACAGCCCCGTAAGCCATGATATCTGAGCATTTTCTGCATGCTGTAGATTTCGTCATGGTGATTATGCGACCAGAATAGAGTGGGCTAGGGATCAGACTATTGCAGAGTGCGTGTGTGCTCATGTGTGTGCCTTTAATATGTGTTTTTATGTGAGAGTATATGTGTGTGTGTGTGTGTGTGTGTGTGTGTGTGCATATGTGTTTTTGAGTATGCATTTATGCGTGTGTGAATAGTCATAGTGCATCACGGGTGATCTCTCCCTCATTGCCCCTTCACTAGTTTTTCCAGGTCTCGTTGACAGAAAGGTAACACTGAGTAATTTAAAACTTGAGTGGATACATTTTCTTGTTGTTTTATATTTATTAAATTATTATTATTATTATTATTATTATTATTATTATTAGGGATGAAGGCCAGGCTTGACAGAAATAGCCAGTGGATGTGAAGAATGTAGTCTGGTGGGAGGGGGCAGAGAAGCATGATATGTAGGAGCATTCCCCTGCAGATTGAATTTGTCATTAGTCACAACGAGAAGAGGAGGGTCCATGACCCAGAAACGCCATGCTTTTCATGCACAGTTTCCATAGTTTTGAATCGCAAGCCATTGTTTTAAAATGCAAATGTAGTTGTTTAGTGTATTTGAAATTGTATAGATTAAAGTTTAATTACTTTCTAAACAAATCACAAAACCTATAGAACAATTTGGCACTAGGCAATGTCTACAGTAAGTAGAACATACAGACTCATTTGCTCCATAATATGTCAGATTCAGTTTGTTAAAGTTCAGTTCAGTTTTTGCTGAGTCACAAACTGCTGTGCTGGGGATGCCAGGTTGATGTACCCATACTGTACAGTAACTCTCCCTGTTGAGCCCCTCATCTTTAAAGGTCAAGTTTACTTGAATAAATGTAGGAAAATATGTTTATCATTATTTTGGAATAGTGATTGTTTTGTGTGAAACGTATTGGTGGTAGTGATCAGTGGTTTATTAATAATTTGGTTTGCTGGAAAATTGTAGGAATTTTGTTTTACAGATGTACAGAGAGAGTACTGTATATTGTACACGTAATTAACCTTTTTACATTGAAAACATTTTTGTTGAGCTAAAACATCTATTTGCAGTGTAGCAAACATTAGGAGTGAGTATATTAATTTGTGTATGAATTTACAAACTGTAAGGACAAGTGTGAGTCATGGCATTATTTTATCTTATATATATTGTGGCAGCCCAATGGGCTGCACAAGGAAATGGCTGCCGGGTCCTCCCACACATGGGAGCAAAAACACTACATTTCCCAGCAGTCCACAGAAACACCTGAGCAATGTCAAGGCAACGGGACTAACGACCAGCTGAAGGCCATTTCCAGGCCTATTTAAAGGGCTGATTCCCACTACACTGGGAGAGAAGTAGGAACGTGTGTGGAAAGGAGTTGCTGTGTGTTTTTGGAGAGTGAAACTGTGAAGTCGATTGACTAGCCAGTATTTGGAAAGAGTGTTGGAGTGTGTTTGTTTTGTGTAGGAAAATTGGATTGCTTTGGATAACGACTACGGACTGGATTGTGGACTTTGGATTTTGGATTGGATTTGGACATTGATGACGAGATAGGATTTGTGGACTTTATGTGTTTGTATTCCCTTGAAGACCCCACCCTTTGTTTTATGTTTGTAAGTAATAGTTTAATAAATTATCATTTTGTTTTCGAATACTGCCTCCTCCCTGTTCTTAAACTTGCCTACGCCCTCTGCAAGGTCCGTGAGTGTCGCCCAACCCCTGGGGACACCACAATATATTTTATTTTAACTATTCAGGACATAACATTACATTTTACATTTACATTTTAAGCATTTAGCATACGCTCTTATCCAGAGCGACTTACAAGATGTGCATTAATACATGGCAGGAATAATCATAGTTCGCGGAAGAGATCAGTGCAGTAATACAGCGATAGACATCTTTGCAGGCAGCTGCGTACCATACCTGTAACACTGGGAAGGAAAAGGTTAATAATTATTTTTTTTTTTTTTTTTTACACATAGCTTTGACCTAATTTATAAAGTAATTGCTGAATGTGTTCCAGAGATCATCAGTATTGTGTTTACTAAAGACCTTGGGAATCTGCCAAATAAGTTGTGGTTTGACTTGGTTGTTTAAAAGCAATCTGTCTCTAACAACAGGTTTTTCAACAACAGTTTTGATGTCATTTGTGAATTGTTGCCTAAAACTGACAGCAGAACAGCCAAACAAATTATGATTCCACAGTTATTTAAAATTAATAATTGTATGCTTGTAGCATTTCTGATGATTTAATCAGCAGGAAAAGTAACAAGAAATAGAAGATGAAGAAGGAGAAGAGGAAGTAGAGGAAGAAGATAATGGAGAAATGCAAGTTTACTGCTTTATTGTGTGGCTGTGTGAAGTTGTATCTCAATTTTGTATCTGAAATCTGTGTTTACATGCGTCAGAGGGTCACAGAGAAATTCATGTTTGAAAGAATTGTGGCGATTGTATTTATTTCTGTGGGAAACTGTATAGGTGCTGCATAGGTATTTGGTATGCCCCGACAACCTGTAACATGGTGGATGGAATACCTACCATCCCAGTAACTGTCCCAGTCCTTACCTCATGGCTGCTCAGTGTCCAGGGCAAATCCGTGTTGGGTTTTTACCATTTTTGCTGTGTGCTGGTTGTACTGTATGTTGGTGCTGGCAATGTGGCTGATCGGTTGTGATCAGGGTTGGTCAGAATTCCAGGGCTATGATGGCATATAAATGTAGCTGTGATTGTCCTTCAAATAAAAATATCAAACACTTTGGAGTAAGTGTGTATTAAGTTGATGAAATTGAGATAAATATCAGACCACACCAAAATCACAAAGCTTCTCTGAGCTAAGCACGGACGTCAGGGGGTTAAAATGATGTATGAAACAGAGGGGTCACTGTTTCACAATGAGGTGGGGAGTTCCCTGCTGACTTAAACTCTCCCTCCTTGGATGATGCTGTGGCCATTTATTCATGTGTTGCCCCACAGAACTCCCCGTCAGTTGGCACTGGCACAGTCAGTATTCTATTCTATTCTGTACCAAGAACCTGGGCTTCAGCTGGATACATAACCCGAGAATTCTTGAGAAAAGAATAATCAACATTTCAATAAGGACTTTGCAAGGGGCCATACTTTTTAATTGTGAGTCTCCCAGTCTCATGCAGCGGCTCAGTATTCCACAGTAAAAATCTCAAGGCAAAGTATAGTCAAAGTACAATCTCAAGGCACCACACACTAATGTAATCACTGGGGGATTTACATCAAATGGTGAAACATTCTGGTGTGACAGCTGTGTTTTCAATAAGTGGGCTGAATTTGCTCATTCAGCTTCATTCAGACTTCCTACCAGAAGCTCAAATGTAAGTGAAGCCTTTAATTATTTCCTTTTCTGATGCTGGGCTGGCTTCAATGGGTAGTGCAGATTATAGTATAATCTGATAAAGGGTTCTTAATGGGTAACATTAACAGCATAATCTACTAATGGCAAATAGGTGTGTTTATAATGATAGAAGATGGATATAATATATTAATCATAATTTAAGAGTAATCAATCACTAGAGGAGTGCCTAGAACAAGTGTTGTTTGTGTGGCATGATGCAACTACATTCACATTACACAGAAGTCATTAAAAGTCACAGACCCTTCACAAGAAATATGGTCATTATTGCTGTAATCCTCAAATTTTCTCATATATAAAAAGTATTTACCCCTACTGGAATTTTACACATTTTATTTTCTTACTTCCTGGAATCAAGATGGATTTAATTAGGATTTCTTGCCACTGGTCAACACAAAATACTCGATATTGTCAAATAAAAAAAATAAACTCTTAAGATTTTTCTTAATTAATAAGAAGTAAAAAACAGACTGTATGTATTATATTTCCCCCTCTTGTGTCCAATACAAAGTATTCATGGAGTATTAACCTTTTCCGGTCAGCTCCCTATGTGACGTACGTGATAAGGACCCAGACGCAGATCAGGATTAGGCAAAGAATCATTTAATATAAAGCAGGGGTCAAAACCAGGAGTCAGGGTAGCGTAGGTACAAAATCACGAAGCAAAGAGAAGTCACAAAAAACAATCCAAAAGTCAAAACCGGGAAACAGATAGGCAAACAAACAAAATCGGCAGGCAGGTTTAGAGTGAAAACAGAATGGGGTGTCTCGGGAAATGATACAGACTCTGGCTTACAAGGAATTGGCTCAGGGAATGAAGATCAACATTCTGACGGGGAAGGAACATAAACACGGAACTTATATACAAACAGGAAAGGGAAACACAATAGGAATCAGGTGTGACTGGGAGGAGAGAGAGGTAGGAACACAGGTGTAAACATTGGGAATCGTTAATCCAATAATGAGAGGAAATGCAAGACACGGACTGGGAATAATACAAACACATAGACAATAAACGACCTGGAAGAACAGGCAGACACGTGCATATAAAGAAGGGGAGGAACGCATATAGAAAACTGCGTGCGAATGAAAAGAAAAGTGAAAAGCTAACAGGGATAGGATAACGAGAGAGAATGACAGCGATAGTAAGAAGCGTGAGATAATTAGTGATTAGTAGTGTTAGTAACTTAATCTAAATCCCTAATGTTAGTAGATTAGTTGGTTAGTACTATATACATCTAACTAATATATACAAAGTGTAATATAGAAAGTAAGAAGGAAGAAAACGAGATAATAAGCTAAGACGGAAAAAAACGAAACAGAACTTCCCGAAGTGCATGACAAGACAAGGAGTGGATCTCGAATAACAGGAATGATGACAGACGGGGAACAGAACGACGAAAACTAAAATACTGAATAATGCATAATGAATAATGAATAATGAAAAATAAACTAAGTACAAAAAACAACAGAACAGACACTCAGAACATAACACCCTATCGTTAAGGAGCCAATGCCATGGGAATTATCATAATTCACAATTCATAAATAATTTTAATTGTAATTGTTATTTAATTGCCTTAAAAAGTATTAAATGACTCTGGGAAAGTTATTGTGCCAATGTTTAAACCCCTGCTTATCACACCCAAATGTGAACACTTATCTTTACTCTCGTATGAAATCTCCCATCACTGGAAGTTGTAAATCTTTGTTTTAATGAAAATAAATGGGATGCGTACAATAATTTATATAATTTGTTTTTGTCATACCTTCTCACTGTGTTTACATTGAACTCACTTCCTTGCCATGTGTTTGAGGCAGTCTCCTCAGGACAGAGGCTGTATCATCTCAAATGTATCAACTCATTTAATTTAGCAAATGAGAGCCAAGTTTGTTTTGCTCGTAGAGAAAAAGCACCTTTCCCATAGTCTGTATATTTCATGAGATTTCGATTGACGCACCGCAACACCAACCATGCGCCTGTATCCAGCCACAGAACCTGGACTCTGGGATTTATCATCTGAATAGCTATTGGTTGGTTGTACATGGAGGCCATGGTCAGATTGATTAGGTTCTAAGTTTTCAAACAAGCTCCTCACTTGCTTCTCGCGGTCACTGAGATAGGTCAACGTGTATCTAACCAGTCCAGTTCCGCTGAAAGTGCTGCATACGCATGCAAAAACTGGGGACACACACCATATCTGGCTTCTGGGTGATCACAAGTCGCGATCGTTTTAGTTTCTTAGAAGAGGTTTTTGAAGACACATATGAAGATGCTGGCTTGTTGTCGGAGGGTGATTAGTCTCTGACACAAATTATGCATATGATTAGGCTACCCCTGTTGTTGTTACCCTCACGATCTGTTTGGATCCACCTGGAAAGCATTGTGGCTAATGGGGCTTTGGTTGTGTAGATTTGTATAACAGAACTGTTTTATTCTTTATTTTATTCATCTTAGAATAAATGTTCTTCTCATATCTGTACAAGAGGTGTCATTTTATAGTTAACCAGTCCCATACCACACTGTATGGGTTATACAATGTGGTATGTGACTGGATAAAACATGTAACCACTTGGAGAGATTTTGGAACACCAAAGGACGCCTGGTTCCTGTTTTTGATTGATTTTAGATTTTTAGATTTGCATCCAGTTTTGGGGGGAAGTGTACAACCCCTTGGTGTAGCAAACACAAAAATTATTTATCTGGAATCTGTTATGGCTTTAGAGGGAAAAATAATCATCTTAGTAGGATGTAAATCGTTTTATCTTATGTAATGTAATGTAAATGTAATAACATTTTAAGTACAGTACTTATAAAGTGCATCATGAGTCTCATAGTTGACACATTTGTAGGTTTTGTTTTTGGTGCTGCTATATTTGCAGTGTGAAATTTTCTAGATATTTGACTTGGTCTAGTAGTAGTGAAAAACGGGCAGAAATTAGGCATTTTTAGGCCTTGACAGGAAGGGGTTAAAATTTGAATATATTTAACATGCTTACCATAGGGTTTTTTTTAACAACAAAGATATATATGAAAAATTCTTCAAAACATGATATTAGAGGGCTATTCAGTCCATGACATTACATTAGAAAGAGGAATTAAACAAATGTTGCCGATACAATATGAGTTCACATGTTTATTTTGGAGATAAGGAGGCCTTTTGGGAGTACTGAAGTGTTGTTAGACATTTTCTGTTCAGGCCCAATTATGACTTTCTCAGTTACTTTAAATGAAGAGTTTTGTCTCATTGTGCCTCTCGCTATGGAAACAGGAGAGCTGGGTGAAGTGAGCAGGGCTTCGCATGGACGAACAATATCACTCATACATCTCAGAAGTACAGAGAGACACACACTCATACCCACACACGCACCCAGATACACAGGCACCCACACACACACAGGCACACAAGCACACGCTTGCACACAGACAGACAGGCACACATGCTCACACACACACATACCATACAAACACACACACAATTTGATTAGTACTGAGGGAATTCTCATTGAACCGAAATTGTAACAGGTTTCGGGTTTTAGAGTTTTAGGGTTGTACACTTTACTACAATAAAATTGAGTATATAAATGGCATATCATGCAGCAATACTAAACTAAACTAATGTCTGTGTGTATCCGTTTCCTACTGTGAAAATCACTTTTCTCAATAGGAAACTGATATAGTTGTCCTGGAGGATGAAGAGGAAGACCTGCAGCATCTAAGCCTCATATATTAAAACATGATTATTAACTGTACAACCTACTGTACATTTAATTGATGCACTTATGATGCTTCCCAGGAAAAAGGTCCCTCCTCTCCCGTGGGCTCATATCCCGCCTCCACAAACGCTCAGAGTATTGCTGTATGATACACTGTCCAATTATGTTCTCCATTCAATTGTAGTAAACTTTAATAGTTGACATAATAAAAACCAGTGTGCATACATACATACATACATACATATATATATATATTTTTAAAGCACACAATTTGACGGGTGTGGAGATGGTCTCTCTCTCTCTCTCTTTCAAGTGCAACCACTTGAACCACTCTTTACGGGTGGACAAAAACACAAACAAATTATCAGAAAAAAATCATACATTGCGTAGCACCAATGCGCCGCCCAGCCCGTGTTGGTGCAAACGCCTTTATTGCAGACCACAATATACCAAACTGGGTGGAGGAGAGAAATATTCAGTTTGCAATGGACGAAGCTAGCAATTCCACTACTGCCCAGGTTCGTTTTCGCTACCCTTCTGACCAAAGTAGAGTGTTTTAAGATTATAGGTTTTAGGGTTGCAGGTTTCAGGGTTTTTAGAGTTTCAGGTTTTAGTAACACTTATAAATACTTACAATTACCTGAAGTAAATATCCAGCTGTAAATAAATATGCTATTATAAATCTATAAATAGATTAACTGTACTGAACTGTAATGAACATGAACTGTAAGCTACTTATAGTTTTTATATTATGAGCTATTACTTATTGCAAAACAAATAAATAGTTAATAGTAATGAATAATAGTTATGTGTGTCCAAGTTGTGTCAAACTAATCAGAAAAGCTGAGAGTCTATCGATTTGTGGGGAGGAGCTCACAATGACGGTAGTAAACATCTGTATGTAAACAATATGTAGATCAAAGAAATATTGTTTTCTTATCGGTTTCTAATATTTGCATTATCTTTTCAAATACATTCAGTTTTTTTATAATGCTGCATTTTAACCATAACAGTACAGAGCTAGAAAATCTTTGGCCAGTCTTTGGCTCACTGGCACTGTTTGCAATGATTCAGGAGTGTCGTTTCATTCTGTTTAGGCTCCCGTAGATCTCACACTTATTGTTTCCTGAGATTTTAAATCAGAATATTCAATTCTAAATCATTTGGTGACATTATTAGCATACTATATTAGCACAAAATATCCTCAGTTATAATTTTACATTTCTTTATAGAACACACTGTTATTTTGCATTTTGAATTTAAGTATTTGCATTATGAATAGATGTCCCCTACTTACAGTCCTCATTAATTTCAGTGCTGCACATCCATCCCCCATCCTCTGTCTCCCCCCCTCCTTTCTCTCTCTATCCCTCTCTACCTCTCTCTCTACCTCCCCCTCTCCCCCTCTTCTCAGCTTCTCTCTGTCGAGGGAGGAGTGTTCTTCTTTTGTCCTTCTACTAGGTGGCTCCAGATTGGAGTTATGGCATTACAACTGTAATTTCCTAGGGTTTAAATACAGAGGAGAACCATTAATGTCATTGATGTAATTAATTCATGTAATTTTTTACCCCTATAATTTTCCCCCATGGTGGGGGGTGCTGTTCAGTTTCTCCTAAAACCTCAGAGCCTGCAGTATTACTTTGTAAAATATGGTCTGCTTGTTTCCACGTGCCATGGTGTGCCATGATTTTTGCCTTCTCTTTTGGCCTGGCCACAGCACCGCGCGTGCAAATAGTTTCCAACAATAAAAGCAGGCAGGTTCATGAGATGTTTTGTTCATTTGTTGTTGAATGGCAACCAGTTTTAATTGAGTTTTCTTTTTGTTCGTTCTCAGGGGTGGATTTACTAATCTGACTTTGCTTATAAAATCCTTTGCCGTGTGTAATTATAAAGTTTAAAGAGCTGAAATTATCCAGCTGTGTGCTGCAGTGCTTTGGCCAATAACACTACAACATGATGCAATCTTTTAGCAATTTGGATAAGTAAAAATAGTTAAAAGGGAATAAATCTGTTTCATCTTTTTATTTTAATCTGAATAAAGCATGTGACTGTTGTGGTACTAAAAATCATTGCCCACCAATCTGGAAAAGATTCATATTACTCATTTTTGGATGAAAATAATATTTATTATCAGTGTTGCAGCTAATAAAAGTACAGACTTCATTACAATAATGATACAATATGTATCATTGTATCACATGTATCAGTTAATTACAATAATGATTCAATATGATACGTATTGAAGAATAAATGGACAAATATTTATTCCTTAGAGGGAATGTGAAAACATTGTATGTTTTAATAAATACCAGTATCAGAAAAAGAGTAATATTCATAGTCATGAGTATTATTAAAGGCTAATGTACAGCGAGCAAGTCACAACAGGGTAATGCGACCCCGATGCAAAGTGGAGGGGTGTTAATCATCCTGAAGTGCAGTTATTTAAAAACAACTGACTTCCTCGTTGTACCGTATCCCACTTATGCCATGGCTACTTACCAATGGAATTGATATTAAATCACTAAATTATGTTTAGGAATATGTTTACATCTATACAGCTTGTTAAAGTTGAGCAGTAACGTGAACAGTAAATTATCCGAATAGGTCTGCTCTCAACATTTAACGTAGACTTTTAGAACACCCTTTCAACCAATCAGAATGGAGAATTCAACAAAGCCGGAGTATAATTGCAAGTTACTGCATGCATCCATAGTCCTAAATATTGTTGCTCTAACTGTTGCACAAGAAATTTTTTCCAGAAAACCCTCAGGTTTTAAGTTTCCAATAGGCGTTTTTAGCAGGCATTTTAGGTCTGAATGGGTTACTGTTGCACAGAGTAGCACAGGTGTATGTGCAGTTGGTGACTGTGGCGTCAGAGCAGTGGTGGTGTAGGTGAAATAGGACAACACTTTAGCTCTGATTGGTGGAGAGCCTGTGTACAGCTCTGATTGAGAGCAAGCCTGTGGAGCTGTTGGTGGAGCAGTTAGGTAAGCATGTGGGTGATTGACAGGCAGGACAGTACCGAGCACAGCCACGGCGCCCCCTGGAGGAGAGGTCCAGGTCTGCTTCATCCAGAGATGATTGACAGTGGACTGACAGCACCAGCCAAGGAGATACCAGGATGGGGAGAGAGAGAGAAAGAGAGGTGGTAACAGGTGAGGGAGAGAGGATCAAATTCAAAAAGGTAGCTTTAACCCTTTAGTGGCAGTGCTGCATTGGAGTGGTCTGGTGTTTTAAGGAGTGAACTGGAGGCAGGAAAGGGAAAGCCAGTTGAGGCAACCTGTCTTCTTCCTGCTTTCTCACCACTTATTGTTTTGTGTCTCGTTAAAAACAGAAAAATCCAGTTTCCCTGGCAGGTCTGAAAATAATAGCACAAAAGAAATGTCTTCTCCTAGCACTAAGTCTGGGATGGCAGCGACTCTCAAGGGAGTCTTCCTTAACCTCCTCTCTCAGCTGCTTCGTGTATGTGTGTATGTATGTGTGTGTGTGCATGTGTATGTGTGTCTGTGTGTGAGAGTGTGTGCTTGGTGCTTGTGTGTGTGTGTGTGTGTATGTGTTTGTGTGTGTCTGTTTGTGAGCATCTGTGCATGTGGATGTGAGTGTATTTGTGTGTGTGTGTGTGTATGTGCACATGCAAGTGTGTATGTGTGTGTCTGTGTGAGAGAGCCTGTGCAGCAGTCAGCTCTCCGAAGATGAACATTATTTAGTGGGCATATGAGAATATACATTTTCAATAAATAAATAAAGAAAATCAAGAAAACCAAAGTGAAACGCCTCTATTATTTTGCATTAGGAGAGAACAACACTTTAATTATTGAACCACAAAATCCCTGGGTTGTTCTTGGCAAAGGAACCTGCTGAATCATAATGATCAGGCTGAGTTTGAGCTGTCTCATTTCTGATACAGTGGCCAAAGCAAATAGTGTTCAGTTTCCCTGGTCACAAACTAATGCTTCGCAATCATTACATATGACCTGCCAGAACTATTGGTTATTCAATTTAAATATTTCTAATACTTTATAAATGACTGCCTCCTGTACAGCTGCATGATTTCCTACTGTGCCCACCTTAGCTGCCCCCCAGAGCTGTTCAATGAATCCTATTATGAGGTTCAATATTTTTGTGGAGTTTTAAATAAATTTTGTTTTAAATTATGGTATTAATTTAATCAATTAATTAAATTATACAATGAATTAACTAATTTAAAACACCCCTCAAACAACATTTTGTTGGACTTACCAACTTACCATGCCCACAGCCCTTAGATGCAGATTTCCTGAGTTTTATTGCCTAAACGAATCACTCAAGGTGCAGTTTAATGCTGTTTTAACAAGTGCTGGAATGTGATATATTGCTGAAGGGTTCCAGAGGTTGCTGATGTAGGGTCACAGAGGGGGATTATGGTTTATTTTTTATTTTAAAGCATTGAACACATTTCAAAAGGAAACCCTGCCACCACCCCCTCCCCCAACTACAAGATTGTAGAACCCTTTGGAAAACTGAGGTAATTAGACTGTCTTTCACTAGCCATGTTCAGGACTCAGAAACCAAGGGGCTACAACAGGTCACACATTTATGATGAAAATCTTTGTGTGTTACTAGCACAGTTTTCCTGATAAGCGGGAGGCATACTTTCCTAAATTCTTCTTTGCCTTTTAACTTTTAATGAGGCTGTCAATACAAAAGACATTCTAAGATGAAGTGAAGCTGCTGGTTGTTCTTGGTTATCAGGAGATTCAATTTTTACATTTTTTTATTAAATATTCTGTCCTAATACTAAAATTGGGACCACATTCTTTGTGTAGCAGTGTAAGACTAAGTGATATGTCTCTAATGAGTTTACTAGAGCTTTGTGTGTTAGTAAAATGAGTAAAATGAGCAATTGATGATGTATGGTGTAATATACAGTACTGTGCTTCTATGCAGCAAAGAGGTTTTATCCCTAAAAAACTTTTTGTTTTCAGGAAACACAATTAGTAGTTTCAGGAAAACAATTAGTAGTACTTGGTTGTGGGATTTCACTTGAAATAAAATAACCCTAAAAAAGAAATTATGACTGACATTTTTTATCTCTTTATCTAAAATAAAGTAAAGTTGATAAACCTTGGATATTTCAAATACATTGGTATTGTTGGTAATTTTATTGAATGCTTCAATCATACCTAGATGGTGGGTTTGTGGGGTGTTGTTTACAGGATAGATCTGCAGTTGAATGTGGCATGAGCAGAATGTTAAAAGTCTATACTACAGCTAAAAAAAAGGAGAGAGAATTAAAGTTTCATGACAGTGATAAATATTTCATGTAGCGTGGTATGGGCAATAATGCTCACATTCTAGTTTGACGCATGTTTTTTTCCCTTTAAGTCCTCCTTTCCTGATTTATTTGATTAAAGCTTCCTGCAGTCAGTCATGACAGATTATTAGCGCTGAAAATGCCAGCAGGTGCTGCACTCCCAAATATCCGCAATTTACATCAATTAGTTCTGCTACAATTAAAAACCATTATGGGAGTGCTGTGGTAAGAGTAATTTATTTCAGTCCTCGGCGCTTTTAACTACATACATTTAGAGGTGGTGGCGTTAGCCGCCCAAACCATGATGGCCTAATGGACCATTCCAGCCACACAACTTTGAGGGGTGGGTTAGAGGGGTAAAAGCTGGGCACAGTGAGTCTCTGCTGTATTACTGCACAACCAGGACAGTGCAAAGATATAGTATTTGCATTTTATTATTCTGTAATGTCTAATTATATGGCGGGGAAATAAAACACAGATATAAATATGCACACCTATACACACATACGTGTCACGAATGGTACCGGAAAACCAGGCGCGGACCCAGAAATGCAATAATGTATTTTATTGCGTAAACAACAGGCAATGGTCACACAGGAGCAATCAGGGCAATACAGGGATCCAAAGAGTGGTCGGGGACAGGCAAAGTTCGTTCCAGGCTTCAGTTGTGTCAGAGGCAGGCAAGGCGTAGTCAATGGGCAGGCGGAGGTTGATAACGGGAAATCAGTCCAGGGAACACAGAGAGGAGCGGGACTGGAACCACAAGGAGCACGAACAGGTGGGTCGGGAACAAGATTGGGATACAGACGAATATGAGAGCACAAACAAAAACACGATGAAACAAAACACGGGTAAACAAAGAAAATGCTGGAAAGTTGTGTAGGCATAAGCAAAGCACAAGACAATCTGGCAACGAACATGGGAAAACACACAGCTTATATACATTTAGACATAACAAGAAACAATCAGGAATTAACACGAATGCAGCTGACTGCAATCAGACACATGAGGAATAAGTGAAAATCAGAAATAATACAATAAGGAGACAATCAGGAAATGAACATGGGAAACGAACAGCTAACTACATCAGACATAACGAGAAACAGATGAAACTGATAATACACTGACGAGACTAGAAACAGGTAAGCGAAAGTAAAAACATGGACCGGACAACTAGGAAAACATGGAAAAAACTACAAACGCTCAATTACGGGAACAAGAACATGAGAATAAGTGACAGTACACCATAACCTAGGGACGGCATCTGGCATAACGGATGACCAGAAATACTATCAACCAACGTTTGTTTTTCAGTTAAGAGGATATATACAAATATGTAATAACCATGGCTATCACGATATTTGAACTAATTTGAAGATTTGAAGATTAACTTACATACTAGGGCTGTCCCCGACTAAAACAAATCTTGGTTGACTAACAGTCGTCTGTTTTTTTCCGATTGGTCGATTGGTCGAAACTTTAAAAAATATATATGACACACCCTATTTGTTTTAATAAATACAACTATATGCACACTGCGCTTGTCTCATGTTTTATAACTTTCTTAAGTGAATGACACAAATGAGTAACAATAGGCAAATTACTTTATGGAGCCGGAGTTCAAGATTACTTGAAAGAAATAAAAAACTTCTCCATTCGAGCCTCCTCTTCATGCTGCCCTTGCAGATTCTGCCGTTGCGCTTGTGAAGTTGCGGTATGGCCACATAATAGGCTGATGCTTTTATTTGACCACAACCATAACACATTCCAATGCGTAGGCTATGTTTTATTTAATTAACCAGGTTGGTCTCATTGGGATTTAAAATCTCTTTTGCAAAAAAATAGGCTAACAAACGAATGATTACACATAGCCTAATGTCTTAAATTGTAGCCTAAAGCTGAACATAAAGTGGCTATAGCCTATCGAAAATAACTTACTCGAGTCGGAGACCATCCGATGGCCTACTTCCCCAGTCGTTTCACGTTATGGCACAGGAACACTGGCTTGTCCACATTTTTTGACAACTGCTCCTCGTTTTATTAACGATAAACACTGCCTTGGAAAACGCGCTTGCAAAGTTTACATTCCACTTTTTGGGATTGTCCGCGACTAAAACGAAATGCTGCCATATATATTCTTAGGTTATATTGAAATGAGTAATTAAAGTATGCCTATATCACTAATCTTAACTGTAGGCAAATCTTAGGCTACAATTAAAATGCACTACCACTGCTCTAAAATACCTAAAACAAGAAGGATACAATATAGGCTACATGAAACGGGGTGTTACGCATGTTAGTTATAAATATATAAATCATACAATTAGCAAAACACATTTATTATAAAATGTTACTTTTATTAGTTTTGCAGAATTATTCACAACATTACTATTACCTTAACTGCTTAATATAATTTAAAGAGAACATATATAGGCCTAGCTATGTTAAGAGTGAAGGACTGTCACTGCCATACCCGCAGCATCCAGAATGGATTATTCTACTGACAAGCGCGGCGAATCTAGGTGTCTCATGCTGCGTGGAGAATTTTTCTTTTAATTTTTTCCGCGCAACTGCTCGACCAAAGCAAATCTCGGTCGACCAACAGCCCATCGACTAAATGGAGTCAGCCCTATTACATACAGTGAACATACAAAATGTTAAAACATCTGAGATTGCAGAAAGGCCAGAGGTAGTCTGAGGCTCGTGCAGGAGATGGAAGGGGTGGAATAAAATGCCTGCTAACAAGGATGCAGGCTAACTCAAAGCATTAGCTTTTTGTTTCTTGAGCAGAACTCCTCACAAATTATCCATGTTAAGATTCTGAGTGATTGCTTTTATAACATCAATCCAAAATCACTGGATATTTCTTCCAAATGGTCATGGAGCATAGAGCATCGTGTTCTAAGGAACTGATTCTTGAAATAAGAACTCTTGACAGAATATTTCTTTGAGAAGGAGTTCTCAAACATGAGGCATTTGAGACACCATCCAAGGGCAGACTCCCTAGATCTTAAGATTCTGGCACTGGAAATACATATTTGTATTCTTGCGGATATTTGCATACAGTGGAGCAGTCAGCATTATCTGGTCATTTTTTCAACAGCATTGGTTTTGCTACAATAATTTCATGCTCCATTTAAGTTTTTGATACACCGGCAATCACATGAAGGGGCCTTAAGATAGTGTCATCTAGAAATGTACTAGAATTTGTCAGTAGACAAGAGAAAGCCTTCATCAAATCCAAGCTCTTCTTTGAAAATCTGCTCTCCATCTCTGACAAAGCCCTGTCTAAAATGCTCAGCATTTGCCTCCTTAGAGTCAGACAGCTCCCGGTTTCCATGGAATTCCCTGAATCACAATGTCCAATTGTAGAAAGCACAACAGAGTCAGTTAAATTTGTACTCATGATTCTCTGGCGTTTCGATGGAGGCTCATTTGTAGCATCACCACAATATTTAGCCAAAAGAGTTTCTGGCTGGTGATATTATCTGTGCTGAAACCTGTCTCTGTAAGGTGGTTCAAGATTTCTGTGGAAATGTACTCTGCGTCAAGCTGGTGCAACTCTAGCAATCCAATAAGATGTTCCTCAGGTATTGAATTACAGACAAATCTGACTATAACTGATAAATTCTCAATGTTGCATCTGTCTCGGGTACCATCACTTTTGATGCAATAGCCACTAGAGTCTGCATTGGCATATTTTTATTTGATTTCCTTTGTCACCTTTTTGGCCAATGTTTCTATTACCTCATTCTGAATTGTTTTTGATGTGTATTTTGCACAGTGGGGTATTCCTTTGGCAATCTTAGCCAGTTTGTTGTCTTTAGCCAATGTGTACTGGAATAGTTTAACGAATAGCCCAGCAGCAAGACCATCGTCATCATCAGTAACAGTTTCAAGATTGCCTCTCAAGTTCATTTACTGCCAAGAATCGAACCACCTCTCCAATACTTTTCACATAGTAACGATTCTTCTCAATTTGTTGGGGACCTAATAAGGACACAACAGTTTCACCCTTCTGCCTTCTGCCTTCTGCGAAATTCTGCCCATGCAGAAGTATCTTGCAAATGACCCTGACTTGATGCATGCTTTTGTAGACCCCTGTTGCGTTCGAGTGCCATTTTCCAGTTTGTGAATCTGGTAGAGCACATTATCCTTATTGTTAGCTGCGGGACTACTAAAAACATGACAGGGAAAACAAAAGCATGCATATTTGTTGATGGAGTATTCAAGCCAGGGTCTGGACTAATACCAAGTGGCTTGAAAGCATCTCTCCCTACCACAAATTAGTCGGCCGGGGTAAGACTTTAAAAGTGGTTGACTTGCCATGTTTCGGTTTAAGCCGTCGGCAACATTAGCAGCACCACTGCTGCAAGGTTGACCAGCATCATTGGCCCCTCCGCTAACGTTATTGATCATGTTACCAGTAGGCCTACTACAACCATCATCATTATTAACACTCTGTTCTGTGGTTTCGGGTGGGTTTGGGCTAACGGGGCTGCTACTAGGGTCTATAGATTTAGGCTTCTTGACAAGGAAGCGCAACATAGTCATACAGGCACTTCCTAAACTAACTTGAAATAACAAACGTGAATAATTTATCACAAAAATGAATTACCACAACCCGAAGCACAAAACGAAATAAACAAGACAAGTTTGTTAGCTATGATGCTAGCTATTGATGGATACTTAGCATGGCAATCTATCTAGCTAGCTATATAACATTAGCTAGCTCCACAGAGTTTCTTCTTGGCTAGCTCTGTACAGAGCTAGCGTTTAGCTAATGTTAGTTAGTTAGCCAGCAAGTTAGCTCTAAATAAATATCACAAGCCTACGGAGCTTACCATAGCTTAGTTATCAATGATAAATTCATGGAAATATGGGTTACCTGTGGTACTTTACAGATAACAAATATTTGTTGCAAATGTAGCTTTAAAAGTTACTAATAGAGTATAAGTATTATATATATATAATCATGAATCCACTTCGGCGACTAGCTAACTGCTACATAGCTACTCACTCACTGCTTGTGACAGTTGTGTTGGCGGGCAAATCTTGGCACACAAGCACGCAACAGATGCACACAGCTCCACCTAGCAACAGCCTGCTGATTGCGGTTACTGAATGTTAGCTCTTAACATTACCGATGTTTAGGCTATAAATGAGAGGTAGGATCTTGTACATTGTTGATCATAAAGATCAAGCGCATAATGTATTTAAAAAGTTGTGTTGACTGTTTTGTACATTTGTATTACTGAATTATATGGGGAATTTTAAAAAATATATATATATTATAGAGAGAGGGTGGGCCAAGCTTGTGATTGTGGAACTGTGGAGCCGTGCCTATATATAAGGATATGCATTTTTCACCGTCTCTGTCAGGAACCTGCAGTTGTGTCATCCAACACCAAAGGGGTCGATGGAGGACTCTGAAGATACTTGTTAAGCAATCAACGTATAATGTTCTGAAGTAATATATGCCATTTAGCAGACGCTTTTATCCAAAGTGACTTACAGTAGTGAATGCATACATTTTCAGTATATGTGACCCCAGTGGGGATTGAACCCACAACCTAAGTGTTGCCAACGCTGTGCTCTACCAACTGAGCCACAGAGAACCAAGTAATCATTCAATTAGCACAAATGAGGTGCATATTGCAGTGTAGTAGACTAGACAACAGTTGGCGCTGCACACACCCACACGTAATCATACTGATTGATTTGTAAGTAGGCTCCTGCTTTCAATTATGAAAATATGTCTGTTACCACTTCTGTAGGACATATCATGCCCATCCTGGAGCAAGGAAACTGATATGTTGCAATGAGGGCAAATATTTTTAAACCGCACAAACTTATAAAAACAATTGATAGCAAAAGGAAAATGGTTCTTTGGCAGCCTTCATTTTTAACATTCAGTTAAGGGAGCACAATATTTTATATTTTGGTGTTGAATTGAATCATTGTCAGATAATCTGTTTTAAAAATACCTCTACAAAAAAAATAATCTCTGAAACAATGTCAATTTGTACACTTGCACCGTTGCATCAACACTCAGATTGGCAATTAATTGTATAATTGGTCATGTTCATTTCAGTAATTGCCACTAATTACTGAAAATAGAGTGCTGGTTCAATTCCCAGGTGGGACACTACCATTGTACCCCTGAACAAGGTACTTGAATTGCTTTAGTAAAAATATCCAGCTGTATAAATGGATTGTATGTAAAGAAATGTCAACTGTGTAAGTTGCTCTGGATAAGAGCGTCTGCTAAATGCCTAAAATGTAAAATGATATATATTACATATCCTACAAAACAAAGGAAGTACTTTATTTACTTTTTCATGTAAAGTGTAGCACTGATGTGCACTTTTGCACCATTTCTTAAGGTCATCTCTATAATGCTGTCAAATCCTACTTATGTTGAAATCATATCTTTTATGTACTTCTCTGTGGCTCAATATTTATCAGTCAGTCGTCCACATCCATCTTTCTTCTTAAAATAAGTCTCACTTATTTCTGAGTGTGTGCTTTAAACAGACTAAAATTCACAGAGTATGAAGCAAGTCACAACTTCACCCATCCCATATCAAGTTATATATATATATATATATTCATTTTCAGGCATAGCAGATGAAAACGGTGGTGAATAGTGACGCTTTTTTAGAAAGCGAAAGGCGTACTTTAATATAAAGTCTTATGGAGTGAACAGAGTGGGAGAGATGGGAGGATAGAGAAGACACGTGTCATCACTACCCACTGCCAGCAACGATACGGATTTCAATGGGTGTTCTACATTTACCTTCTCTGGAGCAAGTGTATAGAGTGTGAGGATAATGTAGGCTCTCATGACGTGTGCATGGTTGTCCTGGACGCAATAAGCCATTTTTTTCACAATGACAATTTCAGTGTTTCATTAAAGGGAAATAAGCCATGTTGCACTTCAAAAACATTAGGGTTTCAAAATGCTTGGCATAAAGCAGACAATTTATTGGCCTATATTGCAGCATTAGCCATCAGACTTCAAAGGTCCAGCTCAGCCTCATACATTTACAATATTGTTGATTTCTGTCATCATCATCTACGGACTTCTGCATAAACCTTTATCACTTACATTGGCCTACATTCTTGGCACAATATTTGATCAAGGTATTTGAAATTGTATTTAAAAAGTATTTTCAATTATTTATAGATACATGGTATAATAGATACAAATGGTAGCATTTTTATTTGTATTGTTTTTATTTGTTTCAAATTTTTTCCCCGTTTATTTATCCCAATTTGGTAGCCAATTATACCCTCTATTTCTTTCAATTTGCCCTCCCCCACGAACCCACTACAGGGCAAGCTAATTCACAGAGGCCGGCAATGATCCGCCTCCTCCAAGACGGATTCCGGATAAGGACCCAGACGCAGATCAGGATTAGGCAAAGAATAGTTTAATTTCAGGCAAGGATCAAAACCAGTAGTCAGGGTAGCGGAGGTACAAAATCAAGAAGCAAAGAGAAGTCACAAAACAATCCAAAAGTAAAAACCGGTAAAACAGAAGGCAAACAAACAAAATCGACAGGCAAACTCGAAGTGAAAACAGAAGGGGTGTCTAAGGAAAATGCTACAGACTCTGGCTTACTAGTAATCGGCACAAGGAATGAAGATCAACTCTGACGGGGATAGAACATAAACACGGAACTTATATACAAGCAGGGAAGGGAAACACAATAGGAATCAGGTGTGACTGGGAGGAGAGAAGGGCAGGAACATAGGTGAAAACGAGGGGATTTGCTAATAGAATAACGAGGGGAAACGAAAGACACGGGCTGGGAATGACACAAACACATAGATAATATACGACCTGGAAGAGCAGACAGACACATGCACAGTTTGAAGGGGAGGAACGCAAAGAGAATCTGCGTGCGAATGAAGCGAAACGTGAGAAGCGTACAGGGATAGGACAACGAGAGAGAGAATGATAGCAATAGTTAGAAGCGTGAGATAATTAGTGATTAGTAGTGTTAGTAACTTAATCTAAATCCCTAATGTTAGTAGTTTAGTAGGTTAGTACTATATACATCTAACTAATATATACAAAGTGTTATAGAAAGAAAGAAAGAAGTAAAACGAGATTAGAAACTAAGACGGAAAAACCGAAACATAGAACTTCCCGAAGTGCAAATGACAAAGACAAGGAGTGGATCTCAAACAGGAACAATGACAGACGGGGAACAGAACGTGAATGAAACATGACTTGAAGAATGATAAATAAACAAAAACAAACCGAACAGACACTCAAAACATAACACTTGTCCACCTATTTTCTAGAGACACCCTTCACTCTTCTCTGTGAGCTTGTGCCAGCTCACCCTCCTCCCTCCCTCCCCCTGGGGCGGACAGCCAATCGCCGCCCCTGATTGGGGCTCCTGACCAGTGCCGGTCTGGCACAGCAGGGTTTCGAACCGCAGCTGCAGTAGGAAAATTGAGGACCGCGATGGAAATAAGGAGGCTTTTTGCCAACTTTTTTGTGTTATCCTTGGTAATTTCCGGTGTGCATTAATGTGATGTCATGTGTCAAGGGTATGTGTGTCGCATTGTGTATATCTATTTATTTTTTAAATTGTCAAATAAAACTGCATTCTGGGTGAATACTATGACCATTACGCTACCCGAGGCCCCATACTGGTAGCATTTTAAGGAAGTATTTTCTTATAAATTTATTTCAGATTTTTTCCAGTTTTTCTCCCAATTTGGTTGCCAATGAAACCCTCTATTTATTTCAATTCCCCACCCCCACAAGTCTGTCGCCCGTCCTCCAGGAGCGAGACACACATTCCTGGCCGATTGTTCCCGCCTCTTCCGAGATGGGAATTCTTCCACGGACGCCTTAACCTTCTCTTCGACGGACTCGTGCCGGCTCTCCCTCCCCCTTCCCCCGGAGGCGGAGGGCCAAATGCTGCCTCCGATCTTAAGGAAATATTTTAAATATACTTAAATACTTTAAATTGTGTTTTTTCAAGAAAGTATTTAAAATACTTAAAATACAAAGTATTTGTTTTCACCAGTGTATATGGAAATATTTCAAATGCATCAAAAATGGCATTTTCAAGTACAAAGTTTTAAATACTTATGTATTTGACCAAGATCTTGTGGTTGTGCTGTCCTCTGTCTCCATCACTGTGCATTGGTCCTTCCCCCACTCAAAACTGAGTCAGGCTGCGTCACATGTCTCTCAGCACACAGTATCAAACTGCCAGCCAGCAGCTGCTACATGCACAATTTCACAGTCTTTGGCTCAAACTACCGGCAGCTTTCCTGGGGACTCTGAGGAAACAATCCCAAGTGGCATAAATTAATGTGACTAATTAACATGATGTTAATTATTTGTAAATTGCATGTTTGGATGCACATTACTTGTGAGGCATATGTTGCTTGTGTTGTTTATTGAAACTAGTGATTGCTTAATCCCATCTCATGAGTGCTCTTTTCTGAAGTTTGGCCAAGTGGAGAGGATCCTTTTAAAGAAAGAGGAGAGAAGACAGGGGTGAAAGGTGGAATAAACTTACATCGGATTACAATCAGGAAAGCTTTTCTTCAAAATGGAATCAAAGCAGAGGTGTAATATAAAGACATAGACCTGGGGTTTCAGGTTTAGGGTTTTCATTAACTTTTCATTAACTCATTAACAGTTCTATGGAAGACAGCAACCATTTGTGATTAACAAATCAAGATGAAACAAGATTGATTTGATTTACAACAGGGGAAGAGTGTACTGTCAACATTATTTCATATGAAAATAGGTCCGCCATTGATATAGGGAAATGGTCTTCTACCTGTTCTGTCTCAGAAGAACAGTGGTTTGGCAGTAGGTGAGTCAGGGATAATGGTTATGTCTCAATCACAAGGCAGCTGCCTGTGAATGCAGAATTTTAAGGCAGCATTTGCCTATCTGTCCTTTCATGGCATGTTCCAAGTAGAAGTTGTAAAAATGTGTCCTTTTAAGGTTCCTTATTTCACCCAAATTTTAAGCAATCATCAAGTGTATCATTTGCCAGGAAGGATATCCCATACATCTTTGCGACAACCTGATAAATTTTTTTCTCTCTTTAGGTGCAACCGGTAAAGGCACTTGTTCGAAGTGCAGGTTGCCCATGCACTACAGCCTAGGTGTGATCTCTGGTCAGGAGTACCGCTCGGGGGCAGCGATTAGCTGTCCTCCCCTAGGTGGAGGGGGGAGGGAAACCAACATGACTTTGCCGTGTGCAAACAGCTGTGTGTGTGTCAGAGTTACAGTCGAGGGCTTGGCGGATTCCGTATTGGAGGGGGCATCTTCCATCTTTGTCACAGCCAGTCCCAGTGCAAACTTGCAGTACGAGCGGGTCAACTACTACTCAAACTAGAAGAGGGTACAATTGGCCACCAAATTGGGAGAACATGTTGTGGGGGACCTGAAATAAATATATAAAAAACAGTAATTAAAAAGCCAGCTGGTATCACAATGATTGGGCAGTGACTGGAGGCAATGGAAGAGAAGTTTGTTTACAAGTGTAATGGATATGCCATTCAGTTTATTTATGTCTAAAATATTTGTGTAATAAATGTGAGTAATAGGTTTGAAGTTTTGTGCCTCAGTGAGCTTTCCATAAGCTAGCCAGCTAACCAGCTAGTAATTGCCCAAATACCATACTGGCTATACTACTTGCACTCAACACAATCCGGCTAGCTCATTTGCAAACACATAGCTATAGTTGTCTAACCGACTAAATGTTGTGATCTGTATCATCAAATAACTAGGAGCGAGCATAACTAACTGATATAACAGACTATCTAGCTCATAATGTAAATAGAAACATGAGCTATATGTGACAACACTCAGCAATAATCCAAGAAGAATGCAAATACACGTCACATCTATACACATATCTACACACTAGCTTATGTTAGCGACCTTATTGGAAAATATCCAACTAGCTACCTTGATGAGCTAACTAGCTAGCCAATTACCTTTGCTAGTTGAATTAGCTAACAATTTTTGGTCATAGTGGTAGCCCATTTACAAGATTTTAAATAAGCATCTTCTGCAATTCAGATAGCTTGGAAGGGAATAAAAAATATTTCATCTGGCTTGCTAGTAGTAGTGGCCAACAACAGCTTTTATACTTTGCATAAAATTTAGCATAACACATGCTAACACATGTTAGCTAGCTGCATAAAAAACACAACCAATCACGTGAAATTGTTGACCAATTGCAAGTGACGGTGTATTGGGAAGGGCTGTGCGAAAAGTTCAACAAGTTTGCCTAGCCAGCCTGCACACACTGCTGCAATCAACACCAAATGCAACGCTTCGTTTTTGGTCGCAAACCCGCCATCTTGCCTGTACGAATATGCCAAATTAGCCTACCTAGCTAGGCCAACAGAACCTTAGCCATACCGCTAGCAAGCATGCAGTGACTAAATTATCTCCTCATCGGGTCAATGAAGGGGTTGAGCTTTTCGTATTGAACAAATTATAACTCTAATTTCTAAGACTGTAAGACTGCCCCATCATATATTTGTTTTGGAGAGACCTCACACCCCTGGAAAAAACTGTTTTGTGTGCCAAACCACTTCTTGGTAGAATATTGCCATTTAGAATGAGAGCAAAAAAATAGCATTACCAAGCCCAGTACATACTTAGTGATGATAAGATACCACAGGCTTGGCTCCAAGGCTAGCAAATACCCTGTTTAGGAACCAACTTATATGTCCGTGCATGATCTTATAACTTTTTATTATAGAAAAGTAGACTAAATGCTCTTTTCTTTTGTTTTTTTGCAGCTATTGGCAGAACGCTTATCCCTCGGTATTTCAATACCGTGTTTGAGGGTGGCGTGACAGACCTGCAGTATATCCTGAAGCATTCCAAGGAGGCGTTCCACAGCACTTCCATCACCGTGGACTGTGATCAGTGCACCATGGTGACACAGCATGGGAAGCCCATGTTTACAAAGGTAAAGGGCACGTAAAAATTCAAAATGCAGTTATTACATTTAATAATTAAATTCTGGGAAGAGTATGGCCTAAACAAAAATTCTAGTTTGGGATGTTTTTTGTAAATTCACTTTTTGTTCATTCATTTAAAATGAGTGGCAGGCCACTCATTTTTTACTTTTCATGATTTTCAATTTTACTTTGCCATTGGTTATTATCTATTGCCATTATTGCATTAGAATTATTTTTGTTGCAACTTTTGTAGGTATTGTTTGGGTGATAACATGCATTGTGAGAGGCGAGTCTGTGTGGGAATAATTTAATCTCAGCTTGGGCAGGTGTTGAATAGGTGTTTGATCACTTCCTGAGGATTGCACAGAGCTGAAACATTTGTGTGATTATCTTTTATTCAGTAGTAAGAAAATTAAATAAATCAACAAAATCTCCAATGAGTGAGTGCTGGCCCTTTTGTAACATTGTCCTTGCATTTCAGTGTTGGGTTGCAGCATCGTACAGAAATTGGACATTAATTAAATAAGCACATTACAGGAGCACCTCTCATATTGTCCACAGGTTAAAGCTGAGGGGACAGGTTTGGCATTGCCTGTGCTAGTTGAGCCAGCAGGAGAGAGGCTAAAAGAGGAGCCAGATCTTGGCAGAAGCCAAGTCAAGGAGCATTGTGGGTTTATCGCTGGGATTGCTGTTGCCAAACGCCAAGTCAGTGAGGCGCCTATACAGTACATGTTCACTGTGGGCAGTCGGGAGCATTGCCGGCTCATGGTAATTTGGTTCTAATTATTGGTCCTCCATCCAAATGTACTCCAAATTGACAATTTGAAAAAAGAGGAATAGAAATTAAATTGAGCAACTTAATTCATTTAAAATGTATCAAATATCAGCAAAAACCTTTTATGGATAGTTTTTTTATTCTATATGTGGCAGGTACTCTTTTTTCATTTATACATACTGTACCTTTAAAATAAACTCTAAAAAATAAGTTTACTCAATATATATTATAACAAAATTACTATTTACACACATGCACATAGACACTTAACAGGCACGTACACGTACACGTACACATACACATCCACATACACATAAGCATACACATGCACTCTCTCTCACACACACACACACACACACAGAATCTGCTTCCTATTTTTGAAGATCCCATATTTTCACCTAACTGCCTGATCCCAGTTTCTAAGCGCATTTCTATAAGAGAAGCCTGGTGGTAAATTATTCATGGGCTCTGGGTTTCTGCCGAACAAAGAACCTGTAAAAATTGGCTTCAGGAGAGATTATCAAGCACTTTCTCAAGTTGGTCATCTACACTTTCAGTATAAGATAACCTTGGACTTGTCTCTAGCAACCGACCCGCTCAAAATAAACAGACTTGATTCTCCTAAATGGACTATTATCAAAAATATATTAAACTGTTCATTATACATGAGAAATGTCACTTCTTTTTCAGAACATTTGCACCTTATTGAACCTGTTTTTAAGACGTTAACATATAAGATATCTTTGGTCAAACTGTCTGCTCAAAGGAAGCACTCAAATCATTAGGGGTCCAAGCTCTGTAGGGTTTTATTTTCTTTCTTCCACTTTTGCAAAATGGCTGTAAAATCCACAGGGATGCTCAATTTTACCTGGATTCCTTTCCTCACAAATCTCCCCCAAGGACCTATAATTTGCATATACTTCCACTATTTTGAATAATTTGAAGAACATGAAATCAAACTTCTCCTCAGGAACTATGGATCTGATTGATATGGGTTTTTTGCAATGCAATGCAACAGAGCAGCTCCAAAAAAGTTGTTACATGGAACATACGATTTCAAAAGATGGCTGAATGGTGAGCCAATCAGTTTGACTCACATGGATGTGTCCAATCAAAATGTTAATTAACTGTAATTAATTCTGGACTCTATTGGCTTGAAACATAATCTGAATTGTAGGGCACATCATTCCACATAGGACACAACTTAAATGGTATTATAAATGGTGTTGATCTTAAATCTAGAGATTTTTGAGACATAAGACATAATTGACCCTTGAACCTTTTAGTTAAGGACATGTAATGCTTAAAATCTTCTTCTCATGAGCTGTGGTCCAATGAACATTAATTTTCTAACTCACAATACTGTCTCTAACTAAATTGGTTGCTGCTTCAAAAAACAGCTGTCATGAGCTAATCAATTACAAGCATTGATTTTCTTGTTCTCATTACCTGTAGGGCTGAATTGCACAAAACCTGTATATGAATAATCTATAATCTATACACTACCATCAGTCATATTTGTCAAATTCAGATTTTTATCAGTCAGATTATGGATGCCATAAGCAGTATTACTGCAATGACAAATATTTTGTATATTTGCATGTAATATTTATATAACTAATACAATGATTTAAAATGAACACTTTTGAATTAAATCTATACATGTCTATATGTATGACAAAGCACTTGCAAATAATTGTATATTTTGCCTGCATCTTG
Source organism: Aldrovandia affinis (assembly GCA_029706075.1). NCBI lineage: Eukaryota > Metazoa > Chordata > Actinopteri > Notacanthiformes > Halosauridae > Aldrovandia > Aldrovandia affinis. The sequence continues at coordinate 1,049,844 of JAINUG010000263.1, read as the reverse complement.
AGGGTCATTTTGCTGTTAAATGTAATTTATTTAGAGTTAATGCTTGGCCATTTATTTGTTAGTTCGTTTTCTAAAGAGTCTATCCTGTGGTACACAGTGTAAAACTGTGCCTGTAATCCAAAGGTTGTGGGTTCAAATCTGGCCTTCACACACTGTAGATTGTAAAAAAAATTGATTTGAAATCTAACGTAGTACCACCAGAAAGAGTTGCCATTCTGAGTTGTGTGTAATGTGTAACATTGAAACATGAAATCTTTCAGGCTATGTTTAGGTTTATTTGCAGTTTTGAATATATTTCTCAGCACCTGAACACTGGATGCACTCAGAAGCTCATCTATGTGATAGCACAGTCAGTTAGGCTTCTGTCTTCACATGAAGAGGTCATAGGTTCAAATTTAGGCAATGCACATTTTGCTTAAAGATTCCAGATATTGTGCAAAACCATTTAGCATTTTACAAAAATGTCTTCCCATTGGGGAAGTTTTCTGGTGCTCTGACCCCACTTATTGCTGCTTGCAGCTATAATTTCCATTGGATTTTAGTGGTGGGTACATGTTTCTATTGTACATTTAAAAGATTTAGGGCCAGATTTACTAAAATATTGTGACTGCTTTTCGAATGCGAAAAGCAGTCGCAATCTTTTAGTACAAGGTCACAAAGTCACAATACGTCGGATTTGCTAAATGGTTGTAATGGGTAAAGTTGCTATTAGGATGTAATTTGCAGGGGTTACATCACTCTGTACCTTTACTTTAGATACATAGTTAAATCTGTTCATGCATACAGTATGTATATCTAGGGTGAGCTTAGTAAATTAGGCAGATTAAGTATTCCTACTAAAGTATTCCTAGTATTGATTTATTAAAGCATGTCTTAATTGTGACTCTCCTCTTTACATAGGAATTTTAAGAACATGTGAGGCACGGGATAAGGACCCAGACGCAGATCAGGATATAAAAGGATCGTTTAATTCAGGCAGGGGTCAAAACCAGAAGTCAGAGTAGCAAAGGTACAAAATCAAAATCCAGAGAGTAGTCAACAAACAATCCAAAAGTCAAAACCAAGAAATCAGAATAGGCAAACAAACAGAATCGGCAGGCAAACGCGAAGTGAAAACAGAAGGGGTGTCTCGGGAAAATGCTACAGACTCTGGCATACAATCAATTGGCACAGGGAATGAAGATCAACGTTCTGACAAGGATAGAACATAAACACGGAACTTAAATACAAGCAGGGAAGGGAAACACAATAGGAATCAGGTGTGACTGGGAGGAGAGAGGGGCAGGAACACAGGTGAAAATGTTGGGATTCGCTAATACAATAACGAGGGGAAACTAAAGACACGGACTGGGAATTACACAGACACATAGACAATATACGACCTGGAAGAGCAGGCAGACACGTGCACAGTTCGAAGGGGAGGAACACATAGAGAGAAACTGCGTGCAAATTAAGCGAAACGTGAGAAGCGTACAGGGATAGGACAACGAGAGAGAGAATGATAGCGATAGATAGAAGCGTGAGATAATTAGTAATTAGTAATGTTAGTAACTTAATCTAAATCCCTAATGTTAGTAGATTAGTAGGTTAGTACTATATACATCTAACTAATATATACAAAGTGTTATAGGAAGAAAGAAGGAAGTAAAACGAGATTAGAAACTAAGACAGAAAAACCGAAAACTAGAATTTCCAGAAGTGCATGACAAAGACAAGGAGTGGATCTCGAAACAAACAGGAACAATGACAGACGGGGAACAGAACGTGAAAGAAACGAGAATGATGAATGAAAAATAAACAAAGTACAAAAACAAACCGAACAAACATAGCAGAACATAACAGAACACCTGAAAGCAGGCAGTATTTTTCTGAACACTGATATAGCCTAGCTCACATTCTATAAAAGGTATGTCAATAAGGAGAGCTAGCAGGCTAGGTATGTCAATAAGGACAGCTAGCAGTCAGTATAAAAACAAAGTTCTGAATTTGAGCAGTTGTCTTATTGTGCATATGCAGTCAGTAGGGTATAAAATGAATCGTGAATACAGTTTTACCTGGAAAGGCCCTGTGGCCTTGTGTCTTTCCTCGGTTGGACCAACGCCTGTGTCTTTTTTTCCTTTTTTTCTTTTAGATGCCACCTAACATCTTTTCTTTACACCATTTACTCTTCGTTTAATTATGCCTAATGAATTTTTTTTTTTTTTGTGATGCCACTTTTTTGAGACTGTACTTCGTAGACCATTACCTCTATTTCCTGAGCTGTAAATTTAAGTTTTGTGTGCGTCCTACCACAAAATTGCGAACGATGGTGTTTCATTTCTTTGATTGCGTAATTACTAAATTCTTGCATCTTAGTAAATTGGTTGTTAATTTGTCAGTATCAGTGACCGCAAAATAGCCGCAACATAAGAACATAAGAACACAAGAATACATAATGATGAGAACGGGCCGTTCGGCCCATCTAGGCTCATCATGTCCTAATCTAAAGTGTATCTAGTACTACATCTAGCCTGGACTTGAATAGCCCAAGCGTTTCTGCCTCTACTACCTGACCTGGCAAGCTGTTCCAGGCATTGACAACTCTCTGTGTAAAGAAAAACGTCCTAATATCTGTGTGGAATTTGCCTTTAACTAATTTCCACCTGTGGCCTCTTGTTCTGCTGACCCCACTTATCTTAAAAAATCTTTGGTATTTTACTTTGTTAATCCCTTTTAGGAATTTAAAAACCTCAATCAAATCCCCCCTAAATCTCTGTTTGCTAAGTTTAAATAGATTGAGTGCCTTAAGTCTATCATCATAACTTTTACCTTTCATACCAGGTATCAGTTTAGTTTCCCTTCTTTGGACTTTTTCAAGAGCTTCTATATCTTTCTTGTAGTGCGGTGCCCAGAACTGCACACAGTATTCTCAGTGGGGTCTGACAAAGGCATTACATAACATTAATATAACCTCCTTTGATTTATACTCAATACTTTTTGCTATGTATCCCAGCATCCTGTTGGCTTTTTTCACTGCTGTAGCACACTGCCTTGATGCAGATAGGCTTTGATCAACTACAATTCTTTTTCAAATTGAACACCTACAAACTTTTCTCCTCCCATAAAATACTCCTGTCTAATGTTTTTATTTCCCACATGCATAACTTTACATTTATCAATATTGAATGTCATCTGCCATGTATCTGCCAATTTTTGGATTTTGTTTAAGTCATCTTGGATTACTTTAGTCGATTCCAAACTGTTTGCCAAACCCCCAAGTTTAGTATCATCTGCAAATTTTACTATTTTCCTACTAACATCCATGTCAAGATTATTTATGTAAATAAGGAAGAACAGAGGTCCCAGCACCGATCCCTGCAGGACACCACTGCCCACAGCACCGAGATCAGATACGGCCCCACCTACTGTTACTCTTTTGTATTCGTCCTTGCAGCCAATTATGAACCCACTCTGAAACTACTCCTGCAATTCCTACTGAATTCATTTTCGCAATGAGCCTCTCATGTGGTACCTTGTCAAATGCTTTCTGAAAGTCCAAATATATAATATCATAAGCCTGGTTCAGGTCAACACACTTTGTAGCCTCTTCGAAAAAGTCCAGGAGGTTTGTTAGGCATGACCTCCCTTTGAGAAATCCATGTTGGCTCTCCCTTAAAATATTATTGTTTTTCAATAATGATTCCAACTTATCCCTAATAATACATTCCAGCATTTTACATAATGACTGTTGTTGCACTGTGACTATTTCCTTAGTAAGTCTGGCCCTTAATGTTGTGTGTTTGGAATTTTGAAGAACATTGTCTTCTCCTGCACATTTGATCCTGTGGGCACCTATCTCTGACGGTCTGCATGAACCCACATTTCAGGATTACTAAAGAACACACCAGACCATGCTTCACTACCCTATACACAGTGCATACAAACCAAATAATAATTATGTGACAACTCTGGACTACACACTTCAGTCCTTTTTTGGGCTGATATTTACCGGTTACAATACATTTATCATGTTATTTAGGTAACATATACTTTAATATTAGCAAAAGTAATAGGAGTATACAGCCACAATGGATTGACAGGCTACAGTATTTTATTTAAGCTGGTAATGGGTAAAATTATATATTCAGCAGTTGGAAGGGGGGACTTCTTTTCCAGTGTCTTGTCACGTGATGGACCCGTATGTCTGCCAGCCTCTTTCTTGTTGATTCTCAGGAGACCATCTGTGCTGGGGGCATTGATTATTGTGTGTCTGCCGGGATTACATCTTTTCTGTTGCCATGCCAACTAATCAGCTGGTTTTGGTTTCCATGGCAACAAAATGTCAGAGCTCAGAGTACCATAACACGAAATCCGCAAACAGCAAATGTTTTCTTAATTGCTAACAATTTAACTCTTTTTTAATACATATTCTACATGTCTTGAAAATAGGAAGCATTTATAAAAATAATAAATGCTTTTTTTATACGAGGAGGGAAAAGAAGGGAGTTTTATTTATATATTGGACCTTTGGCATATTTTATTTTTCTTACACAGCAACAAATCACCTCAGGATTGAGGAGATAAACCAATTTTTTTTCATTTAGAGATGGGGTGGAGTACTCGTTATTTTTTCTGGTAGACATTTTGACATTGTATTTTCTTTCCATATAATATAAGTATAATGCTCTGCCTAAAATATATAAATATGTATATTTATATACAGGTAACTGCAAAAATAGAGGAAACACTTGAGTAGATGAAGGCTTCTGGTGGCTCTGTTATGGTGTGGGGTGTATATTCCTGGCATGGTTTTGGTCTTCCCAAAGTGCAATACAAATATATTATGAGTGATCACCTACATCCTATGGTGAAGCATTTCTATTCTGGTGGGAGTGGTCTCTTCCAGAATGACAGTGCTCCCATCCACAGGGCATGAGTGGTCACTGAATGGCTTTATGAGCATGGAAATTATGTAAACCCTATGCCATGGCCATCTCAGTCACAATTGATCAGGTCTCAACCCAATTGAACACTTATGGGAGATTCTAGAGTGGTGCCTGAGACAAGGCTTTCCACCAACATCAACAAAACACCAAATGGTGGAATTTTTCATGGAAGAATGGGGTTTCATCCCTCCTATAGAGTTTGCAGACACTTGTAGAATCTATGCCAAGGTGCATTGGTGGCCCAGCACCCTATTAAGACACTTTAAGTTGATGTGTCCTTTATTTTTCCAGTTACCTGTATATATATATATATATATATATTTTAGAACACCCCCATTTTCCAGTTTTTACTGAAATTTAAGAAGTTCAAGTCCAGTTGATAACCTGAAATGGTACAAAGGTAAGCGGTAAACTTCCTGAGGTAAATAAAAAAAAGTTTAGGTTACCAAAAACTTTTTTGGCAGCGAGTAATTTCTTACACCATCAAAAGGCACTTGGAAACTGGAGGAAACTCTGACAGGAAGAGGTCTGCAGACCCAAAGCCACAACAAAATCAGAAGACAAGTTTCTGAGAGTCAACAGCTTGCGTGATAGGCGGCTCACAGGACAACAGCTTCAAGCACAGCTTAACACTGGTCTCAGTTTCAACTGTGAAGAGAAGACTTCGAGCTGCAGGTTTGACATGTTGAGTGGCAGTAAGAAAGCCATTGCTAAGATGGCAAAATAAGAAAAAGAGGCTTGCCTGGGCCATGAAGCACCGCCAGTGGACTATTGAAGACTGGAAGAAGGTCTTATGGACCGATTAATCAAAATTTGAAGTTCATCACGCAGGGTTTTTGTATGCCGTCGAGTAGGCGGTGACTTGCACAGAGTGACTGTTAACCCATGTTAACCCATTACTTGTCCCTGAAAAGGGTCTTTTTTAATATCTCTGAAATTGACATTATTTTTCCGTTTTTTGGCTTTTTTTTACCTCTGGAAGTTTACTGCTTACCTTTGTACCATTTCAGGTTATTCACTGGACTTGAACTGCTTACATTTCTGTAAAAACTGGAAAATGGGGGTTCTAAAACTTTTGACCGGTAGTGCATGTATATATATATATAATGATATATTTTCTGGACCTCTAAGGAAAACAAGTATGGTACTTAATGAGCCTATCTTTGGATTTTGACACAATGCTGTAAATAGTGCAGGTTCTTATTAAATCAAAAGGATCTCTGACAAAATGCCTTGTGTGTGTTGTACCAGACTAGTTGGGAACATATGGGAGATTCATTGGGGAACGGTCCTTGTGCTATTATGCAGTGGGAGGCATACATTTAACCAGACATACAGTCAAAAATCTTGTCAAGTCAATCTATTACCAGCATTAGAAGTATGTGATGTATAAACAATGTATGTGTATATTTTATGGAAATGGGATCCCAGGTACAAACCAAGGAAAATAAATATAATTGTTTCTTATTCTTCCCAACAGGTCTGTACTGAAGGGCGTCTGATTCTGGAATTCACCTTTGATGACCTCATGAGGATCAAAACATGGCATTTTACAATCAGGCAGTACAGAGAGCTTGTCCCACGCAGCATATTGGCTGTACATGTAAGTTACTCTTGGCTACAAGTGTGGCCTTAACATTTTTGTGTTGCTCTGCATGTGCATTATTGTTGCTTTATTGGTGAGGGTAAGTTCCAATATTCATACCCAAATATACGTTTCTGTGTTAAAAAGTAAAGGCGCTGTGGTGTAGTGGAATTGACATGTAACACTGGCCTCAGAAGGACTTTTCATCTGGCAAAGTTGCATATTAGAATGATTCAAAGAAACAAATAACAAAGAAAGTTAAATACATTTGTCTGTAACCTGAATTCCTAAAAGAAAATAATGTAATAATTGTATTACAAATAACTAATTCAGCAACTTCAAATATGTCCTGTTTGAATTTATGAATATGAATGAAGTATTGGGATTTACAACCTAACAATTTCCCTTGGTTTTATTTTCATGTAGATCATGCTTTTATTTTAACTTAACACTGAGCAATGGGGGCCATATTACCAGGTTCATCCAGAAAGATCTTGGTAAAATTTGATTAAAGGGTCGATGCCCCATTCACAACTACATTTCAAAGCAATGGATCTAGCTTGGAGCAATGGCACCTATACTAGAGCTAGAGCAATACAAATGACGAGTTGGAACTGATCCACATTTTATTGCACTCATTTGTGCCATCACAATGGTTAGAAATTGCCCAGCAGTTTAGTTTGGTTAAAATAAGACCAAAACTGACAAGGTTGTGTGTTAATTATAAGTAAGAAAACCAATGCTGTGACAATGTAGGTGGTTTGATGCTTTCCTGCTAACCTTGCAGCAACGTTATTAAATGGTTGGATTTAGGATATATTAAAGTCCTGTATGAAAGTTATTTTATTTTGGGGGTTTCTGATTTTTCCCACTGTTTTCTCCCAATTTGGTGGCCAATTTTACCCTCTATTAATTAAATTACCCTCCCCACAAGCCTGCCGCCTGCAACTACTGGACCAGCCGCTACCCTGGGACTGACAGTGAGGGGGGCGGGTGAACCTCCTTCGAGACGGACCCCACCAAGCCGTCGACCGATACACGCAGGGAAGCTTATTGTACCTGCGGCAAGCTCGTGCCGGCTTCCCTCCCCCCTCCCCCTGGAACTGACAGCCAATTGCCACTCCCGGCCAAAGCTGGGCTGGCACAGCCGGGGAGTCGAACCCCGGCCACAGTGGGCAACCTCCAATCTGGGCAAGTGCTTTTACCGATTGAGCTGTCCGGGGCCCCATTAATGTTTTTTTAAACATTTTAAACAGAATGTGAAGGCCATGGCTGCGGAAGATTAGATACCCTTCTGCAATTACTTTGTCAGAGTTGTGCTAACATTTACATGCCACCTTAAAGCAACAAGAAAGGGAAAAAATTGACTATGCTCAATGGGCTATATGGTTGTTATACATTCAAACTCTTTGTACGGATCTGAATTTTGACAATAAAAACAATAAAATAAAAACAATCCAATGGAATCAGAGGTGTTATTGGACATGATATTGACAGATATTAAGATATGATTGCACAATGCACAATGTATATAAACTGTTCCCTTTGATAGAAAAATATAATATAAATAAATCATCAGCAATGATAGAAGATAGTTTCACTTTCAACTGGGCCAAATCACCTTCTTTAGCCAAGTTATGTTGACTAATAATCTAAATAATGTGCTAAATAATGTCAGGCACAAGCAATTGAAATTAAACAATGGCCAGTTTTCTTTATTTTAAAACATACATGTATTTAAATGTACCACAATTGACCACGAAGTGAAAAGTGGGGTGTCAAACCTATCAACAAGCTTGCTGCACAGACGTTGCTGCTGCGAGAAATCTGTGCTGCACTAATGAAGGCTACAAATGGGTCCTATGAGTCTTTCGCGAACAAAAGATGAACCGAAAGTAGTACTGAACTAACCGGTGAACGAATCAGTGAACAAATCATTATAGTGCACTGAATCAAAGGGTCCTGAAAGTTACTGAAATTCCCAACACAATTTCCCTTCCTGAGTGTCCAATATATGTGTGAAAAATAACAGTCTGCAGCCTGCCTGTACAGGTACATACATACAGGGCATACAAGGGATAAGGCTCAGACAGTCAGGCACCAGTACAGAATTTTTAATGCTTAATACACAATATAAAGATCCCATAAAGTTGCATATTTAGAATACTGTGTGTTATTGTGGCCTATTGTTTAGACAAATGTCAAGACAAGTTTCAGTAGTTATGATTGTATATGCTGGACAGTCACTGGTCTGTTCTTTATATACAAGACGACTCTTTGTTGCTTTCGAGTAGGGCACGGCTTCTGAACCCTAGTTCCCAGAAGGCTGCAGTTTCTGCAGGATTTAGTTCCAGCCAAGCAATTACTGTAACTACCTGATTCAACTAATAATTGTTTGCTTTAAAGCAGTTTTTCCTCCATCCCCAGTTATTTAGTGTTTGTTAAATCTTACCTTTTTATAACCAGGTAGGTGAATTGAGAACTCAATTCTCATTTGCAGTGAGATGACCTGGGGAATTAAAGTGGGTATAAAATGCAAAGGATTGTGGAGATATAGGGGGTATAGTTATGTGGCTAGATGTAGAAAACCCTTTTTTCATTTGACCAGGACACTTGGGTTAACACCCCTACTCTTTTGAAAAGTGCCATGGGACTTTTAATGACCACAGTGAGTCAAGACCTCCATTTAATGTCTCATCCACAGTATGGTTCCTAGGTTTGAGTGGCTTTAAGAAAGCTGGAAAACCTGGTGGAATCAGTTTTTTCTGCAAGAGAGACAGTGTGCAGGAATATTCTTCGACATATTCAACATCTCCCCTCCAGGCACCTGTGGTTTACTGTACTAGGTGTGTGAACATCTCACATAACATCTCTGATAATGATACTGTTTTCAGTATCAATATTTACTTGTTATGGTCAAGACCTACCAACGTCAATTGTGAATAAAAGGGTTATGAGGACATTCATGAAAAACCTTTGACCCTTTATTTTCTGACAGCCATCTCATGTTGGGTAAAGACCTTGATCCAGATATCCTATGTCTGCTAATCTGATTGTATTGTGCTATAAATCAAAATAAACAATTTTATAATGTATACAATTGTATTTATAATGAATGGTACCTGCAATTAACTGTACAGTTTAAACTTAACGTAATTGATTGTGATTCATTTGTTTTTCTTTTGTTTTGGGCCTATAGCAATTTAATAGCCCCTTAAGTTTAATCATCTGAAAGACTATTGCCCTATATGTGTTTGGAGTGGCATAAGCAATACATTTTCACTTTTAATTTGTATAACTACAGTAACAAAAACACAACTCTGAATGCATATTTATTTTATGGTTGACTATAGCAGGTAAATGCCAAGTGATGTCAAACTCAACATTCAATTCAATTGAAAGCTCAATCAATACAACTGAAATAGCTTAGTCCTATTTAACTAAACCCAACATTGAACCGGAGTTGTGCATATCTTCATAAACATAAACGTTAACCACTGTGCAACCAGTTCATCCTATTGCTTAAAATGTTTTCATCTATGAAACTATGATTTTTTTATATTGGCGGAGAGGAATACTGTATATGTGGCTTCAAGGGCTGTTTCACTGTATAAAACAATAGCCTACTAGGGATGTGCAGTATTGCTTCAGTTTGTTCACTCAGATAAATTAACATGTTTTCTAAAATGATGTAGCATTCCCCTGTTGCCTGATTTGTGCACTGGACAGTATTGCTTCACCTATTCTGTGAGTGGTGTTACTTGATTCAAAATGTGGACCCAGCCTGTCAGGGATGCGGTTTGAAACCCCTCTCTACCAGACCGGCCCTGGTCATTACCCCCGACCTGGCATTTGGCTGTCCACCCCAGGGGGGGGGGAGCCAGCACGAGTTCGTCGAGGTGGCTGGAAGGGAGTCCGTGATCGGGTTCCATCTCGGAGGAGGCAGATTTACCAGCCTGGAAAAATTGTCTCGTTACCCGGAGGGCAGGTGGCGGACTCCTGGGGGAGGGGAAAATCTTAGGGGAAAAATTAGAGACTATAAATACTGGGAAAAATTTGAAATAGAAACTATAAATAAAAAAATGTGGTCCCATTGTGCATGCTGGTTTGTGTTACAGCCAATCTCTTGATCAATTAAAGTTGTTTAAAACATGTGGTAAGTTCTACCATCAGTTTTTTCTTTAACGTATTTTAGCACAACGCAGGTTTGGCTCTTCATTTACCACAAATGGTTTAGTTTCAGTGACCAGGTGTCCAGACTTTCAATAATTAGGCCCCCACTGATTTCACCTGCCAGTCTATAATTGAATCAATTAAAATAGGTAACCTCTTTCTAAAGGAATCATGTGTCATATAGCATGTTAAAGAAAATGGTAGCATTAGTTGATCTGACTGATTTAAAGTGGATGTGAATATGGGTCATTGTGTGTTCATTGTATTTGTTCTGTAGTTTTATTCATCAATTTTATATTAACTGGTTTCATTATGTACTGCCTTTCATGTCATGATCTCAAAGCACATTACAGTGAAGGGTTGAAACTACCAAAAATGTATTGCAAAACATTGTATTATAATGGTTTGTAGTGAATACACAGACTAATTTGAGATTTTTCATTTTAAAGCATCATATCCTTATTTTTGTAATTTGATTTAGATTATAGTAATATAGTTTGTCATATGTACTGCATTATCATACTGTGACATACATTTGGTTTTGGATCATGATATATATTGTGTTGTGATGCAAACTGTATCGTGATACGTATGGTGACCCTCTTATCATGATGCGCATTGTATCATGAGGCAATACCCAGCCCTGTTTGTTAGTTACTTTACCTTTACTATAGATGGTAATTAAAGAGCGTTTAAAAGGGCAAGTACACTGCCATACAGTGCAACACAAATATGTATTAAGACTTGCCTGTTATAGTGTGAGATCCTGGTGGTGGTGTTGGTTTTCTGATGCTTCCTCCATTCCTCTGTTCAGGCCCAAGACCCTCAGGTCCTGGAGCAGCTGTCCAAAAATATCACTCGAGTGGGCCTGACCAACTTTACCCTCAACTACCTCAGGGTAAGAGCAGAGGACAGGCTCCTGTCTGCACCCACTCTGTATTCCACCCCACCCCTGAATGCACACACTCAGTATGACCTCACAGAATATACTGTTGTTTAGCTTTGTGAATTTAAGAACATATTTTTCATTACGTATTTACTTCACAGATTTCCCATTTGGTTACATTTCCCAAACTATTCCATAATAAGCAGCTGGACACAGACCCACGACTAGATACAGGGTCTGCCACTCTGGCCACTGTCTTAGAGCACTGTTGTAAGACTACAGGTAAGACTTCAGTTAAAGGCCTAGATTCAGTCAACATTTGTCCTTCACTTTAACTTACAATTAAGTGCAAGTGTTCATTTATTTCCTCACAAACACAGTTTAATGCATTCCACCATAACCAAAATGTCCATGTCAAACTGTTTGGAAAATTAAACACAAATATTGATTGCTCGCTGTAAGCCAGCACAAATTACTGTAAATCTAAAAGCATCATGAAGTGACATGAATTGTAAATAAATCAAATCAAATCAAATCAAATTTTTTGGCATAGCGCTTTTCACAATTGAATTGTCACAAAACACTTAACAGAGGGGGAGCCCAGGCCTAGACCCCCCCAAAAGCAAGGCTAAAGGCAACAGTGGCAAGGAAAAACTCCCTTGATAGGGAGAAACCTTGGCAGGAACCAGACTAAAAGGGGGGGACCATCCTCTTCTGGCTGGCACAGGGTGTGTCCAAAAAAGACCATATCATGGTAAGTCCAAGGTGACTCAGGGCTGAATGACTGAATGAGGAAGAATCTCAACAATGCACATTACTTCTGTGGGATTGGCTCATGCATTGAAAAGAGATTTGTCTGAGAGATTACCTCGCCTGTGATCTAGTATGAAGAACATGGTTTAACCTCCTATCTTCCTTTGCTTACATGTGCTCCAGAGAAATGTGTTCACAGACAATTTTTTCTTTTGATCGCAGTGATTGTGATCCAGTGGGATACAACTGTATTTTTCAGGACACAGAAAGATATCATATTCATGAGCTTTGTCTGAATTTGACTCCATTACATATTCTTGCATTTTCTGTCATACGCTTCCTCTCCTTTCATGTGTCTTGAAGGAGGCTTTTGTGAGCTGCAGACTTTAAATCGACAGTTGCTTTCTTCCTACAAAAACGTACATGACTTTTATTAATAAAATATTGAAAGAAACAGGGAGCAGAATCATAAATAATTCTAACTGAGGTCAGTTCAGTGGTTACAGATTAAAAGGCAGTTTTTTGTGCAATATTAATGGTAAAAACCATATGTCTAGATTGTACCCAGGAAATCCAGGGGCAGGATGTTGTTTTGGCTCCATGTCATGATATAGACCCTCCAGTATGGATAGAATTTAAGATGTGTCTCTATTTATTTATTTATTGTTATTTGATATTTGGTGCAGATGTGCATCATCTAATTAGAGCAAGACTTCACCCAATCAGTGTGAGACATCCAATCAAAGCTGATGTCTCTGAAATTACAGCCAATGCCAAAGACACTGTGAAATCTTTGTCATTCAGTGAAAATATATTAGCCTGGATGGTTCAAGTTTGAATCTTATATACAGTTTTGGTGCTCCAGCAGCTGACTGAAAGGTAGCACATCAGCTGATTCAAGTTCCCATCCAAGCAATAGCGGCAGTTAAGGTACTTTATTGTAGAGCAAAGACCAGAAGTCCAATCATCTCCACTGGACATCACTGTCCAAGTAGTTCCTAAACCTCTGCTCTAAATCTCTTAATTAGCCCAGTAATAAATGTTTATTTATATTATGTGGTTCTGTATGGCTCAGTAGGTAGAGCATGGCGCTAACAACGCTTAGGTTGTGGGTTTATTTCCCATTGGGGCCACATATACAAAAAAATGCATGCACTCATTACTGTAAGTTGCTTTGGATAAAAGCGTCTGCTAAATGGCTGTATATTATTACACTTTTGTTTGTGATGCATCATGTGACACGTCTAACTGTAAAATTATACTTGTACCCTACTTTTTTGTTCCCTAAATATTTTAATGTAGTATATTGTGAAAATTAAAATATAGGTATAATTGCAAATGGTGAATTAACGAACTGGATGATTAAAACTAGATAGTACACAAAGCATGAATGAGATGTTAGAACATGCGTGTAAATGCCCATTTGTATGCCTTACAAATCCCCTATGTGTTTTGTCATAAGTAAGCACAAAGTTCATATCAGTTTTGATGTAAGGGGCAATATTCAAATATATTGTTCTCCCAGTGGTTTTTGTTATGACGTACAGAACGAACCCAAACGCAGACACAGACAAGGTGGGTTTGGATGAAAAGAGAGATGATTTATTAATTAACAGGGGTATGGAATTGATGAGCTGGAGGACTGGTGACGGGAACGTACAAACAACAAACACAAAGATTAGCAAAATATAAATTCAGAATTCGAGGTTCTACTGGGTAGAGAGAACAATGATCTGATGATGAATGACTGGAAATTGGGGTAGAAATACTGCAGGGCTGATGATCTTGATGGGAGGCTGGTGTGCGGGAAACGGGTGATGAGATTGGAAGCAGGTGAGCAGGATGAGAGGTAACCAGGAGTGATGATTGAATAATGGAAACTAATAAAACAATTAACACAAACACTCACGAGGGAAGAACACCAGAGAAAAAACGAACACAGGGGAAAACAAGACAAGGAAAAGACGAGACAGGAACAAAGGGAATGTGACAGGTTTTAACTTTCCTTTGTAATTTTAAATGGAGTGACAGCTTCCTGGCTGGCGGACAGACTAGCTCTCTGACTGGAATAGTATTATTGTATTGTGCATCTCTTCCATTTAGTAAAGTTGCAGACTTCCTATGAATTGGGCTAAAAATAGCCCCTGTTTTTTGAAGGGAGGAAAACAAGGGATCATTCTTGAACTGCAGTATAGTGCAGTTCACTACTGCTGAAACTGAATTTTGAGTGAAAGTTATGTGTTAATTTGACATACAATCCTCCAACTAGCATTTTCCACTCTGGTCTGTAAACTAACATGTCTTTATGCTGATTATTCCTGGGAGACAATTTCTACAACTCAGGCACTTTATTAACAGCAGTCGTCAGTTTGAGCACCAGGTGTTTGTGTACACATATTCAATGATAACCATATGTTCCTGTGAATAGCAGTGTTGCAGTTTAATCTGTGGGAGGGCTTTTGTAACACCTAATTTTTTTCCACATGAGGATTACAAGAATAGAATGAACTCCACTGGAAACAGTAAAACTGACATTTAATCCTTAGAGCATGTGTACAAACTAAAAATAGAATGGCAAGTTCAGTTTATGAATGTATACAGAAATAGTATTTTTTTTGTCTTACAGCCTGAAAGAAAGTCATCCACCCTTTTCCATTATAGTAATTTTTTTCAGGGTCGCGGGGGGTGTCTTACAGCCTGAAATGAAAGTACATAAAATCCATCTTTTTCCAGCTTTATTTACACATTTTGCCTTACAACATTCAAGTGAAATAAAAAAGGGCAAAATTTTGGATAATTAATACAAAATTTAAAACTAGAATAACATGGTTGGAAAAGTGATCAGTCCCCTTGGAATAACCATTATAAACTTGCTCAGTTATAACCAATCACCTTCCAGATCACACGCCAAGCTAACTGGCCTCCACCTGACATCAATTGTAGTGGTTTTGATTATTTCACAATAAAATCAGCTGTTCCTTGAGGATTCCACTCCTAGTAGTGCATGGTAACGCAAATAATTCACCATGGCTGGAAGGGTGCTTTCAAAAGGACTCCGGGATAAAGTTGTGGATAAAGTTGTGGATAGAGAACAAGTTAGGAGAAGGATATAAAAAAGATTAAAAAGAGGCCAATGGCAACCTTCTTAATGGCAGAGAACTGATCCCTCTGAGTACCGTTCAGAGTATTATTAAGATACTGATGCCATGTGGCAAAAGGTTATATGGTCAGATGAGACCAAGATTTAACTTTTTGGACTGAACTCCAAGCGCTATGTTTGGTGGAAACCAAACACAGCACACCACCCAAAACACACCATACCTACAGTGAAGCATGGTGGTGGCAGCATTATGTTGTGGGGGTGTTTCTCTTCAGCGGGGACTGGGCAATTGGTCAGGATTGAAGGGAAAATGGATGTTGCCAAGTACACCCAATTCTTGAGGAAAACCTACGGCCCTCTGCTAGACAGCTGAAGATGGGCAGGTGGTTCACCTTCCAGCACAACAACGACCCAAAACACACCGCCAAAAAAACAACGCAGTGACTAAAGGACAGAGAGGTGAATGTCCTTGAGTGGCCTAGTCAGAGCCCTGACCTAAATCCGATAGAACATCTGTGGATGGACTTGAAGAGTGCAGTCCATTGCCACTCACCACGGAATTTGACTGAACTGGAACAGTTCTGCAAGGAAAAATGGGCAAATATTGCCCAATCTAGGTGCGCAAAGCTGGTCCAAACAGACTGATGGCTGTAATTAAAGCAAAAGGTGCCTCTACAAAGTATTAAATCAGGGGACTGATCACTTTTCCAACCCTGTTACTCTAGTTTTAAATTTTTTATTAATTATCAGAAATGTTGCCCTTTTTTTTTTTTACTTGAATGTTGTAAGACAAAATGTGTAAATAAAGCTGGAAAAATATGGATTTTATGTACTTTCATTTCAGGCTGTAAGACAAAAGGATGGGTTTTGCGACCTGTATCAGCACTGATGTAGCTGTAAATCTCTGTGTCACCCCTTAGTTGCGAGACTCATTAGCATGATGCAAACTTTACCGCGCATCCCTTTGCAGCATCAGGTTTTACAGCATTTTAATAGTTATGTCATCATGTTTTTTTGCATAGAATTAAATCATTATTAACAAGTTTTACCATTAACAAGTTGTGAGCCAAAATGCAGTTGAATAGTTTAAACATTTATATTTTTTACATTTATTTGTTCCAGATTTTTTCCAGTTTTTCTCCCAATTTGGTAGTCATTTACACCCGCCATTTATTTCGATTTACCCTCCCCACATGAGTCCGCTGCTCATCTCTACGAGGCAAGCTAATTCTCAGAGGGCAGCAAACTCCGCTTCCTCCGAGACGGAATTCGCCCACCCATGTTCTGGAGACTCCTTACGTGCTTCACAGCGGACTCGAGCCGGCTTACCCTCCCCCCTCCCCTTGGGGCGACAGCCAAATGCCACCCCAATCAGGGCTGATGACCAGGGCCGGTCTGGTAGAGACACAGGTTTCTAACTGCACCCTGACTGGCAGCGCACACCGTATCGGACCAGCCAAAATACAGTGTGTTAGACCACTATGCTATCTGCCACCCATTAATCATTTTTTTAATGGAGATATGGAGATGAGACTTATTTTTATATTATTTTTAGCCCCGTTGTCCATATTTTCTGGAACATTAATTTGCACTCTTCGTCATGAATTGAAAAATAATGTATGCATGCATTCATTCATAATGAATTTACTGATATTGTACCAAGAAATGAAATCCAGTCACCTTCATTTCATTTTCTACCTAAATATAGATTCACATAGCAATGCATAACATTGCATATAACAATGCAATAGCATTACTGTGTGACAGTGCAATAGTATAATGCATAATGAGGTGATAACTGTCAAAATTCATTTACAGCCTAAAATATGAATGTAATAGTAAAGGTCCTTTTGAAATATAAATGCGCCAGATTAATTGGTCTGCTTGAATTTCAAAGTCAAGAGCCCATTTGATAAACAACTATGTGTTCAAAATGAAGCTTTAAACTGTCAGGAAATCCATACCATTAAATTGGAATTTTGATATTGTTATAGCCAAAAACATGGAGTAACAGATATAAAAATGAAAACCGCAGTTCTCCTCTCAGTCTGTCATTTTCATCAAACTGAAGGCAGAACCAAGTGAAACAGAGGTTATAGGCTATGTTAAATGTGTTTAGCTTCATGAGTCACAAGCCATCCATTAACAATAGTGTCACGAATCAACCAGCAAACGGGCATTTCCTCCAAGCCCCAATCAGGAGAATCGTGAGGAATGCGAAGAATCAATCTAGGTCATTACTGACAGCTGGGAACAATGAACCGAGAGGACATTTAAATTATCTTTGTTGTTTATTCGTGCCTACTGTTGCCTAGTGTCTATTGCTCTTCGAAAGAATTATTTGTTCGTGTTCGTGTTCTCATTTGTTTATTAGTATTCCAGTGTTTAGTTTGTTCCATGTTTTTTGTAATACGTTTTGGATTTTCCGTTTTACTAGTTTTGTTTGTTCCTACTCGTTGTTTATTTTGTTTTGGTTATTAGGATTATTACGTGTCTTATTCAGACACCATTTTGTTTTCGTTCCTGCCAAGCGTTTAAGTTATTCAAATAATCTTAAACGCGTCACTGCATTCTGGGTCTCTCTCTCGCCTGCAATTGGTTCCGCATCTACCTTATCCTGACAGAATGTCCAAGCCTCCATCGTAACCAGCGGAAACCGAGCTGACCCAGAGCATCCTGCGCAGTACCATCTAGAGCCAGGAGATATCCATCAGACGGCAGGACCAGGCTATCGCTTTACTCACTGAACAACTCAACACATTCAGCCGCCAAACAGCCAGCCAGTTCAACACCATCACGGAGTTACTGCTAAACAAAACCTCGACCACCACCTCTCAGTCTCCCCCAGAGCCCTGGGACAATAACCAAGCCAGCTTACCTCGTGAACCACGTCTCCCGCCACCGGAACGATATGACGGTAATCCCACAGGATGTCACGGGTTCATCACGCAGTGTTCGCTGGCGTTCTCCAACCCTCGCAATTTCCCAGTGAACGCTCCCGGATAGCATATGTAATTTCCCTTCTAACCGGTACCGCTCTGCAGTGGGCGACAGCCATCTGGGAGGAACAAGGGCTCGCCTGCGACAGCTATGCCAGATTCAGGTCCGAGTTACGGAAGGTGTTCGATTATCCAGTCCAGGGTTGTGAAGCGGCCAACCGGCTGCTCCGTATCAAGCAGGGATGCCGGACGGTCGCTGCTTATGCCATTGAGTTCTGCACCCTGGCCGTGGAGAGCTGCTGGAATAACCGGCGGGGTCTCAGCGAAGGGCTCAAGGATGAACTAGTTGTCCATGGGCACATCGATCAGTGGGAGGAACTTGTGGCATTAACTATCCAGCTGGACAATCGCCAACGGGAACGCATCAACGAACGTTGCAACAACAACCCCATACCCCAACTGTGGACATCATTCCCGCTGCAGATGGAACCTCTCCCATCAGCTTCCCGTTCACCGCCTCGAGTTACCCCTAGCGAACAGGAGGAATTTATGCAGTTGGGCAGAGCTCGTCTCTCAGCCACCGAGAAGGAACGTCGTTGAAGAGAGAACAGCTGTCTGTACTGTGGGCGTTTTGGGCACTATCGCGATTCTTGCTCGGAGCTACAGGGAAAAGCCAATGCTTCTACCGCACCGGGAGGGTGGTAAGTAGCGCAGTGATTACACCCGATTCATCACTCATCACTGGATTGGTGTTGCCTATCTCCATGCGCTGGAACACCTCTCAGCACTCGGCTCTTGCCCTCGTTGATTCCGGAGCGGCTGGGGACTTAATCGATCTCAACCTCGCCCGGCAACTACAAATCCCCCGGGTGACGTTGGACTCCCCCCTGTCAGTCACAGCCTTGGAAGGCAAGCCATTGGGATCCAGTGCCATCACGCAGCGGACCATTCCTCTCCAGATCACCGTAAGGGATGAACACACCGAACGAATGGAATTCTTAGTCACTCACTCTCCGCAGCTACCTCTCGTGCTGGGCTACCCTTGGCTTAGCAGGCACAACCCCCACATTGACTGGAACGCTAAGAAGATACTGGGCTGGGGATTGACCTGCCAAAGCACCTGTCTGCTGCCTCGCTCTCCCGCTGCCGCTTCACACCGAGAACCAGAGATCCAGAGATCCAGGATTGGGCCCGTGTGCCTCCGGCGTACAGTGACTTCCATGCAGTGTTCAGCAGGCAGCACACATCTACTCTGCCACCCCACCATCCGTATGACTGTGCGATTGATCTGCTGCCAGGAACCAGTCCTCCTCGGGGCAAGATTTTTTCGTTATCTCGGACCGAGACGACGACTATGAGCGACTACATCTGGGAGGCGCTCGCCGCCGGGGCACATCCACAGGATTTTTCTTCGTGGGGAAGAAGGATGGCCTGTGGCCGTGTATCGACTACAGAGGTCTCAACAACATCACGGTCAAGAACAGATATCCACTGCCTCTAATGTCCACGGCATTCGAGATGCTTCAGGGGGCCACCATCTTCTCCAAACTGGACCTCCGGTGTGCATACAACCTGGTGCGCATTTGGGAAGGAAACGAGTGGAAGACCGCCTTCAACACGCCGACAGGGCACTACGAATACCTCGTCATGCCGTTTCGTCTTTCCAACAGCCTGTCGGTCTTCCAAGCGCTCATCAACGACGTGTTGAGAGAGGCGCTCAACCGCTTTGTCTTCGTATACCTGGACAACATCCTCATCTTCTCCAGGAATGCCCAGGAACATGAACTACACGTGAGACGTCCTACAGCTGCTCCTGCGGAACCAACTATACGTCAAGCTGGAGAAGAGCGAGTTCCACACATCCACCGTCACGTTCCTGGGTTTCATTCTACAGGCCGGCAGTATCCAAATGGATCCTGTCAAGATGCAAGCAGTTTGACACTGGCCATGCCCCATCTCGATTAAACAGGTGCAACGCTTCCATTGCTTCGCCAATTTTTACCGGCGATTCATTCGCGACTTCGGAACGGTGGCGGCTCCAATCACCGACCTGACCCGGGGGAAGGCCAAGGATTTCATCTGGACTCCCGAAGCCGAACAAGCCTTCCTGCATCTCAAACAGCACTTCACCTCAGCACCCATCCTCACTATTCTGGACCCAGCTCTGTCCTTTGTGGTCGAGGTAGATGCGTCCAACACTGGCATTGGAGCCATCCTCTCTCAACGATTACAACCTGATAACAAGCTCCGTCCATGTGCCTTCCTGTCCCACCGCTTGACTTCTACCGAGCGCAATTACGACGTTGGGGACCGCAAACTGCTGGCCGTAAAGAGAGCTCTGGAGGAGTGGTGGCATTGGCTGGAGGGCTCGGCCCACCCATTCATCGTTTGGACCGACCATAAAAATCTGGAGTACCTACAGCAGGCCAAGCGGTTGAGCTCCCATCAAATGAGGTGGGCCCTGTTTTTCAACCGTTAGCAATTCACCCTCTCCTGCCGTCCAGGGTCCAAATATTAGAAGCCCGACACTCTCTCCTGGATTTTCGAAGCTCCTGACACCATCGCCTCGGTAGAGACCATCCTTCCACCTAGCCACATCATCGCCCCGATCCAGTGGGGAATTGAAACCGTAGTCCATCGGGCCTTACGAGCAGAACCAGGTCCTGGCGACGGCCCGCCTAACCGCTTATTCGTTCCCTCTGCAGTACAGAGACAAGTTCTGCAGTGGGGTCACGCCTCCCAACTGACTGGACACCCAGGGGTGTCGCGCACCCTGGAGTTTCTCCGTCTGCATTTCTGGTGGCCCAAGATGGAGGAGGAGGTTTGGTCATTTGTCCTGGCCTGCACCATATGCACTCAACACAAAAAACCCCAGACCCGCTCTCAAGGTCTCACATATCCATGGACTTTGTACCAGTGTTACCTTCTTCACACGGTCACACCATGGTCTTTGTGGTGGTGGACCGTTTCTCCAAGGCCTGCCGTTTTATTCCCCTGCCCAAACTACCCTCGGCCCAGGAGATCGTGGAACTGGTGGTCGAACACGTGTTTCGGGTGTTCGGTCTTCCCACCGACATCGTGTCTGACCAGGGACCACAGTTCACCGCCCGGTTCTGGAAGGCCTTCTGCACACTCATCGGGGCTACGGCCAGCCTGTCATCAGGATACCACCCCCAATCCAACGGGCAGACAGAGTGGGTCAATCAAGATATAGAGACAACCCTGCGGTGTCTCTCATCATCCAACCCCATGTCCTGGAGCTGCAACCTTCCATGGGCCGAATATGCAGACAACACCCTTCACTGCTCCACCACCGGGATGTCGCCATTTGAGGTCCAGTTTGGCTACCAACCGCCTCTCTTCCCCGACCAGGAGAGTGAGACCGGGGTACCTTCGGCAGAATGACACCTAAATCGATGCAGACAGGTCTGGAAAAGAGCTAGGTGAGCCATTGAGTGCACCACCTAACAGCACCGTATCCAGGCCAACCGCCTCCGTCATCCGGCGCTCACCTTTCATCCTGGTCAGAGGGTCTGGCTATCTTCCCAGGACCTGCCTCTCAAGGTGGAAAACCACAAACTGGCTCCACCTTTTGTGGGGCCCTTCAAAGTGGTCCGCCGGGTGAATCCAGTGGCTTACCGCCTCCTGTTGCCCCCGGAGATACGCCGGGTACATCCAACATTTCACGTTTCCCGCCTTCGGCCTCTGCTCGTCGGGGCGCACGCACTGCCAGCAAGACCTCCCCCGGCTCCTCATCTCATCGACGGCCATCCGGTTTACACCGTTCGGCGTCTCCTCCAGTCCCGCCGAGTGCAATCGGGGGTTCAGTACCTGGTGGACTGGGAGGGATACGGACCGGCAGATCGGTCCTGGATTCCGGCTAAACAGATCCTGGATCCGGGTCTCATCCGGGAGTTTAAGGCTCGGCAAGCGGCTCTTCCTGGACCGTCGGGAATTGGTCCTGGGGGGTTCTGTCACAAATCAACCAGCAAACGGGCATTTCCTCCAAGCCCCAATCAGGAGAAGCGTGAGGAATGCGAAGAATCAATCTAGGTCATTACTGACAGCTGGGAACAATTAACCGAGAGGACATTTAAACCGGTTGATTCTCTTTGTTAGTTGCTTGGACATTATTCTAGCTGTGTTTATTCGTACCTACTGTTGCCTAGTGTCTCTTGCTCTTCGAAATAATTATTTGTTCGTGTTCGTGTTCTCATTTGTTTATTAGTATTCCAGTGTTTAGTTTATTCCGTGTTTTTTGTAATACGTTTTGGATTTTCCGTTTTACTAGTTTTGTTTGTTCCTACTCGTTGTTTATTTTGTTTTGGTTATTAGTATTATTACGTGTCTTGTTCAGACACCATTTTGTTTTCGTTCCTGCCAAGCGTTTAAGTTATTCAAATAATCTTAAACGCGTCACTGCATTCTGGGTCTCTCTCTCGCCTGCAATTGGTTCCGCATCTACATTATCCTGACAAATAGGTGTACATATAACAGTGACAAAGATGTTAAGGATCATGAATTAACATAACTGTACAACGTTAGTTCCAAGGTGATTTTAATTTGGAATCGCACAATGTACACATTTTACATAGCCCCCGCCATCTTACCTAACTGAGACCCCGCACCCAGCATTCTCATTCAGCCTCTGGCCCATTGACATCAGCCCCACTCCACATATACTACAATAACATTACCATTAATCTATCATATCGCTTCAGTCACAATCATTCTGATGAAGGGCTAGGCCAGTTGATTTTCAAAATGTATATTTGTCAATTGTATATTTTAGCCATTGTATACAATGTATAAAGTCAAGGTGGATTGATGTGTTAGTTTTTGTAGGTATAGCCTATTAAATGTAGCTTCAACAACAATGGATAGAAACGGAAACAGAAATGGAAATGGAAACACAACAATGAAGGGGCACATTTGTCTGGCATGGTTTGAGTTCACTTATACCCTTAGAAGGCAAGGTCAATGTAAATTGTTACTTAGTGGTACTAAGTGGCTATCTTCACCCTGTGTTAAAGCATTTATTTCCTGCAGAGAGGTATCTTTTAAGATGACAATGCCCCTGCCCACAGAGCAGGAGGAGTCAACCAATGATTTGAGGAGCATGTCACTGACTTTTTGTGTAAGTCAGTATCATGGTCCATATGTCCATTGCATTCTCAATCACCCAATCTGAACCCAATCAAGCATTTATGGGATATTCTTTTACAATGCCTGAAACAGAGCTTTCCACTTCCATCAACTAGGCATGAGTAGATAGACTTTCTTTTGAAAGAGTTGTGTCGTATTCCTTCTGTGCTTATATTTTTTATTGTTTTGTATATTTTGTGATTTGAATGATCCCCTTTCAAATGCTGAATTTTTTGCCTGCGTGCATCTGTGTCTGTCCTCACCAGCTGTGCGTAATACTGGAGCCTATGCAGGAGCTGATGTCACGACATAAAACCTACAACCTGAGCCCACGGGACTGCCTCAAAACCTGCCTGTTCCAGAAGTGGCAAAGAATGGTGGCTCCTCCAGGTACCTCATTCACCTTACTGTCTGCAGCTGTTCTTCACAGGGAAGGAGACAGCACTCCCAGTGCATGGCATGTTTCAACCATTGCAGGTCTTAATAGAAGCAGGTGAATGTACTAAGGGAAGCCGTTAACAGCTCGTCCGTCAGTGCCACTCGCCTGCTACTTTTGAAAACCAGGAATGGCCCAGCTGGCCATGCTTTGGGAGTGATATTTACATCAGCTCTTCGGTAGCTTGATAACTTATTTTTACACTTTCATTACCTGACCAAGTGCTACTGAGATTTTATTTTAAAATATAAAATAGCATAATATAACATGGCATAATGATGAAAATCAGTAAATTGATGCATAAATCATTACAGTCGGTGTTCAGGGCTTTTCTCCAACAGTAGACTAGTGAACTGCTTCATAAACGAGAACACTCACCACAGGCAGGGGACATTTTAGCCTTTGTTTTTAAAATACATTATGTTAAATTTTAAATCTTTCATTTTAAACAATCATAGCCAGAGCACTCACTGGCTGATCACTTCATCACAGTGTAGGGCATATCTGTATCACTTTCCGAGGCTTAACTCGTGTTACATTGGCTATCCTTCTGTGGTGAGTGAAGTTCAATGAAATCATAGTTCATAATCAGCTCTGAGCTGTTTCATTGAGAAACAAGACACTTATGTTCAAGATGTCATAGAAGTACACATTGATCTTTCAAGCCAAACCACAGTCATTTAACATTAACACACAATGGGGTGGAAATAAATATCAGAAGTTCTGTCATATTAATGCCAAAGACAATTTCATTCAACAAGAGTATAGGATGCTTTTAGTCCATTGATTGTATCCTTTCACTCCTGCCCCCTCTAAGGCTATACATGATTCAGTTCTTTTCAACTTTAGTTATTACTATTTAATTAATGTAATGTTTTAATGTAAAAATGATGATTTATATTTAATATAAGTATAATTTAATTGGGGCAGCACAGTGGTGCAGTGGATAGCACTGTCGCCGAACAGCAAGAAGGTCCTGGGTTTGAATCCTGGCCGGGCCCTTTCTGTGTGGAATTTGCATGTTCTCTCCGTGTCCACGTGTGTAGTGGCAACCTGTCCAGGATGTATTCCTGCCTCTCACCGAATGCATGCTGGGATAGGCTCCAGCCCCCCTGACCAGGAATAAGCGGGTTAGATAATGAATGAATGAATGAGGCTCATTTATATTTAAATAAATTATTTATAAGTATCATTTAATTATATTTCTATATAAAATGTTCCTTTTTTATAAAGTTAGCAAAAATGTCCAAGTGGCTTCCTTTGGTTAGCGTACTGTTTGTTGGGTCATTTGTCATTTTACGTTACTTCATATCGAACCCCATCAACTGTTATCGTTGTTCCTTTGTTATTGGCAGCTGACTTCCCTTCCATTCTTTTCAGTCTGAAAGCCTTGTGTTTTACATGGAAGGAAGGAAGTCAACTTTTATCTGCTAACGGAGCAACAGGTTTTTTTTTCCGAAGCGGGTGTTTAAGAATAGATTTCTTTCAAATGTATCTTTCGTAGTAGTCTGCCGGTTAAGATTTACACTAAGCACACAGGTCTTTATACTGTATATATAGTCATTTTTGCCTCCTTTGAAATGCACAACATATTGTTGTATTGTGTATTGAAACCTTTAAAAGCAAAGCTTTGCAATTTATGTCAACACTTTCTTTCACAATATATGATGTCCTTACTACTTACGTTGCCTTCAACAAAATTGTAAAATATCTCCCTTGGTGTGATTAGTAAGAACCTCAAAAATGTATTTCAATTTCAGATTTATTTTGTCAATATCAAAATAAGCTGCTTATTCATAACCAAAAAATCTAAATGATTGCATGCCACCCATACCTCATTGTATTTGTTGAAATGCCTAGGGACATGAACATTCTCTCATCTAGAGAAATAAATACATGCTGGACCCCCTCCAGAAATGTCTCTCAGTGACAAGTAATAATTGGAGGCATTCTACCTTTTCATTGGAATTTAAATATTGAATTAGCTTTTTTTGCACATTATACATGCCTTCTATTCAGATATTGTCAGTTATTCAGTAGTGACAGCATCTCTTTTTAATTAAAATCTGTGGACAGCTAAATCCTGATTTACTATTTAAAAAAATCATGAGCCAACTGTCAATGTATAGGATACATATATGTACAGTACCGGTCAAATGTTTTAGAACATCCCCATTTTCCAGTTTTTACTGAAATTTAAGCAGTTCAAGTCCAGTGAATAACCTGAAATGATACAAAGGTAAGCAGTAAACTGCCAGAGGTTAAAAAAAAAAAGTTTAGATTACCAAAAATTTAAAAATAATGTCAATTTCAGAGTTATAAATTTCAGGGAACAAATAATGGGTTAACGTGGGTTAACAGTCACGTTATCCTGCAGACCATCACGCTTCCTCCTCCATGTTTGACAGTTGGTGTGACACACTGAGGAACCATCCTTTTGCCTACTCGACGGCCTACAAAAACCTACAATTCTTTTTTCAAGATTTCAAATTTTTATTAATTGGTCCATAAGACCTTCTTCCAGTCTTCAGTAGTCCACTGGCGGTGCTTCATGGCACAGGCAAGCCTCTTTTTCTTATTTTGCCATCTTAGCAATGGCTTTCTTACTAACACTCGACCTGTCAAACCTGCGGCTCAAATTCTTCTCTTCACAGTTGAAACTAAGACTCCCTT
Source organism: Aldrovandia affinis (assembly GCA_029706075.1). NCBI lineage: Eukaryota > Metazoa > Chordata > Actinopteri > Notacanthiformes > Halosauridae > Aldrovandia > Aldrovandia affinis. The sequence continues at coordinate 1,023,229 of JAINUG010000263.1, read as the reverse complement.
ACTTCACTACAGTGTACTAACACTACAGTGTTAAGCTGTGCTTGAAGCTGTTTTCCTGTGAGCCACCTATCAGGCAAGCTGTTGACTCTCAGAAACTTGTCTTCTGATTTTGTTGTGGCTTTGGGTCCACCAGACCACTTCCTGTCAGAGTTTCCTCCAGCCTCCAAGTGCCTTTTGATGGTGTAGAAAACTACCCACTGCCAAAAAATGTACATTATTTTTCAGTTTTTGGTAACCTAAACTTTTTTTTTTAACCTTTGGCAGTTTACCACTTGCCTTTGTACCATTTCAAGTTATTCACTGGACTTGAACTGCTTAAATTTCAGTAAAAAATGGAAAATGGGGGTGTTCTAAAATGTTTGACCGGTAGTGTATATTATCAACAGTATATTTTAATGTCAATAACCATTCATTTCTATGGGCTGTCATGTAGATCTCTGTGTGTCTTAGTTTTATGGAAAGAATGATTGTTACTTTAATAAATAACATTCCCTCTGCCTCCAATTTCAGCAGGACACCCACAAAACTTCAAAACTGAAATTTTCCCCACAAATCCCAAAAAAAGGTACTTTTTTCTCTTATAAACAACAATGCAATGCCATATGGGGTGATCTAACAAGGGACTATGCTCAAAAACTAGCAAACTATCATGAAATTATTATTTTTTTCTCATGAATAGCACTCATCTGAAATAGCACAGACAAATTCATATCAATTTCCACAGCAGCTTGCTGTTGCTGCATTTGGGATATACAGTATGTACTCACTTGCGACAGCGATAGCCATTGTTCAATTATTGTGCCCTGTCGTGTTACTTTTGAAGTTCCTGGCTAGGATATAACTATTGCCTGTCTACCACCTCGAGGCTAAAACAGAGCTGAAAATAGCCAAGCCTGAAGGGTTACACATTATCCTAAATAAAAATTTCCATGAACATGATCTGGTGGTTTTAATTGGAAAGTATGTATTTTTAAATTGCTTACTTACTGAAGGTATGTTGGTGCTGTTATTTTGTTGTATTATTGAGAATTTAGGTACTGGCAATGAGATAGGGGATTGTTCTTACTCGTGCATGTGTGGGGAGATAATTTGATATTATCAAGTTTGATAACTTGATAATAGCACAGTGGATGATTGAACTACAACATTGAAGGTTACAGTTGGAGTATTTCTGTATTTTAGACATTTTGTCGTCTTTATGACCGTAAGTGACTTTGTACTCTGCACATGCGGGGACTGTGTAGATTGTTGTGGGGTTGTGTCTGTTGTTTCTGTCTCAGCTGAACCAATGAGACAGACGACCACAAAGAGAAGGAAAAGGAAGAACTCTGCCAGCAGTGCGTCTAACACCAGTATGGGCAACAGCAAGAAGCGCAGCCCAGCCAGCAACTTCAACCTCTCCAGCCAGGTACCTGCAAGCATACACACTGATACACAGCCTCAATCTCTACTAATACAGTAATACAGCCCCTGTTTGTGCTGGCAGACACTCACACACACACACATACTCACACACACATGTATATTCTTACACTCACACATACATTGGCATACACACACATGAGCACACACACACACACACACACTCACACACACACACACAAACACATACACACACAGGGGGTAGACAAAATAATGGAAACACCAACCAGTATATGAATATTTATGAAAGGTCCTGCACAGTCATTGTATTTCACATGTAAATTACCGTAAATGCGCTCAAAACTGAGCATCCTTAATATGCTGAGCATCCTTAATATGCTCAGAATTTGAGATATATGCCTTATCTCTCATCTCTGACTATAAGCAAGACTATAAGGCAGGCTGAGTGGGCGCGAAGCTAATATTCATGAGCTCGCCTTATTTGACATGCCTATTGACCTATATCAGCAATGAGTCCTGTTTTTTTAAAATAAGAGATGTGAGAGTGCACGGAACCTTAATAAATTGCAGCCGTTTCTCTCGCTCCTCTTCTTTTTTTGGTAAAAAAGGACACATTTGTTTTTTGACATCCAGGCATGTCGTATTGAGGTTTTACCATATTAGCTAACACCTATTGCTGTCCGTCACATTATAATTTTTGTACCTAACTACATTTGCTGGCTAGTAAACAAAGCGTACATGCCTCCTCTAAGAATTTATGACGCTTACAGGTAGTGATTTTTGGTAAGCTGTCATTGGTGTATTAAAATGAGCGGGGTTTTCTGATTTTTTCAGCCAATAGGATTGCAATTAATTTTTTGGTCCAGCTTTTTCGGTGTACCCCCAAACAGTCAGTTTTCAAGCTTTTAACCTCCCACTTTCATGTGGTTTCACCCAAACATCATCCTATTTAATGAAAATGTGATTTTGACTGTTCAGGGCCTTTAACTAATAAGGAGTTGGGCCACCCTTTACCTTCAGAACAGCTTCAGTTCTTCTTGAAATGCTGTTATACAAGGTTTTAACTGTTTCTAGTAGGATATTGGACCATTCTTCCAGAAGGAAAGCCTCCATTGCTTTGAGAGATGAAAGGCGGTGGAAATCTACTTTGCACCCTGCGTTCCAGAACTTCCCATAAAGGTTCAATGATGTTTAGATCTGGTGATTGGGGAGGCAGTGGAAGATGTTTGACTTCATCCTGGTGTTCATGAACCCACTCTTGTATCCGTTTAGCAGTGTGTATGGGGGTGTTATCATCTTGGAAAATGCGAACATCTTGAGGTAACAATGTTAGCACCATAAAGCGTGCCTTGTCGCCTAAAATGGCTTCAGCTTCCTTGGCCATTCCTTCCACTGTGCAGAATGGTAATCGGACCCAATGACTTCCATGAGATGGCTGCTCATACCATAACTGCTCCACCACCATGTTTAACAGTTGGGAACAGGTAATATGGGCTTTCTCCAAACATAAACCCATCCAGAAGAGTAAAAGACCACTTTATTCCACTGGTCAGAAGTACAGGTTTTGTGGTCATTAGGTTAGGTGTTGTGGCCTTGGTTACAAGCAGTTTCCAAATGGCAGCCCTACCATCAGCTTTATGAAACTCACAACGTACCGTTTTGGAGGCTGGGTCACAGAGGTTGATTCAGTTCTGTGGTCATTTTTAAGGTCGTTGTTTTGTGGGGTTTATCAACTGTTTTTTTTCCTGTCAGGTGTCTGTCTATCCCTATCGGTGAGCTTTGACTTGCGAACACTGTTCTGATGAACTCTTTCTTGATGCAGTTCTTCCTTGTTTTCCTTGATTTTCGACACTATTCCCCTTGACACATTACATACTTTTGTGTTTTTTATGACTGATGCACCTGTAATTTGGGCACCAACTCTCTTTCAAAATCTGTTCTTGTACAAAATCACATATTATAGTGTTGAATTTAAAAGATATTTTTAACAGCTGAAACATATTGGTAATTCGTACTGCCAATAATATATTTTTATTTTTTATTTTAAGCATTTAGCAGACACTCTTATCCAGAGCGACTTGCAAGATGTGCATTAATACATGGTAGGAACAATCATAGTTTGCGCAAGAGATCAGGACAGTAATACAGCGATAGACATCATTGTAGGCAGCTGCATACCATACCTGTAACACTGGAAAGGAAAAGGTTCATTATTTTTTTATTTTTTTATTTTTACATGTATTTTTTTAAATAATTAATAAAATGCAATAATAATATAAAACAAACAGGTAGACTCCTTTTTAATTTTGATGTAGTTACTTCAAAATGTGAGTCCTTTTTCATTTGGTGTTTCCATTATTTTGTCTTCCCCCTGTATATATTCATTCACATGCATACATTCACACACACACACACACACGCAGGCATGCACATACACACACACAAACGCATACACACAAACATACATTCACACACACACACACACACACACACATACACACACATATACATATACACACAGACCTGGACTCACTGGTATATACACACACACAGACACACACACACATTATCACAAATGCACATTTGCACAGATGTACAATGAGACATACGCACACACACAAACTTAAACAGCACAGCTAGCATCTCTTTGAAAACAGTTGCCTTAGAGCCCAAGTAAAATCCCCACAAGGATTTGCTTTGCAGTTCTATAAACTTTGAGATGAAGTGGGGCTTCCATCCACCGGAGAATCGCAGAAAGAGCCATTCACAGCCGCTGCAATAATCACTGTGCAGACCACAACACAGACCCACAGAGAGGTGAACTTATTTCAGAATTAATCATCTCCAAACACCATATTTATTTAATTCTGATAGTTCCCTGCTTTAATAAACAGATGCTACTGAAGTCCAATATCTGGGGTTAAATATCTGTTAAATATCTGTGTATTTTGGTCAAATAGCAGGGGAGTGGGGGTGTATTGGAGTTACAGGGCCGTGAGTGTGTATTTTGGTCCAATAGTAGGGTGTGTACGTGTAAATTTTGGTCCAATAGCAGGAGTGAGAGTGTGTATTTTGGTCCATAAGCAAGGGTGTCAGTGTGTCTTTTGTGGGCAGTGAAGAGGCTTTGCCCCCTATATTTTAAAAATATGTGTTTTTTTGGCTGTTTTACCTCTAATGAATAGTCACACAGGAAGGCCCAGTGTATTGGCTGTCACATAGTACAGTTAGAATTCCTGTACAGGAAGGCCCATTGGATTGGCTGTCATACAGTTAGAGTTCCAGAGCCGTGAGCACGGTTCTTTCCTATGTACCTCCATGCCTTGAGGGTGCCAGCTAAATAAGTGAATAAAAATAAGGAATGAAAAAAATAATATGGGACAATGTGGGAGAAAGTGAAAGCTTTGTCATCCCTGTATCTATATATATACCTCTCTCTTTCTCTCCATCTCTCAAGTTTGTTTATTGGCATGACAAGTACACACTTATGATGCCAAAACATATGAAAAAATAAAAGGAAAAAACAAGGAACAAGGAAAAAAGATAAATAATTATATTTTCATTAGAACAATAGAACATAGATGGCCCTTAATTCATTTTTATTATGATCTCTCTGACCCTCTCTTTTCATCCCTCTTGCTCTCCCTCCCCACCTCTACCTATTTCTCTCCCCCTCCACCCCCACCCCCCCGCATTCTCTCTCTCTCTGTCTCTCTCCCTCTCTCTTTTTTTACTGTACATCTTGTCCCTTTGAGAAGGATTGCTGGTTCTACCGAACTGTGTGTGGAATCTACAGCAGCCAAAGCAGCGTTGCTTGATTCTTTACATTTTTACTGAGAGAACATTTTGTACTCTAAAGTTAGATGATGCGCAAAAAAAACATAGCCATTGCATGTGTGGCCAGTGCTGTGTGCTTCAGCTTCATAATGTGAACACTTAGTACTAAAAGTGACTGAAGCGTTTTGAGATTTGCTGGTAAGTATAAGCATAAGAGGGTGTTTTATGCTTCTAAATGTAAGCTTGTTCTCTCTCTCTCTCTTCTATGTACCTGCAGCAGCGTCAGGATCCGGTCCAAATGAAAAAAGTATGACTAATGCGCACGGTAGTCTGATGTCACTCATTGCATGCACTGTTTCCTGAGGCAAGTGTAACTGCACAGCTCTTTTTAAAAAGGGGTTGTCTGAGGTCGTCCTTCATCCTTATACATGTATGTATGTAACACACTGGGAAAATAATTCATGTCTGTATGTAACACACTAGGAACATTATATATGGCTGTATGTAACACACCCTGACACACACCACACAGAGTCTGGATAGCGGACGCAGACGGTGCTGTGAGGGCATGTGTTGCGTGTCTGCTGCTGCTGCTGTCTGAGAAGTTGTACTTGTGCTGCTGAGCTTGTGCTGAGTTGTACTGGAGCACACCTACGTGATCCCCATGACAATGTGGGGGTGGTGGCTTCAGTTACATATTCAACACTGCCCCCTACTGTCAGCTGCTGTGAACTAAGTAACTTCTCAGTGTCTCAACTGTGTCTGCAGGTTCTCATTCTTACTTGATTGAGGAGTACATTGCTATATGGTCTGGACCTGACATCTTTTGAGAATGATCTGTTTTAAGACTGTTGTGAAATAAATTATGACGTTGTAGGTGTATGTGTATCTAACAGTATAAAAATATAATGGTAAGGATGTTTGAACACATTTTTTTCTATCCCTTAATTAAATGAGTACTAGATATTCAGAATTGTTAATAAATAATAATAATTATGAATAATTCATTACTTCATTACAATTTGTATTCAATGTAATTAATAGAGAGCCCTGCTGGAAGGAAAGTCAGCATGCTCAGGGGGTCCCCAGGATCAGAGTTGAGATGCTATGCTTTGATCCACTGAGTTCGGTAGAGCTTTGCATTTGAACTGAACCAATCTTCAGTGGGTTATAGCTGCTGTGGGTTAGTTCATGGCTGGTGTGGGTAATGGCTGGTGTGGGTTAGTTCATGACTGGTGTGGGTCATGGCTGCTGTGGATTTATTCATTGCTGGTGTGGGTCATGGCTGGTGTGGGTTGATTGTTGGCTGGTGTGGGTCATGGCTGCTGCAGGTTAGTTCATGGCTGCTGTGGATCATGGCTGCTGCAGGTTAGTTCATGGCTGGCATGGGTCACTGTATCCATGTGCATTTGTGCAGATTGAGACCAGTGTGCATTCTGGGCAGATTGAGACTGGTGTATGTTCTGTACAGATTGAGACCAGTGTGCATTCTGTGCAGATTGAGACTGGTGTGCGCTCTGGGCAAATTGACTGTGGGAAGCCAGGAAGTGGGACAGATGATGGCTGTTTTACAGTAACAGATGGCAAATTCAGGACTCGTTGGCAAATCAGCAGGTCTTTTTCCTGTTAATGACTTAATCAGCTATTCAAATTGTCGAATCAGTGCACATATTGTTATTTATCAAAAACCTCACCTAAATTAATTACCATAATTAAGTGGCAGAGTGTCAAGTGTGTCATCGGCATCCGGGGGATTGACTGGCTTGTGGACAACATGTAGGGTTTAGCGTTCTAGGGGGGAAACAAACCTCCAGTAGCTGTGAGCTCTGGGGGAATAGAGATGGTGACGTGTGCCCTGTACAACCAGCGCTCAATCTCAGGCCCCCCTGGGGTGCCCTAGGCCAAGATTAGCAAATCTACATCTACAGAAAGGATGGTTCTCTTGCAGGTTTTCTAACTGTAAGCTTAGTATGCACAACATGATTAGCCCAAATTTGAATGGCTCTACAGACTTCCAATTCGGCATGTGCGCGCTGATATCGTACCATGGCTCAAAACCTTAACTCCTGTATGGTATCATATCCTAATAAATTTAGCGCTGATAACTGCTCCAGCGAGCACCCCTCTACCCACTCGTAGACATTAAACATTTTAATTCATCCTGAGTCTTTGCTTTCAGGAGGTGGTGAAAGATGACTTCCAATTTCACACAATGGTTGTCATCAATTTATATATTTTTAAATTAGGTCCTTAATTACATTTATTTATTTTTCATATTCTGACATTATATGTCATATATATATACATTTTACATGTATTAATTAACATCTACATTTATTAATATTGCCTTTCATTAGCCTACTTTGAAATTATGAATAGTTTCATAGGTCCCCTCACACTCTTAATACAACAGTTGAAAGCAAACTAAGAGCACCACACCAGAAGAGACAAAAATGGAATATTACACTCTTATACAGTTCTATTCAAATGAGAAACAAGGGAGGAGTTGGTCTTAATTATTATTATTATTATTATTATTATTATTATTATTGTTTGAAGTTGGTAGGACCAGATTTGCAGAAACATCATTTATCCATGATTACCTATGTGTATTGAATATTGATACACCCACTTATAAGGGCAGAGTCAGTATAATGGGTGGAACTGTTTGGCTCTGACATCGGTGGCAAGATCTGGGGTGGTGACACAATAAACAGTTCCATCAATTGAAAACTTGTGTGGTGTGTCATACTGACTCTTATGTTGTCCAGTTGCTATGTGTGTCAGCTTCACTTGCTGTAAATTCAGTGTCGATTTTCAAAAGTCATGTAGTGAGTACCAGGTTTAACACAGCACAAGATCTCTTCCATTTGGTTGAATATGGTCTACTGGCTCAGGCAACCATGCGGCTCACTGGCTCAGAGTACCATGTGGCCCACTGGCTTAGAGTAGCATATGGTCTACTGGCTCAGGCAACCATGCGGCCCACTGGGTCAGAGTACCAATGCATTAATAATGATAGCTTTTGATCTTTTCTTGAGAAAAAATATAGTTTCTAGTAAAATAATGTGCCATTCATTTTCACAAAGAATCTTGTCATTCTGACCCCAGCATGTGATTTTCAAATTGAATTTATTTGCATAGCCCTTTTTACAAATACATTGTCAGAAAATGCTTAGCAAAAGATAGCCCAGGCCTAGACCCCCATATTAGACCCCAGTTTGTACTGTACCATTTGCTCTTGTTCTATGGCAATAGTATTCCGAAGTAGGATTATGAAGGCTAAAATGTAGGTTGAAATGTTGCAGTTACATCATATACAGTAATTATGAATTACTATGAATTTCTAACATCTACAATCAGACTTTCCTTTGTCATGTCTGTTAATGCACACTACAAGAATATGGTATTTTGTTCCTGTCAATCACACTGAGTTCAAAGTCCACCATGTAGACCACTGTACTTGACTAATCATATCATATCTCAAGAAACCAGCTTCTCAAATGTAAACATTCAGCAGGTCCTCTATTATCTTATTTAGTTCATTCACTTATATGTTCTAATTGTCTTAATTAATCTAAATGTAAATGTATTGCATTTATTTATATATGTATTTATGCTCTCTGTGTATAGTATAATTCCATATATTACCAACATATTATAATATAGTACTAATATCTTAGAAACACACTATGAAACCCTCATCTCATGCTAAATGTTGTAATAATGATTAGGGCTGAATTAGTTATTTATGAATAAAACAGAATTATTGAGGACAGCCAGTATTCCAAAGGAGAGGCTTATATTTAACAAGGCAAAAACATTTGACATCAATCACATTTGTTTTTTCAAAGATCATTTTTTAAAGGACAGCATTAGTGACTCATTGCGCATAAGATTTAGAAATGGGTTGATACATGGCAAATTAAATTGAACATATAGTCAGGATTGCAGGTACTCTGTTGTGCGTTGTGCCTAACAGCACCTTTACCACCTTTGACTATATTCATGATCCTTATCTTTTTATTATATACTGTTTTAATGCATGAAAAGCTTCACAAGCTCCATAATAACTGCTACTATTGTAGATACAGCAAAAAGAGCCAAGATCGGTTGAATAGCCTGTTCTTGTCAGGACAATGTTATTGTGTTCTTATGTTGTTGAGCTGATGCCTGCAGCAGTGTGAGTTGATGTGGGGGGGTTGTCAGCGCTGACCCCTATCCTTGTTCTGTTTTGGCAGGATGTGATGGTAGTCGGGGAGCCCACCTTGATGGGCGGGGAGTTTGGGGATGAGGACGAGCGGCTCATCACGAGACTGGAGAACACGCAGTACGATGCCACCAATGGCATCGACGATGAGGACGATTTCAACAATTCCCCCGCACTGGGAAACAACAGTTCCTGGGGCAGCAAGCCGCCGGGCAGCCAGGACACCAAGGCAGAAAGCACGGTGCCCCCGCCCTCGCAGTAGCGCCTCCTCACCACCGGGGCAGTGTACTACAACCGTACTCCATGTGGCAACCCTTACATGCTGCCCCTCTTGGTGTAACAAAGCACCAACAAAAACCTGGACAGATTTTAGCCCACCATCACCCAAAATCTTCATGGTGGAAAATAACGAAGGAAATGATTCTGAAGTGCATAAATAAATATTTTTACATGCAGGTGTGCCAACATGCTGGAACATAAAGGATTTTGTGCACCTGCCAGTAGTATCTTGTGTGTCTACAGCAACAAGTCCAGCAGATGCAGATGAAGGGGATGAGTGGCCTGTGTTCAGCCCACTCGGTCCATACCGTCATCATGATCTAGAGCATTTATTGCTCTGTACATTAAGAACAATGCCCTCGGTGGGGCCTGTGTGCAGGTTTGGGCTCTACATGCCAGTGAGAGCAGATAAAACTACACAACATTTGTTGAAACAGTATTTGCTAATTTTATTGACACATGATTTTAAAATTATTTCGTTTAACTAAAACAGCAACACCTGTCTGTTCACTTCATTATACCCACATTTTATTATACTAATTCAAATAAGCAGCCTTTTAAATTCTTGCAATGTGGAACTTGCAGATTTGTATTAATTTTACACTAAGCCTTTAATATTATTTAGCATTTTTGTTTCCTCCTAAATTATCCTTTTCCCATCGTCTTTTAACCAATTTGTGAATGACTCATAAGGAAAACGTGATACATATCCCTACCTGTAGTTGCACAGACAGTGATTCCCCAACTGAACAACACACTGAAACCTGAATTTAAACGGAACTTAACGGAACAATGGAATATGATTATTTCTTTAACTACCATTATGTGCATGTGTGTGTGTGTGCATGCTGTGTGTAATCTTTTAAAAACATCCAGTCTCTTGTACAGAGAGTAATACTCAAAAGAAAACACAAAAATGGAGAAACAGAAATAAGTATACTTCAATGTTTTGAATTTGTGTGTGGAAGCTCATTGTAGAAAAACTGATTTAATGGATACAGTATGTTAAATGAGAGCTCTGGGCTCAGATGAATGGACCGGAGCCTTAACGTAGGCTGAAAGTTGAGGTGTTTGACCCAAAGCCTCCATCAGAGAGTGTTTCCTTACAGGAAAAAAGAAACGTCAGCGTTATTATTCAAAGGGATAGATTAGAGATGGTTCTCATAATGATTAGCAATGATGGGAGGAGCTGCAGATCTGTGTCATACGAGAGATTGTACAGTTCCGATGTCATATCTGCTGTCAGTTCCACCATCTGCATGAATTCTGGACAAACTCTTAACCCAACTCATCTTCTGATTTAAGGCTTTACCTCCAATACTTCATTTAAATAATGTTTTTTAAATGTATTTAAAGGTATTGAAATTTCTAAGCATGGCTTTTATTAGTAATTCTGGACAGTTTGTTACTGTTTAGTTTCTTCTCTGCATTTCTGTTCTTAGTTCATGCTTTGCAGCATACAAGTTGTTTGCCCTTACAAATTCAGATTTGGATTTAAAATCCAAAATGTGGAGAATATATTTTAAATATATGTCAAAATATATTGTATATAATTGAAAACTACTACTTTCATATGTGTACTCTTATGCAATATGTTTAAAAAATGCATGTATTGAAAAATATGTTCACAATTTATTGATAAAATTACATATATGAATTTTGTTACAATTGATATATTTTGTTTTGTATGTCACATTTTGACATATATTTAAAATATTTATTCGTATTTAGGATTTAATATTTTGCCATATGTATTTTCATGTCTTTTTCTCAGGTGCACGGATACTTAAAGGACGCATCACTGCATGTGCTCTCCTGCACAGACTACCACCTCCTTGTTTCTGCTGTGGGGCTGCTGGGTAATCAGTGGCATCAAAGGCACTCTGTCATCATAGGCTTGTCTGATGCACAAAGTGTCATTCTACGTGCTCCACTGTTACAATGGCCAGGGTTCAATCAACATTATTCCTTAACTTTTATTCACAATTAAATGCAATTATGAAGTTTTTATCTTCTGAAGTGTAAAAACAATTACATAAATTAACTTGCCAAACTATTTTTGAAAGAAAAAATCAGCACTTGCATTTGATTAGAGTTAATGACAAATGTTGATTGAATTTTGATCAGTACCATCAAACAACTAATTTATTTGATGGAAAATTGGAACATGTCAATGTCCAACTAGAGGGTTGTATAAATGCACGTGATTTACTTTGAGTAAATGTTTATTAAAGAACACAATGACATGTTTTGTTTAAGTTCAGTACTTTTTCCGGTGTTTTGTGTCCCATAAGATTTGTTGTTCAGGGTTTTACAAAGGTTGAAAGCTTTATATAGCTTAAGTAAGCTAATGATTCAAACATTTGAGAGCCGTTGAACTCATTTCTTAGAGGGCAGCTGAATATATAAGCTTTTACATTTTTATTGTACTTAACTTACATTTTACATTTGCATTTTAAGCATTTAGCAGACGCTCTTATCCAGACCGACTTACAAGATGTGCATAAATACATGGTAGGAACAATCATTTGATTCTGGTGTTTTATGAATCTTTATTGTCATGTATGCCATGTTTGAAGTTTATTTGCAAAGAAAGAGAATGGATGGCCTCAGCCTGTCTGTATTCTTCTTATATTTGTGTATTTATGTGAGCATTTGTATGGAAGCAAACACATTTCTGAATTTGTTACAATAGTTCTTCATATTAATAATGGTCAGTACAACATGTAAAATAAGCAGAAATATATGTCATACCTGATGTATTTTATGTATGCTTTGCCATTATGCGTGACAATAAACTGTGTTTTCATTATATGCTTTTGATATTATTTATGGCTCTTTTACAGTATTATAGAATTATCATATAGCATACTTGATCTCCTCTGCATTTTACAAGGTCACCACAACATTTTGAAAATACTTGTGCATACTGAACATATTCCCATTCAGTCAGTATCTTAAAGTTGGGTTATTTGGACTTTGGTTGGAATGTGGACCATAAACCTGTGGATCTCCACTATTATACTAAAGTGTAAATCAGCACTAGGCAACTCTGGTCATGGAGAGCTTGGTGTGGTTTTGGTTTCCTTTCTATCAGATATTGATTTTATTGTCTGATGTCACAGACCAATTACTCCAGTGGTCAGGGAAGGTGAAGACAACACAATCAAGTGCAGTTTTGCTGCCTTATTGGTCAGGAAATACCTAATTTTCTATTAACTATTTTCTGTGAAGTTCTTTTAGAACTTAATAAATATTTTCATCACCGTGGAGCCTAAAAGGCACAACGGAAAGGGGCAACCACTATAATGTAAATAACACAAACTGAAAATGTAATATGACAAGGTGGGGACCTGCACGGTCATTCACATGAGGAGCTTGACAGTACATTTTTACATTTATATTTTATGAGACACTCTTATGCAGAGCGACTTACACAGTTTACATTTCTTTACATACAATACTTTTATACAGCTGGATATTTACTGAAGCAATTCACGTTAAGTACATTGCTCAAGGGTACAATGGCACACATACCAATATCAATACACTCCTGTAAGAGGGAAGCTGCTCGATACAAATTTATCACACTTCTGTAGGAGAGAAGCTGCTTTTTACATATGTATTACACTCGCAGCCATAAAGTCTTCGGTGTCACACAGTCATAAATCTTGTGCAGCTGTAAAGTCTTGCATCTCCGCGCAGATATTGAGTCATGTGTCTTGAGCAGCCGTAAAGTCTTGAGTCTTGTGCAGCCAAGTCTTGTCTCTTGCTATAGCCTCATGCTAGGCCAGTTCTGTTCCACTCTGTTCCTCTCTTCAGAATGTGCTATGTTTAATTTAATTTTATGATTATTTACATTTAAAATAATCTGGTGTTCAAAACTCACGCTTTTTGGACCGATCCCCCTTCCACATGATCATAGTCATGGTCATATCAGCTGTATTTTCATGGTTGGCCTATGGCATGATCGACAATATGGCATGAGGCAACTGTGTAACACCACAAAACTTGTTTTAATTTCTTCTGAATTGCAATACTTGTTTTAAAACAGGATAGGCAGGCCCTAAATTAGATCTTAAATGTTTTGTTTTAGTTTAAATTTGTTGAACAGCCACAAATTGCAAATTTTCAAATATGCCAGATTGTTCTGTGTTGACAACACATTATATGTGCATTCCCTAAAATACTGTATGTGTAGTGTTATCAGTTCTCTAGGTACAAACATATGACCAAACCAAAATGATACAATTCCACCATCTAGTGGAAGTAAAGGGAATATGATAAAGACTATATAGTAGTGTGTGTTGCAAGAATGTGTGGTACCATTCAACAGGGAGTTCTATCAAGCCAAGGTGATCAGTCATTATTCAGTATTTGTGGAAGGGCCTTCTAGTTGGGTTATAGCACTAGAGTCCTTATATGTGATATTCCTGTGATATATCCCAGTGTCCAGAATCAAAGTCCGACAGTGCCAGTGTTGACTTGCTGGGATTCCCGTACAGTGAAGCATACCACCAGGGAGGGAGGGTTTCAATCGGCAGGATATCCCTCACCGCATCATGAATCAGGGCATGGTATCCCTCACCTCAGCATGCATCAGTGACTCCCCTGGCAGTGTGCCTGCACCAGTTGCGTGTATATGTGCAGTGACAGAGTGAAAAGAAGCAGCAGCTGGCTGCACATGCTTTAGAGGACATGCATGCTCATCAGTACACAGTAGTACACAGTGCCTTTATGTAGAATAATAACCAACACTTAGAAAGCTGGACTACTTTTTCAAACTGTATTACCAGCAGTAGCAGCTCAAAAGCTTAATGTAGAGGTGGCGGAAATCTTACCTTTAACCTGATCATTACCCTTAACCTGTTTCCACTTTGAACCACCCACCGCTTACAAATTACAACTTTTATCTGTCTATGTTTTCAGTTTGCCCAGCAGCCTGCTAAATTGAAAACCAACTGTTTGTATTGAAAACCTCTATAATGGGAGGATTGATAGAGAAAAAAATCATTTGATTCATGAAACCAGTCTTCATGCCATTTGACTTGAAAAAATCACTGCTTAATCAAAGTGTCGATGTGTTTATTAGATTACATCATTATGAATAGTTATGTGTGATGTTGATTTTCAGGGGAGGGTTTCATGTAATTACAAAGTCTCTGTGTTCTCATAAAGTGGCTCTGTCTTCTCCATCTGGCTTGGATTAGTTTAAAAATACTGAACATGCCATAGCCTTAAAAAAACTGAGAACAGCTGTATAACTCAGCTTATGTGTAGCTGAACATGTTTTTGGAGATGTTTTTGCCATAGTTGAGATTTATTTTGTTTCATGTACCCTGTTATCAGTCTTTGCTCATCTTCCCTGTTTGTATCCACCCCCAGGTTACAATTGATCATTTTCTTTCTTAAAATAAAAAGATAACTAATAATAAAAATGCTTGGGGGCAAGATACAATTGTCAGAATTGAGTATTCTTCATACATGCATATTTTTGCTGTTTGCCACCCTTTCTCCATTTTCAGAAATACAGAAATTTGATATAATAGCCAACCTTTCTCTTTGAGTACAACACAAAGGTAGTCGTAAAATTGTTAATCAGTGGCACACTTCAAGAAGTATTTATTATTGGGGTCCCAAGATACAAGGGTGGCAGCTAATCTTGATCATTGCGCAATTGTACATTGTGTGCATTATATTGTATACATCTGTTGTATATGTATTCTGTATTATATAATTGTTTACCTTTTGCCAAATTGTTTAGACATTATTGTCTATGTTTATGTCTTGTATAAGTAATGTCATATGCCAAAATATATCATGCATATCACTGGTGTAAAACTTAATCCAATGAGGGCCGAATGTATGCAGGTTTTTGTAGCTCCCTTCTTCATCCAAGGAGAGGAACTAATTTAAATCACCTGGTGTAGTGCATTGGTTGCAATAAAAGCCTGCATACACCTGCATACACTCGGCCCCTTGATGGAATGAGTTTGACACCCCTAGTGTATATCATACATTAGTCATAGATCCTCCTCAAATACTACTACTACTGTAAAACAAATATGCATATCAATTGTAAAAAAAAATGTTGCGTCTTGTTTTCTTTAGGGACATATAATATTGCTTACAATCATACAAAATGGGGAAGGCTTGGGTCAGTATTCATCCATTTATGCATAAATATTTTCCGAATTCTATGAACAAATTTTCTAGACGTGCAATACAAAATATTACTTAACGTCAGAATTCCATATACACATATTGTATCTTTGATAATAACAACATATGAAGTTATAGGCTACAAAACATGAGGGGCGTCATGGGATTTGAAGTTCTCGTCTGTTCTAGTGTGGAGTGATGACGTTTCGTTTGTATTTTGTGTCAGTTGCTCTTGCTGCGACTGAGCGAAGATGGCGGATTCGGTGGCAGCTGGGCTGGGAGAGGAAAAAGAGACTGAAACTGAGGACAAGGAGAGGGAAAAACTGACTGGAAAAAGCAAAACAAAGTCGGAGAAGAACAGCAGCACTTCAGAAGTGACAGAAACTCTGGGTTTTTATGAAAGAAACGCTGGCAAGAACGATAAACAGAGGAGTCTCTCAGGTGAGTAGCTAGCTAGCCAACCAGCTGACCCAGGCACATTGCTTCATCTGACAGTTAGCTAGCTACCTCGCTAGCCCTGTCACTGTTTGGACTGTGCAAAGGCTTGTTTAAATTAAGTGCGCCTGTTATTTCATTTTGCGTAGCGCTATGTAATATTTTGGCTTTTAATAGCTAACTTGGGTATTACAATGACAATTTATTACAGAGGAGTATCTGCTAGCTAGTGGGCTATCCAATTAATGCTAATGCTAACGTTAATGCTGAGCTGCCATGGACGATTTTCGTGTTATAGCTAGCTAGAACTGCTAGCAAGCTACAAGCGAATCTTAAGATGCAAGAACCTAAAATCACGATGTGCAGCTAAATGTGTCGTATACTTACCTGGTTAGCTAGTACGCTAGCAATCGCTAGCTATATGTTGCATAGGCTACGACTACAAGGGAATGCCATGTCTAGAGTCAACTAATGTTAGCTAACATTAGAAAGCTATTGGCATAGCTGACGGTCACTAGCTTGCAAGCTAGCTCCTCGGTCTTACTTACGTAGCTAATTCTCGCGACAATATTTTCACTTGAGTCTACTAGGAGCCTGCTGCAATTCCAGAAAACATACCAATGCTAAATCATTAACATAACTACCTACTATATTTTCAATTTAAAACATGCACGGCGCTACAATATTTAGCTAACGTTTTGTCTCTGTGTATCATGGTAACGTTAGATATCTAGCTTGCTATCTTGCTTGTTACCTCGTTATTCTAGCTAGCTAGTTGGCTAACTAGCGCTATGCCAGCCAGCAACAAGCTAATAAGTACTTTGCCAGCTAAGTTAGCTATCTACACCAGGCTCTATTCGCTAACGATTTTCATACAGTACAGACAGCACTGTATGCTTAGTTGAGCAATGTCCCTGAACAGTAAACTGATGTAGCGGTATTGTACAGTTCTCAGTATTGTAGCTGTCCATGATAGCGAGCTAGCAGTTCACCCAAAACACCTCCTTTAGATGCTGGTGCATTTCACTGTACTATCTCATTTACGATTTTGACCACTTTGTTTAGTAATTCACTAAACGCAAGCTTAATTTATAACCTAAAAGAGTACGTACCTTGGGGAGCTAACAAGCTTGCCTGCTAAACTAAATCAAAGGGTCATTTAAGGTTGCTCGGTTGAATCATTAAGAGTTAGCTACAATGTAAACCACAATGCATTGTGTTAATGCAATGATGCCGTTATGGTTAGCGAGATAACTAGTTACATTAATCTCACATGCACAGCTGCAGTGCTGTCGTAAATGCTATTCTAATTAATGAAACGTTTTTAATGTAATTGAGTAACATAGCCTAAACATATTTACAGTTTTAAATGACTCGTGCTAGTATTATGCAAGTGTTAATGACCTATCACCAAAGCTATCTGCAACATTGTGGTCTGTGTGCTGTGTGGCATTATTACTAATTCGAATTTGTGTGTGTGTCTACATGTGTATATATATATATATATATATATATATATATATATATGTATGTATGTATGTGCATATATACATATGGGAATAAATAGTTGGTTTCCATTTTTGGGAAGAGTGTCAATCTGCCACATAATCCAGTCTTGTGTGGTGTTAATGTTAGTTTTTGTCTGCCCCTTTAAAGCCTCATTCTTGCATAAATGATCTAGAGGTAACTGCCAAAATAAAGACAATTGAGTAAATGATGGGTGATTTAAATGGGTGCAGTACCATGAGTGTCTGTTACGGGGGTGCCTCGGACGGTACTGATGGTAATCCGGTCCTCCCCTTTCCAACAAGCCCCCTTCCTACCCGGCTGGGACTTTCCTAGCCCGGGCCAGGGCCGTTTGAGTTTGACTTCCCTGGTTACCAAAGTGTTGCCTTTATTTTGGCAGTTACTTGTATGTGAGGGATATTGATCCCTGGTGATGTTCTGAACAGAGGTGTTATTCTTTTGCTTCGGTGCAGTGTGAGGACCACAATGAGTTTAACTGGAAATGCACTTTATTGCAGGTTGCTCATAATTTGAGGCACTTATATGATTATTGATGATTATAGAGATACTCTGTAAACCAAGTTAATCAAATGTCTGTAATTACATTGAAATTAAATGTTTTGCATCACTGAATGGACATTTCCATAAGCAGAACTCATAACTTAACCTATATGGCATTGCAGCTTCTTTGCCTTATAATAATAATGAATTGCATTTATTATTATTATTTGCATTTATTCATTTATTCTTTGGCCTCCTTTCAGGAGCCCAAAGCGCTTTACAGTGAAGGAGGGAAACTCTACTCCACTACCAATGTGTAACATCCACCTGAGTGATGCACGGCAGACATTTTGCGCCGGAACGTTCACAACACATCAACTAAGGGAATTATTGAGCCAATTAAACTGAGGGATGATTAGGTGGCAGATTGAAAGAGGCATGTTGGGAATTTGACCAGGACACCGGGGAAGCCCCTAGTCTTTGCAAGTGCCAAACAAATTATCTTTAAACGGTTATGATGGTGATGTGGAAATGTTCCACAAGTACATCCCAAAATGGTATTGAGACTCAGAAGATGGCAATCTAGGACACAAGCCTTGATTGGATAGAAGTCAGCGGTGCTGAATGAACACACTGGAGGTTTGTAAAGAGCCTTCAGAGATTCGACAGGTGCAGAGACAAGGTGGCAGTGATACAGTTGCTTTGCAAGATGTGGGCAGAGACAACCCTTTTAAGGTATAAGAGTTTATGTTGAAGTGATAAAGATAACAGTACTGTATTACCGCTGACCACTGGAAAGATATGTTGAAACTTTCAATGAGCGATCAAGAAAATTATCTAACTGGAATCTGGAAAATATAAATTGAGGTATAGATTTTTTTAAAGTATGTATTAACAGAAATAATGTAATTCAGTTCATGTAAATATTGGGACTAATAATGTCAAATTTTTGTTATCATGATTTGTATTGACATTATGGTATTGCCCTTTTTTCTTCTTTTCTTGTCCTGTTTTTGCTTTTCACTTCCAGAAAAAACATGGTCTGACACTTGCGGGATATGTGAGTGGAGTAACTGTGAGGAGGAAGTCTTTTGAGACTGAATCTTAAGTTTCTCACAAAAAAAAACAGCATAGCATAATACACATAAAGTATTTACAGATGCAGAATGTTTAGTATGTACAATATCATATTCTCACACAGCTACCATAATAATTTATATGTATTTTGCATATAATTTCTATACCACTTACAATACACAATCTTAATTTAGACTATCTTTTGGAAAATTAAATAAAAGGTTTTATTATATACAGTGAGGTGGTCTTACTGCTAGGCCTTGGGCCTGTCGCAGCTCCTACGGTGCCCATGGAGGACTATGCATGGCAGGGGCGTCCCCTTCCCTGAGCCAGGCCCTGTCCCTGACCGCATACCAAGACTATTAACTACTAATTAACATCTAAATAAGCATGAATGCATAGTGGAATATTTTGTTTCCCTTAAATAATGTGTAATTCAATACGATATGCAATGTAATATCTTATATTATAGGTTAAGAGGATAAGATATTTTAAATGTGGAATTCCCTTAAATTGCAGAATTTGAGATTTCGAATTTTAGTATTTGTAACATGGAACTACAAGCCTTAGAAATATGTCCACAAATGAAATAGATCAAAGCACACAATGCGATCTGCCTGGATATTTTTTCCATGCCTGCTAATTATTCCTTTGACAGGAAGGAGATAGGAGCTTACTGTAGGATCCACACCCTACCTGTCCTCTCCCACAGTCCATCGTTTAGCTTGGCCACCTGTGTGTCAATCTGCTACATGTTCTCTGTGAGCTCAGATGAAGATTAAAAATGAAAAGATGAAAAATCAAACACAAAAAAATATTAATCCTTGTTTGTGCAATCTTTCAGTATTGAAAACTGCTTTGATAAATAGTGATAGTGATATTGGAGATAAGTGGCAGTCATAGTGGAGTAATAATGATAACGGAGGTTGGAAAACTGTTGCTATCGGCGTCTTCCATGTGCCAAGTAAAAAAAAAAATCTTTAAATCCCCCACAAGTCAGCTGTTGCCCCAACCAAAATGATGTCAAAATAAAAGTCTACATCCATTAATACCAAATAAATAAAGTGCAATGCAAATACTCAACCATAGACCATCATTAAACTTAAGTACTCAATAAATTCATTTAAATTAATACATTTTACTTTTGTACAAAGTAAAAAGTACAACAAATGCTCTACTATGCTTTACTATTTAAAATGTCTGAATAAGACGGCTTATTATTGATAACTGGAAAGACCTCAATATTTGCGTTTCATAAATTATTTTATAAATTAAAAAATCTCTGCATGCAAAACCAGAGGGCTTGGGTTGTAGCAGGATGGTGCGGTTGTGGCACGGGGGTGAGGTTGTGCCAGGAAGATGGTGGGGTGGTGGCAGGAGGGTTGTGCTTGTAGCTGGAAGGTTGTAGGGAGGAAGGGGCTGTTGCAGGAGGTTTTGGGTTGTGGCAGGATTGAGGAAAACAGAGACAGTCACCTCAGTTCCCACAGCATTTGTTACTGTTTGGAATGTGTTGGGAGAAAGAGTACTCTCCCCTCAGGAACCCAGCGTGACCCCACCCACAGGGATGACCAACAAGAAACAAGCTAATCATAACCATAAATGTAAAAAATAATGCCTGTCTAGAGTCTGTCTAGGGTCAAACACAGCCTGATTTATTAAGACATTCTTTTTTTATTTATTCTTTTTGAAAACAAACAAATTGATTTAGTCAAAACCACTATGCCCTGATTGTTTCTTTGTTAAATGGATGATGGCCAGCTTTGATGGATTTATCCTCCTGCAGGACTGATGAGAAATCCATTTCTGAAAAGGCAGCAACAGTGGGCTTAAATCTAGAGGATGACTTTTCAAAGCCAACTAATTACTTTAGTCTTGATTGCCCAATCCAATTCAACAGACAGAACATGTATAAGAAACAACATGTTTCAAGAGATGCTTAATGAAGGTGCGTTTCTCCTCCAGAATGTAAGAATTCTTTTGGGGGGGAAAACAAGTTAAGGTGCGCTAATGAGAGAGTTAGAGTTAATAGGAATATCTATATTTTTAGTGCATGCTAGCAGACAGCACAGCATTGAGAGTACATGCTAAAAAATAGGCAAGCTACTGATCATGTTTATAAAACAGCCTCGGGTGACCTTTGAAGAAACCTGGTGGGCTGATGACTGCCTGATTTATACTGGGGTTTTTTTAGCAGCATATGAGAAGGATAGACACTGACTTTGCATTATCTGCCCCATTGCTCCACATTGCAGATTCAGGGCAGAAGCAGGGGGGTAAATGTATTAATTAACTCCCACCTCCTGTTCAGATAACCTGAATTATCCCAGTTTTGACAGGCCTTTTGGGTGAGGAAAATGAAGCACGTTTTATATTTAGAAAGTTGTCACTTGACTCAAGTTATATTTGCAGAAAGGAGCTCTTATCCAGTCCATAATGTATGTTATTAAGACAAACATTTCACACTTTATTTTGTAATATCCAGTTAGCAGTGGCAGATGTGAGCACAGTATATTCATCCAACACCTGTGTATGGTATATTAAAATAACATACAAGGCCTCAAACAAGTGTTAAAAATAAGGACCACTACATCCATCACTAATCCATTACAAAGTATTTGTCAAAGTCCCTAATCTTCCATATGATGTTTATCTTATGGACACAACAACTGAGAACCAACAGCAATGATGATGTTTGCAAGTAAAACTGGACGGGCCTGCAGGGACCAGAGCATTACTGAGGTACGGCATGCAGTAGGTGAATTCAACCACTCTGGAAATTGATTGAACTTGGTGCAGATATGTAATTCGGTTTTCCTTGATCGGCAATTTAATTTGTTTCGTCTTTCCATGTAGATTGGCTAGACTACAGTGTCATATAAATCACTCTTGTCCGAGTTCCTAGTGGATCTCAAATGAAGAAGAGCTTCTTCAGCGTTGGTTTTCCAACAGCAGTCCGTGTTCAAGGGAAGTGATCTAATGTAGTTTTTTGTTTCAGCTGTGCCTATCTATGTCAGGTTCCTGCATTTTTCTTGATAGAAGGTTACAGTAATGTTTCATAAACTAATGCACTGAAATCCCTAATTCAGTTTTCTTTTTTAGCTCCTCTCCTTTTTCCACTCCTTAAATTGATACAGTTTTTAGTCCACACTGTAGCTACTTTTTAAAATATTTGTATCATGGCTGATTGTGTTAAAAAAACAAGCAAAAACGACTACAAGTTTAAATGGATGAATTGTAACCGTATAAATGTTTAAACGATAACAATTAGAAGTACAATTGTGGGGCTGCTGGGTGGCTCATCCTGTTAAGGCACTGTTCTAGTGTGTGGATGAGTCCCGTTGTCGTATTGATAGTGGAGGTTGCAACAAGCGCATCTTAGAATACGATTAAGCATTCCAAATTTGGAGGTGAAGCGGTAAAAGCATAAAAAAGTACAATTCCATATGAAATAAAGGTATTTGGGTGGTGTTCTGCATACAGTTGACCGCTAGCTATGTATCAAATGCCCATCTGCTGTTATATTTAGCTAATTCAAGAAATTATGTAACATTAGTTTAATTAAAATACAGGTATGCCCCCCAGTACAATGCTGGTTAGTTGTAAAGCTGTTCCTCTGGAGAGCAGAAAGTTACTAATACATGAAAGAGTAGAGTAAATCCATAACATCAGTCAATATATGAGTCAGAACACTCATTGCCTGCTCACAGCCTCTAGCTTTGTTTGCATGATGTCACCTGAAAATCTAAACTGAATTTAGAAAAGGAGGCTTTGACATCGCCAAGATATTTCCGCATGAAAGAGAATTCAACTTTTCCAGTTACGTACACTGCAAGAAATCAAGTCTTTGAACTCTTCCGCTGTAGCTGAGATATGCCTGTGCAGTAACTTGCAGTTTCCCCTTCACACAATCACCATCAAGTCAAATGATTTCAGAAACCACTTGATACAAAGTGTAAACACTCACAATGTACCACATTTCCACACGATGGAAGCGATGGAATTAAAATAACTGATCAAATTAATGTTTAACCATTTAGGGATTTACTCAATTCTTGTGATTTATACCCCCCGAATCAAGATCATGACATTAAATATGTTGTCATTTTTTTGAGGAGTCAAGAATGAAAACAATCTAGTGAACACAATTGCAGCTTCATTGTGCGTGTGCATTTTTATTACCCCTTTCTCACAGTCTAAGATCCCTGTTGGCCTGGATCAAAGTACAGCTCACTACAAAAATATGGGGAAAGAATAAGAATAGCAATATTGAGGGGCCCACAAGTGGCGCAACGGTAAGGGCACTCGCCCGGAGTGCATGTTGCCCACTGCGGCTGGGGTTCCAGGGAGGGGGGAGGGAAGCCCGCACGAGCTCGCCGCATGTACAGAAAGCTTCCCAGTGTGTATCGGAGTCATGCTCGATGGCTCGGCGTGATCCATTTCGAAGGAGGCGGTTCGCCCACCCTTGTCACTGCCGGTCCTTAGGTAGTCCCTGGTTGCAGCTGGTCCCAGAGTTGCAGGTGGCGGGCAATTGAATCAATATAGGGTACAATTGGCCACCGAATTGGGAGAAAACCATGGAAAAAATCTAAAACAAATTAAAAATAGCAATATCGACTTGGAGGTACATTTTTACTTTGATTATGTGAAGATCCTAGCTGGCTAAACCATTACAAAATATATGATGTTATTCGTCCTCTTCCTGTCTGTTTAAAAAGAAAACACTGGCTCGTAATGAGGAACTTTGGTAAATTAGGTACAGTCTAGATTGATTCAGGTTTTAGCTTGCGAAATCTTGAATGAAAAATTCATTCTAAGAATGTCCCTATGTGGCCTTTAACGATAACAGTGTTATCAAAACCTACCCTACTATAGCCTCAAGGTCAACCTGTCCTTCCAGGTGTCAGTCCCATACTTTCATATTTACTCCAAAGGTTTTAAAGAGTTTCCTGGACAGCAGTATTTATTCTGTTCTGAGAGGTGGAGGAGGTCGATATGAATATTTACGCTCTCTTGCGCTGTATCTGTGGTGTGATGGCTGACCTGCACGGTTTGAATTATCAAGGACTTTTCCTCTGAAAGGACACTGTTTGGAACTGTGCCCTGGGCCAGACCTCTCAAGGGATTTAACTGCGGTAGGTTGTAGCACCACTCGCATGCACTATTTCATTTAGTGAAGAGAAGTGCTCAACAATGGGAAGCATTGCAATGAAACGGTCAAGCGTCCACTTGTTCACCAGTTGGGCCTATATGCTGTCTGTGTTTTGTCTGGGGTTGTGATAGAATAAAGCATTAACCATACGTAGAGGCAGGGTGTGCAGCGATGACAATGGGCGTGATTATTGTGCATGACAATGAATGGCTTTATATATTTTTTGTGCTAGTGTAACGTATTGTTATTGTTATATTTTTTCCCCTTCCTCAAATGCAGATCTCTCGCTGGTTCGGTTCATTAGCACAGAGCTGACAAGGGGGTACTTTCTGGAACACAATGAGGCGAAGTACACAGAGCGGAGAGAGAGGGTGTACACGTGCCTGCGCATCCCCAGAGAGCTGGAAAAGGTAGGTCTCGGTCTCTTCTACATTGTGTCAGCATTTGAGGGGGAAAGCTACTGTACTGTACATTTACATGAATCACAGAGGTCAGGCCAGGACATCCGTAGCTTTAACACAGATCTAGGCTGTTGCAGTACCTCTATTGCAGAGATTGGTATACGGCTGAATGGTCTTTGGAATAGAGTCAGGATTTCACACCAAGATATAGTATCCCCATACCCGGATACTTGATACTCCCACAATAACACAGCAGCAAAAATGGCTTCTCAGTACAAATGCCAAAATGCGATGGGGCGAATGGTCGACGTCTTAGGGCACAGTGTTACTTATGTTAAGAGGCATAACGGATGGGTAGAGGAAATTATTATTCCAATATAAAAACATAGGCTCCAACTAAACACGACTCTATCTCTGTCTGCTTCCCACACATCTGTCTGTCACACAATCTTCAACCCAACCCACCTTTAACCTGATAGTACCACATTTTACTTCCTCTCACTTTCTATTTTCTGTTGTAGAGACAGAACATACTTCAATTATTGTGCCAAACATTTTCACATCAAACGCGCCTCTGAGAATAAGTTATTCTCCGATATTTAGTTACGTAATTCAAACCGAAATTTTAATACACATCAGTGATTTGTCCTGTGCTACAGACACGTTACCATAATAGATCTTGCGATGCCTGGGAAATGTGCTATAAATGATTCCAATTTTACATTTACATTTGCATTTTAAGCATTTAGCAGACGCTCTTATCCAGAGCGACTTACAAGATGTGCATTAATACAGTGATAGACATTGTTGTTGGCAGCTGCATACCATACCTGTAACACCGGAAGGAAAAGGTTAGGAATATATATATATTTTTTTTTTTTTGATTGAGGAGTAAACAAGTATACATATACAAAAAGTATTAAACAAGTAGGCAGTGGTGATGACAATTGGCTAGATGTACAGAATTCAGTGGTAGTGAAAAGGTGGTCAACTTGGCCGCTTGTAGAGCCTCAGTGACCGCGAGCAGAGCAGTCTCTGTGGAGTGGCCTGCCTTGAACCCCGATTGGTTAGGATCATGCAGGTCATTCTGTAGGAGATGAGCAGACAGTTGGTTATAGACAGCCCCCTCTAGTGTTTTGGAAACGAATGGGAGGAGAGAGACAGGTCAGTAGTTGACAGAAATGACAGCAGGATTCAGAGAGGGTTTTTTGAGGAGGGGGATGACATGGGCGCTTTTGAGGAAAGAGGAGTTGATAACCAATAATAATCCAATGATACAGTCTTTGCACTGCTTACAGTGTAGCTATGTTATGCATGTTCATTATATGTAATATTTTGGTCGTGCTGTAAATAATTTTTTCTTATAGCAAGAAAACTACACATTGGGAATCTGTTCCTAATGAGTTGCGTATGGCGTGTGATTAAAAAAAAAATAAGCCAAACGGTCTTTTCACATACAGTACCAGTCAAAAGTTTGAGTACACCTGCTGGAAACTAGGCTTATCTCAGAATCATTAAACACGGGACGTGATGTTAGACTGTCCATTGTGCCAATAAATCTTATGCACTCATATGAGATTTGCCTTGAGATTAAGAGTGGCAAGGGAGGTGTATCTCTTAAAATGGGTTAAGTTGTAATTTCGGGACACATCATCAATAGTGTGCCTTCAGATCATTGGGTGTTTCGGCCTTTCAACACTATACACCCTCCTCAAAGGTGGCCAGCTACAGGGTGATCAAACCTGAGCTTGTGTCCCATGCCCAATCACTTTTGAGGTTTGCCTTGTTGGTGAAATGGCAGACATCCCAAGGGACTATGCATGGCAGGGGAGTCCTCTTCCCTGAGTCACGCCTAATGCTGACCGCATACCTCCTAGCCCTCCTCAGGGAGGGATCTCAACTGGGGGTTCTCAGGTGGGGGGTTCTCAGGCGGGTTATGTTCTTAAAGCCCAGCAAGGGTCCTTCCGCTTGAGCAATATCCACTGGCTGCTTCTTTCAGACGCTGACGCAGACTAGTTTTTTAACGGTCTGCCGCAGAGCCTGTCCATGGCTTCCTAGATCTTTCAGTGGATGGTGGAAGAAGCCACAAATCCTCTGCATCCCACTTCGACTGGGTAGACTTTGGCATTCCAGCCACGCTGTTTTGCGTCTGCTGCCAGCTCTGTGTAGCGCAGGTTCTTGCGTTCATAGGCCTCAACCGAGTTCTCCCATGGGACTGTTAGTTCTATGATAGACAGACTTTATTGATGGGGACCAGAGTACCAAGTCTGGCCTAAGGTTGGTGGAAGCAATCTCAGGTGGAAAGATTAGTTTCTGGCCGATATCTGCTAGCATCTTCCAGTCATGGGCCATATATAGGTGACCTGTTTCTGGCCTGGTAGAAGGATGTTTGGGTCTTTCCTGTCCTTCCCAGATGAATGTTGTAGTTTTCATGGGGTTGTTTGCTCTCGGGGGCAAGGCGTTGATTGCACTCCTCTTGTTCTCAAGAGCTGATGCCAGGTTCTTGAGGACCTGGTTGTGCCTCCAGGTGTAACGGCCTTGCGTGAGGCTGGTCTTACAACCTGTCATGGTGTGTCTGAGGGTTGCTGGAGTTGGGCAGAGGTGCAGGTTGGGTCCTCGCCATACCACTCATGTAGGTTCTTTGGCGATGGAAGCACATCATATGTAGCCCTGATGATAAAGCTGATGTTGCTAGCTTCCATTTCCCATAACTCCTTCCAGCTGATCTTTCTCCTCTCCATGCCCTCCCATTGCATCCATTGGCCCTGTTTAGCTAGAGAGACAGCCTTTGCACTTCTTGCAGTCTCCTCCTCTCGGCGCACCTCCTCGACCACCAGTTTCCTCCGTTGTTGAGGCCTGAGGCCTTTGCGCCCAAAGCCTTGGTTCCCTTTTGCTGCCAAGCCAAAGCCTCCAAAGCGACTTACTTCCCTGTTGGACATTCCCACAACAATGTCTTTGTGCCTCAGGGCTGATGTAGCTTGCTGCACTGCGTCGGATAGTGTCCATTTCCGTCCAGTTAATATGGGCGGTGCAGCATTGCTGATGGTCTGGTCTCTGGAGTCCTTCAATGTCATCTGAAGTCTTACTTTGGAGCACTTGTATTCCTCCGTTAGACTAGTCAAAGGTAGTTCAAGGACCCCTTTGCCGTAGAGGCTGATGTTGCTTAGGCATCGTGGGACACCGAGCCATTTCTTCACGTATGAAGTAACGGTTCGCTCCATCTTCTCCACGGTTGTTATTGGGACCTCGTAGATGGTGAGTGGCCACATTATCCGGGGGAGTAGTCCAAACTGCAGGCACCAGAGCTTGAGTTTCCCAGGCAGCAGGGTCTTGTTGATGTTATCCAGACCGTTGACGATGTCCTGCCTTAACTGCTGCACTTGCTCTTTGTCTTTGAGGCTTGCATTGTACCATCTACCCAGGCTTTTTACAGGTTGCTTAGACACTGTTGATATTGGATCGTCACCAATGCAGAACCTTACATCTTTAAGCTCTCCCTTAACTATCGAGATGCTCCGAGATTTATTTGGCTTGATTTTCATCCTGGCCCACTTGATGATGTTCTCCTGCAGCTTTCCAAGTAGCCACCTGGTGCAACCTGCAGTAGTGGTCAGTGTAGTCATGTCATCCATGTATGCCCGGATAGGTGGAAGACGGAGCCCATTCTTAGTTCTCTCACCGCCCACCACCCATTTTGAGGCTCTGATGATGACTTCTATGCCCATTGTGAAAGCCAGGGGTGAGATTG
Source organism: Aldrovandia affinis (assembly GCA_029706075.1). Classification (NCBI taxonomy): domain Eukaryota; kingdom Metazoa; phylum Chordata; class Actinopteri; order Notacanthiformes; family Halosauridae; genus Aldrovandia; species Aldrovandia affinis. The sequence goes on along the minus strand of JAINUG010000263.1, from coordinate 994,604 downwards.
TGGAAGAAGAGGAGAGGCCTCACTGAAGGGTCCCCCATCCTAATTTTTTTGCCCACTCAGGTTGAGAAATAAGCTACAGTTTTTGCTACAAAACTGTACAATGCTACAACTTTTGACAGCAATGACCAGGCAGTGGCGGATTCTCCAGTTAGATTACAAGAGGCAGCAGTCGCATCATTTCACAGTCTGTGTCCACTCACAGTTTAATCACCCTAAGGCTCAGCAATCAGCAATGCCTGGATTCTAGCCTTATCCCCTTATCACCAACTATATTGCAGGGTTTGAACTTGAGAGTATGAAATATAATTGAGGAGCACTAGTGCAAGTGTACTTTTCCACCTCAAAAAACAGAAATTGAAAAATTTAACTAGAGCGCATTTTAATTAGACATTTTGACATAACAGGGAATACAATTCCTGGATTTTCCTGGTAAACCCATCCATTGAAAACATACAGCATTAGCAAAACCGCCGTAGTAAATTATGTGGGATTCACTTTCCCCAAAGTGATTACTTATGAGGGGATGCCACTGTCACTGGGTGGAAAATGGAATTCCGCCATCAAAGAAGATACATCTTGAAAATTCAGGAAAGAGGTTTACTGCCACCAATTTCTAACTAAGTGGAGGAATGCAGACTATGTGTAACATTAGTTTGCTAGATAGGTCATTCTTCACAATGCCGGCTGTAGCCGTCTGAAATGAGTAAGCAAGTTCAATGTACTGTCAGCGATGCACTCTGCTTTCGTCCGATCCATTGCTACTGTAGTCACTACTGCGAAACCGTAATGTTCCCAAACAGGAGACTTGAATGATATGGGAGGGTCTTCAAGCTCTGGCTTCTCATCTGCGTTCGCCATAGTTATATCTTCGGGGGGGAACTTTGAATTAAGTTCCGCACAGAAAAAAAAGTTCTGCACGTGCGTTAGTGGTTAAAGCAATTGCATTCGTTCGGTTCACAGCACGTACCGAACTGAAAGTCCTGTACCGAACAGTACGGTATGAATACGTGTACCGTTACACCCCTAGCCAGCTGCATATCAAAGCAAGTAGCTTGCTAGATTAATAGTTGGGCTAGCTAACGAAATAGATTTTTTTCCATTTACATGGTTAATAAACAGTATCTGTTATGGTATGAGCCGCTGTTTTGTGGGAGTCATTGGGTCTGATTGTTATTCTGCATTGTAGAATTACGGCCAAGGAATATGAAACCATTTTAAGTGGCCTGGTGCACCCTCTGTTGTAAACATTGCTTCCAACATTTTTTTTTTTTTTTTTTTCTCTTTCCATATTCCAAGATGATAATGGCCCCATACACACTGCTAAATGGTTTCAAGAGTGTTTTCATAAACACCAAGTCAAACACCTTCCATGGCGTCCGCAATCACCACATACAAGCATGATTTAACTTTTATTGGAAAGAGTTTAAGTAGATTTCTATGCCTTCATCTCTCAAAGAAGCTTTCCTTCCTGATGAATGGCCCAGTAACCCATTAGAAAACTTGTATAACAGCATTCCAAGAAGGATTAAAGCTGTTCTTAAGACAAAGGGTGGCCCAACTCCTTATTAGTTAAATATTCATAGATTGTTTGGTGTTTCCATTATTTTGTCTACCTCCAGTATATTCATATGTTTAACATAGCCAACACGTATACCAAAATGCTAACATTTGTGAGGCAGGTTTATAATATGAAACTAGTGATTATCTGAGGAGTTTGTTCAAAGTAGTTCTCATAACATTTTGTTATGTTTCATTATTGACATATGACAAAATGGTAAATAATCATGTTACTTTCCAGTGGGGAGTGAACACTTCAGGATTTTAATTGCTTGTAATTACTATATACACCCTCTAAAACAAACAGGAATCATAAAGCCCAGCTTTCTGTCTTATATAGCGATGTGTGATAAGTCTGTCAAAATCAAAGTATGTTTGACGAGGCTCCGATTGCTTGAAAATAAATATGGAGAAAAAGGGACAGTAATTTGATTTTGACCGCAGTCACTGACCATGACCGTCAGTCAGGCGGTTATATGCTTACCATGACAGCACTAGTTACCACCTATTTGGAATGCCTGGCCCATACAGTGGGAAGCTATTGTCCATTAGCCAAGGACCTCGGGGTAAATGCATCCACAGATCTCTGCTCTCCATTAAGAATGAGTCTAGAGGCTCACAAAAACACGAGGGTCTGGGAAGGATCTTTGACTGATTCAAAAATTGGCTAGTTCTGTACACTTTCTGAGGAGCTTGTGAGGTTTGCTTGCTTGGTTGTGGCGGCAGTCTTGTTAAAGACATTGAAGAATAATGAACTGACCTGCGGCAGGACTATGTCGGTGGCGTGAGAGCTCAGGCCAATGAAAAGGCTATTTGGCCCCAAACAAAGCAGATTCTTCTAATTCCTCCCACCCAACCTCCATCTGGGCTCCAGGAAGCAGTTGCATTACTGCTGGGGCCATGGAGGAAGTCCTCACTGCAGCATGGTAACTGGTTCAAACCAGCAACATGATCACTGTCTTTGCAAAGGTATGTGTGTGAGCAAGTGTGTGTGCGCATGCCTGTGTACGTCTTTGTTTTGTTTTTTTGTGTTTGTTTGTTTGTGTGCGTGTGTGTATGCGTGCATGCATACCTGTGTGCGTGCATGCACTGAAAATATTTTTGGGTTGATGCTTCTAAATGGCATATCCAGCAACAAGATTTTGTGAATTGTATGGAAAAAAATAAGTGAAATTTGTTAGCCTGAAGGCCTTGCAATATGTTATTGCTGTATGTTTTAATGGTGAACAAATTCAGTTGATCTGGAAGGGATGGCCTATGCACAATAAAAAACACAAGGCCTATATTAATATCCTGATGTGTTAAACTATTTAGAAATACTTTCTGCCACTTTATTGAGTTTAATATGTGTATAAACCATATGATACTAGAGAACCATTTTGCTGCACAGTAGTTTTTTGTATTTGAAACAACTTATCATTTACAATATACTTAAGTTTAATTCATACCTCAAAGTTCCTGTGTTTCTTAAAACTAGATTTTATATAAAAAAGCAGTAGTTAAATCCACAAGGGTATAGGCAAAAAATATTGGCTATGTACAGCTTCATGCATCAGACTCAATGGATTGATTTTTCTGAGGCGTTAAAGGTTTGGTGGTTTTATGAACATCCCCAGTGTACGTGTCAGAATCCATCTGTAGTGCAGTTCATTGTTTGGAGCCATGAGGAGTTGCTACAGTTTGAAAGTGAAACATCATCAACTCCTGGTGGGATTGCCATTGTGTCTCTGGAATATGTTTTGTATTAAAATATGCCGTTATTCAAGTGTTCCAGTTGTGAAATGAGGGAAATATTTTCTTGTAGTTAATTTCTCTTGGAATGTCACACCCTTTCAGGAAGAAAAAAAACCTTAAAATGTGTTCTAAATGTAATCTGTAACCATTGTAGAGAGGCTGGAGTCCTTTTATAGATTTAGCTAATAGTCTAGCTGCAGCATTCTGAATCAGTTTGAGGTGAAATAATGCATTGCCATTTAGACTTGAATAAAGAGCACGACAACAGTCTATTCGTGAGTAGATGAGCATAGGTATGACTTATTCTGTATGTTGAAATGACAAAAATATCTAATTTTTAATGTATTTCTTAAATGGTTGTTGGACGTTTCGGACACTTCTAAATATTTAGCTGAAAGTCCTGCTTTAAATCAAAGTTGACACCAAGATTTCACAAAGACAGATTCACAAAGACATTTTTTGTTTTGAGTGATTGGGACTAAGTCATTTCTTGCCTATAATCCATGACGACCTTTGTGAATGTCGGCACACATAGAATAATTGATTATTCGTTCATACCACCCACTGTTTTTTCGACCATGAGAAATCAGAGTTGTGCACATCCCTACTGGAAAATTGTCTTCATTACTGGCCTGCACGTCATGACAAGCTTTGACCCATAACCTTTAACTTTTGCTGAACTAACCAGAGAGGAATAGGTTGTTAGTTAAAATGTTACATTGTTTGAAGTAGCTACCTATAGCTAGCTAATTTATCAAGCTATATATGATATATGGTTATGAAGGTGTGATGTAGTCCACAACTCCCAAAGAAGTAATACCTGCAATGCTGACACATTTCAACAGTGTCTTGAAATCCATCAGTTTTGTGAGTATTACTATGCACAATAAATAATCTCTATGATCATAGAGAGTAGTAGAACCTTTTTCTTTGTGAGTTGTGGACCACCTCACACCTTCATTTGAATATACCCTGGGCCCAGCACCCAAACTCACCAATTAAGGAAAGGCTAATAGTGGTGGAACTATCCACTTCAAAATGATATATGGTTATATCAGTTGGCCACACACTTTAAGTCACATAGAAGACAAAAGGAATAATATGATGCACACTCAAAATTTAGGGCGAACAGAGCATCTGCCCAGATACTCTAGCCATGCTCCATGCTACCATGGTTCGGTTTGGACTCAAACATGGGACAAATCACAGGAATGTTACTACATAAACAATTTTCAAAGAGTGACTTAAAAGAAAATGAAATTTAAAGGAATATCGCAGTTGAAAGAATAATACTATAGGAGGCCTGACAAGTGAATCTCAATGACGCACTTAAGTTTCATATTAGAAGTGTTCTATAGACTTCTGACTATGAAATAACACACACATATCCATCACTTTGTATTGTCAATGTTTATGGAGCTGCGGTTTCATTTTCCAGTCCAGGCCATTTACCCTTTGAAAAATATGTCAGTCCTATCAGAATCTGCCCTTGTATAGAGGTATTAGATATAGCCTGAAATATATAGTTGATCATGATTTGGCATCTTAATGTTCAATTGTATAAAACCTTAGCTGCACAGTCATGAATTACATCAGATGGGGAAAAAAGCCATTCAGCATTGTCTCTTTTAGCCTGCAGGGGGCAGAAGAACTTTCAGTAACCCCATTCACACTGCCTTCAACACGTTGATATGAATGGGTGTCCCTCTCACTAACACCTCAGTCTGAATAGTTCTCTCTGGTAAATCCGTTCCTGGGAATGTTGGCCATGTCAACGCAGTCGAGATAATAATAAATAAAAACAAGAGGATTTTTCGAATGCCAGCTGGTGTGGTGAAGTGGCTTGATTTCAAATGTTGACAGTTAATAGCATCTGTTTATGTGACAAATTGTTAAATATAAAAGCCCTCTAATGTGGTAACAGGGTAATTCCAGTTTTCCTGGACCTTGATTAACAAATAACTAAGCTATGTCATGTGTTAAATTTCTATTGTAACATTTTTCTTCACGCAGTTTATCAATTTGGCTGGTTGCGGAACTCGCCAAACAATTTTTTCTCAAAAATTTGTGGCCAATTATGCCATCTATTTATTTCGATTTGCCCTCCCCACACGAATTCGCCACTCGTCTCTACGAAGCAAGCTAATTCTCCAAGGGCAGCAAACTCTGCTTCCTTCCAGAAAGAATTCGCCCACCCACGTTCTAGAGTCACCCGTACGCACTTCTCAGCGAATTTGTGCCGGCTGAGACACTGAGACACACGCTGTGATTACAACAGAAAAACACAGCCAATAAATGCCTTTAGCAGCTGCTTTGTATTTTAGAGGGCAGAAGGACCAAAGCAAAACAAAGACTGTGAGTGCCTAGGAAAGGGTTAATAAATACAGCAGGAGTAGATCTCGGTTCCGCAGGATACACTCAACAGTGTGAATGTGTGTTTACTACTGGTCATGTTTAAACATAACCATTAACACACCAACATCTACAAACAGGGTTAAACATAACCATTAACACACCCATCCACAGACCATTGCAGAAGAACCACGGGGTTAAACCTGTTTGTAGATGTTGGTGTGTTAATGGTTATGTTTAACCCTGTTTGTAGATGTTGGTGTGTCAATAGTTAGGTTTAAACCTGTTTGTAGATGTTGGTGTGTTAATTGTTATGTTTAACCCTATTTGTAGATGTTAGTGTGTTAATGGTTATGTTTAACCCTGTTGTTCTGCAGCTGATGATATTCGGCTTCTTCCTGTGCCTGGATGCCTTCCTGTACGTGTTTACCCTACTTCCCCTGCGGGTTCTGCTGGCTCTGGTCAGACTCCTCACACTGCCCTGCTGTGGACTCAGGTGAGTGTCCCACATACCTGCAAACACTGGAAACAGATCTGCTCTAAACTGCTTTCTTACGCGCACATAGGCTGCATGTATTCAAGTTCAGTGAACACCTAGATAGAGTGGAAATACTTAATCACACACAAGTGATTGTGTTTCAGGTGTGTGATAGTGGGTGCAGTGTTCCAGCCCATGGTAGTTATGAAGGAGGAGCTGTGTATTTTGTGATCCAGTCCCTCACTATATCAGAACCCATTGAAATCTGAACTCTTTCTCCTTAAACAAGTTAACACTGTACAGTATGTCAGAAAGAGTATTTAAGTAGCTTTTGATTACTTTTCCCCCTCTCTCGTTTTCTCTACTCTTAGGGCAAATATATGCCCGTATTGCAGAAAGAGCAGGTAGGCACAGATGCCTGCCACATGCAATGGCTTCATTTTAACCAGAAGAACTGCCTTTGTGGCTGTCACCATCTGTGCTGAGGGCAGGTGTGGCTTTGCCTGGCCTTAGTGCTTCGGCCCAGAGCCGTTGAAAGCCATTTGACCATAATTGGAGCACTCAAACAGCTTTGCTTTCTTCTCTTAACACAGCTGTTTTTCTTTCCTAAGAAGTTCCCATGTGCGAGAATGAACCAAAAAGTAACATTAACACTAATGCCATGAACTCAGACCAGCAATAAAGGCGAAGGTGCCCGTCGTGCTGCATTACTTTCCTACCACATCCACCACACATGGATTTTCTATGATTAAAGGCTCAGTTCACATTGATGCTTTGCTGTCTGGCCACTATATCAAAGGCACACTATTTCACTTCTGTAGGTGGATAAATGTTGCAGCATCTGTCTGCAAAGCTCAGTATGTGATATAATAACCGACTGATGCAGTCTGGGAATCCAGCAGTCTTAGTCTAAATGTACACTGTCACTTTAGCATCAGAGAGCACAGGGACTGTGTCAGGATGTTCCCATGAAAAATGCTCAGAAATAACGTCAACGTCTTTGATGATGCATTGGTAAGACTCTGGTTGTTGCGCACACAGATGACACTGAGTTGAGGCAGCAGGTTCCACACGGTTGTAATTGGCCATCGTTATCCCCTGCGGTTGATTGGAGCTTTCTGTGCACCGTGCCCTGCAGCTGTGCCCCCAGAGAGGGCCATCTCATTGTGACAGGCGGCTGTGCCTCTGAAGCCTTTTTTTTTCTGTGATTTGCTTCCCACATTGATTAAGCCATCATGATTCTCTGATGAGCAGTCTTGTCTTATATTGCGCTCCCAGCTTCGTTCTGTTTACAGATGTAGCTGAACGCTATTCTTATTTCTCACAGTGCTTTCAAAATATTAGATGAGCAGGGAGACGGATTAAAATGTTACTTACTAAATACCACTGGGAAAACCTTTCAAATGCAGCTGGATTTGATCTGTGCTACTTTCAGTTTGGAGAACTGTATTCTTAAGTGTCCATTAGGGGTCTCCCTCTCCAAATTTTACAAGAGCTCTCTTTTTATACACATACCATACAGTATAGTAGGAGCATAGAGTCAGTCCCCCAGAGCTGCATTCAGTTAGCAGAGGGTTCAAATAGAAAGTGCAGAGATGTAGGTTGCCATCTCCCATCTCCCATCAGCCACTGGCAAACATCACGCTGCACATGGAAGGATGCCCACGCGCTATACTGTCAGCCCCACCTACATGCCAATGGTATGGCCCATCTCACCCACCCCATGGTGGTGGACGGGCCGTACCATTTTTCCAAAAAGTCTCAGGTTCTGGGTGACTAAAAGTAAGATGTGTTTCCCCAGAGGCACTAAGAACATTAGGGTGATTTTCACCTTGTGCACACAAATTTTCAGGTCCTTGTCCCTACATAGATCATCATCATAGATTCATCACTAGCTACTACTTTTTCCCTTAATTACACTGCATCCAACCTGTATCCTCCAATGATTCCCTGTAAGCCAGTGCTTTATACTCCCAACCCTATGAAACACAGTATATTACTGGCTGCGTGTCAGTAATGTATAAACTCAGACAGATCATTACGAAGGGATAATCAACGAGTAGGTGTGCGTTATACGGTTTTAAGGCACGATGGGGAGGCGAAGAACCACCCGACACGTTGCCTCCGCGAAGTGCCTTTAAACCGTATAATGCACACCTACAAGTTGATTATCCCGCTTATACCATGGTCATTTGCCAACAATATTAAATAAAAGCATTCGCAAATGCAAAAGAATATGTGCCATGTGCTCATATTTTCAAGAAATATGTTATTTATGCTTTGCTCACTGTTGACGTTCATATAGTCCCTCTGCGCTGCCTAGCCACTGCTTGCCAAATAGATTAAAGGAAATCTTAAAATCAGCCATGGTGTGTTTTGGTGTTTATCAAGTTGATAACAAGTAACATTACTTGTAGTTTATAACAGTAACCATAGCAACATTAAAGAGCACAGCTGTCAAACCTGCCGCTCGTTAATGTTGCTATAGTTACAGCTTGAGCGCATTAATTTAGATTGATTAAACTTCGGCCGAACTACCTGTGCATTATACGGTTTTAACGCACACCTGCTGGCCAATCAGAAAAGAGTATTCACCCAGGCCATGGTATAAATAATTATGTAAACTGAGGTAAGATGTCACTTTTACATTTTGTATTATTTTTCATGATATTATTATAATTGTTATTAAACCTAACACGACCCACAGTGTGTTAAATTGACCCGACCCAACTGAAATGAACATTTGCAGCGATGGGCAATGGCAGTATAGATATTGGTTAGATTCTCAGAGGGGACTTTGCAGAAGTGTGACGTATTAGACAGATGCTTCTTGCTATTTGCTTGCTAGTCCTTTGTCTCTGTTTTTTAGTTAGTTTTATTTGACAATTTTAAAAAAAAATCGATATACACAATGCGAACACACATACCCTTGATATATGACATCACATTAATGCGCACCGCAAATTGCTGATGATTACACAAAAAGCCAACTTCTCCATTGTGGTCCCCAAGCAACAACAATGTTGCTCATGTTCCCTGAAAATATAAAATGAAGACTGACAGATGTATTTGAGTATGTTCTTTCAAAGTTATACGGCTACGATACGTACAACCTTCTTTACTCTAATACCGTCACCTGTTAACCTGCCTTAACTGATATGTGGCTCATTAGAAAAATGTTGGTTACAAAATGCGGGCGGTTTATTGCTCGCTCTGAATTCTGCAGCTTTCAGCAGGCTTAGAGCGGAGAGGTGTAAGCCTCGCTCACAAGTCTACCTAACCACTAATGGAATGGATTGACTGTTAAATGTGATGAGTTTAACCTTTAACCTCACTCCTGCTGGCCTGCCCTTGACCCTTCACAGCAATGTACTGTGTCCTAATACCGTGGTGAGGCTACTCTGGTCCTAGAGGGCCAGAGATGTTTCTGTTTTTTAGTTTATCTAAACTCCTGACTATATAATTAGATTAATTATTAGGTTTAATGAATGCAGTCGACCATGTCCTGGAGGTACTCAGAGTTTTGCCATTCAGACGCTGGCTCAGATTCTCAATAATTGCTCAAACTGTGGCACCAAAAACAAACACAGAAATATGTTAAGCCTACCCCTGCCTTATATGTTCAGCCACAGGGGGGCACTCTGGGACTATCAGTTTCACTTCAGGCACTGGATTACACATTTTGATTTGCAGTCAACTCTCTCCCTTGTTAGCTTTGAGTGACTAAGAGAAATAACTAAAAATAACAAAAAAACTTTAAAACCTCATCTTGAGCCATGATGAGATATCACCCCAGATACTATGCAAAAGAGCTCTCATAGACTGTAGTACTTTTACCCTCCTAGTGCCTGGTTCTAACATATAGTTATTTAGTGGACCGTAGTTTTTCTCTCCTGTTGTCTGGTTATACTAACATACGGTTAGAGGACCACAGTAGTCTTACCTGTCCTGTTGCCTGGTTGTACTAACATATGGTGTATGGTGTAATTTGTGTTAAAGCACACATTTATTCAGAGTGTGTTTGCATATGTGTGTACAGTGTGCGTGCGCAAGGTAGTGTTTGTGTATATGTATATTTGTGAATACATGTGTGTGCTCAAGTATGTTTGTATGCATGTGTCCATGTGTGAACAGTATACAATGGGTATAAAAAGTATTCATAATGGATTTAATTGGGATTACTTGCAACTAATTAACAAAAAATACTCTGTAATCTCAAGTAAAAAACTACAAAAAATGAAGCTTTTTCTTAATTTAGGGCTGTCCCCGACTAAAACAAATCTTGGTCGACCAACAGTCGTCCGCTTTTTCAGATTGGTCGAAACTTTATTTTTTTCCATGTATGACACACCCTATTTGTTTTAATAAATACAACTATATGCACACTGCACTTGTCTCATGTTTTATAACTTTCTTAATGGCACAAATTAGTAACAATTGGCTAATGACTTTAAGTGGGCCGGAGTTCAAGATTACTTTGGAAAAAAAAAAAAACATATCCGTTCCGAGCCTCTTCATGCTGCCCTTGCAGATTCTGCCATTGCACTTGTGAAGTTGCGGTATGGCCACATAATAGGCTGATGCTTTTATTTGACCACAACCATAACACATTCTAATGCGTAGGCTATGTTTTATTTAATTAATCAGGTTGGTCTCATTGGGATTTAAAATCTCTTTTGCCAAAAAATAGGCTAACAAACAAATGATCACACATAGCCTAATGTCTTAAATTGTAGCCTAAAGGGGTACATAAAGTGGCTATTCGAGTCGGAGACCATCCGATGGCCTACTAACCCCAGTCGTTTCATGTTATGGCACAGGAACACTAGCTTGTCCACATTTTTTGCCAAAAGGCTGCTCCTCATTTTATTATTATTTTATTATTGCCTTGGAAAACGCGTTTGCAAAGTTTACATTCCACTTTTTTGGATTGTCCACGACTACAACGAAATGCTACCATACTCCAGATTTTTTCTTTGACATTATGTTCTTAGGTTATATCGAAATGAGTAATGAAAGTATGCCTAGGCAAATCTTAGGCTACAATTAAAATGCACATTGGCGTGCCTAAAACAAGAAGGATACAATATAGACTACATGAAAGGGGGTGTTACGCATGTTAGTTATAAATATATAAACCATACAATTAGCAAAACACATTTATTATAAAATGTTACTTTTATTAGTTTTGCAGAATTATTCACAACATTACTATTACCTTAACTGCCTAATATAATTTAAAAAAGAGCATATATAGGCCTAGCTATGTTAAGAGTGAAGGACTGTCACTGCCATTCCCGCAGCATCCAGAATGGATTGTTCTACTGACAAGCGCGCCAAACTGTCTCGCGAATTTAGGTGTCTCATGCTGCATGGAGAATTTTTATTTTATTTTTTTTTTCGCGACTGCTCGACCAAAACAAATCTCGGTCGACCAACAGCCCATTGACCAAACAATCGACCAGTCGACTAAATGGGGTCAGCCCTATCTTAATTAATTACAAATAAAAAACAGACAATAATTGATTCCATAAATATTCACCCCCTTGACTTAATATTTAAGTCACGAAGCACCATTAGCTACAGCTGAGAGTTTATTTGGGTAAGTCTCTAACAGCTTTGCACATAGGCACACTCCAATTTTCACCCATTCTTCTATACAAAATTGCACAAGTCTGGGCTTTGACTGGGCCACTCCAGGGCATTGAAAAAGTTAAATCTTGGTCTCATCAGACCATATACTCTTCCTCCACTTAGTTTCAGAGTCTCCCAAATGCCTTCTGGCAAACTCTAGGAGAGGTTTCATGTGAAGCACAGATTTGCGAAGCGCCCAGGCTATTGTTGTCCCATGGGCAGTTTCTCCCATCTCTGCCATGGAAGACTGTAACTGTCAGAGTTGGCATAGTGCATCTTGGTGACCTCCCTAACAAGTGCCCTGCTCAGTTTTGGAGGACGGCCTGTTCTAGGAAAATTCACATTTCAAAGTCTTATATCCTTTCCCTGATGCCAAGTGGGAAGATCTGGAGTAGCCCAGGCAAAGCACCAACCTCAATCAAATTGAGAATCTGAAAAGATTTGAATTTTTATGGAATTAATTATTGCCTGTTTTTTTATTTGTAATTAATTAAGAAAAAGCTTTAGTTGTTTACGTTTACAATTTGACATTGACATAGATAATTGTATGTTGATCAGTGGCAATAAATCCCAATTAAATCCATTGTGATTCCATGAAGTCAGAAAATAAATGGCATGTGAAAAATGCCAGAGGGGTGAATACTTTTTATACCCACTGTGTGTGCATGTGCACGTACATATATTTGTGTACATATCTACTTAATCACATGTGGCCTGAAGATGAGGATGGTGGGAGTGTGCAGTTTTCCTGTGCAGTGTCTGGGTGGGATCACCCAGTCTCAACACTGTTCACAGCAGCAGTACTGTTAATTATTCAGCCTCACCATTATTTATATCCTCCTGCTTTGCTGCTATTTCCACACTCTTCCTATCGCTCCTGTCTTCAGTCTTCAACAGAATTAATGACATGAACAGAACTCCCTGTTCAAGAACAAGAAAAACTCTTCAGCATTTGACGGCTTATTCAACTTGACGAATTAATTCACCATAATGATGATTGTCTCAGACTAACATTTTCTTACCATCAGTGATGTGAAAAAGTTAACTATATGGCAATGGTCTTTTAAAATGTTAATGACTCCTGCAAACCATGTATTGCATTATAGTGTAAACTTGTAATTTCACGCTGCATGCGATCTTGTTTAGCGAAAGAGACGTTTAAATTGTTTATCATAAAATAATTACGCTCATTGTATAGATGCTGTGTGACTCGTCATCAGTTTAAGATCTGATACGTGTTTTGTTTTTTGTTTTTTTGTGGTGTGGTGTTTAAGGAACGAAGCCTGTAGCCAGAAAGCTGCAGGTTCAATTTCAGATGAGGGCACCTGAGCAAGGCTCTTAACCAGAATTCCTTCTATAAATGTTCAGCTTCATAAAACCATCTAAAATGTGACCAATGTAGGCCATCCAAAATAAGGGTATCTGCCAAACAGATAAACTCTCATCATTTTTAATACTGCATTTGATTTTCTTTTCTGCATGCTGCATGCTGTGCTTTTTTTTTCTTTTATTTGGTTCACATAAACACTGTCCTATTGTGCACTTAACACCTGAATGAACTCTAACTGTAAACAAATAACAAACTGCATTAGGCTACTAAATTTCAGTGGGTTTGTTCAGAAAGCAGTTGACATGGGCTCAGTTGTAAGTGGGCATTGCGGGAGTATTGCAGCTCAAAAGCAGGCCTGGTTTTCCTCATTTTGTTTCAGTAAGAGGAGGGCTGCTCCAAGTTTTTTGTATTATTGGAGCTGGACTAACAGATCTTTTTGTGTTTGTGTTGGTGTACATGGGTTTGTGTCTGTGTTTCTCTCTGTGTGTGCGTGTGTGCGTGTGCGTGTGTGTGTTTTCAGTGGCTCACGTCTCCTGCAGCCTGCCCAGGTGTGTGACCTGCTGAAGGGTTTTATCATGATAATCTGTTATTCCATGATGCACTACGTGGATTACTCCATGATGTACCACCTGATCCGGGGTCAGTCTGTCATCAAGCTCTACATCATCTACAACATGCTAGAGGTATGATGCTGTATACTTTACTCAGTCAAATCAACTCCATCAAGTCTAAACTCCTTAGCTAAAGCAGGAGGGAATACAATGGGCATATATTCTCGGATTCACAGTGTGACTCAGGAGTAGGGATGTCACAGTATGAGTTTGTGATGGTATGATAATCATCCTGAAAAATACAGTGGTAATTGTGTTACTGCGGTATCAATGAGTAATATAAATGTACTGATATAAGTTAATTAAATTACCCAATATTAGCATGTGTATATGCATACACCCCTGCACTCATGTGCCCCAATGTTTACTGATTATTATTCAATACATGAATGTTAGCTCTTCAAGCTAATGACAGATTTTTTGAGATTGTAAAAGCATTAAACACTTTTGTTTCGTGAGCATAACATTTTAGCTTGTTAGTTGGTTATCTGCCTCATTAGTGTAACAATGTCCATTGAGGTTGAAATAGTTAGTAATAGGCTAGTTTTATTTAAATTACATTTTTAGGCATTTAGCAGACGCTCTTATCCAGAGTGACTTACACAGTTTTTTAAATTTCTTTACATACAATCCATTTATACAACTGGATATTTTACTGAAGCAATTCAGATTAAGCAGCTTGACTACGCCGTTACGTGCCTTGTTGATACATATGAGAAAAAATTATATTCTTCTGAGAAAAGCTAAAGATGATTACGCTAAAAGCTAGTAATCATTGAGTATGAATGAAGTCTACAGGAACTGTAGCCTATACTGATGCAAAAATATTTTGCCACGTCCTCATGTTTATAAAAAAATAAAAATAATTATGTTAATATTGGCATGCAGAGGGTGTTGCAGGTACATACCTAACAACATCATGCCAATATTCAATATACAAAGTATCACTGCCAATATTAATGATATGCCAGGGCCTATCTTCGCTTATAGCTCTTATAAAATAGCTAGATAAATAGTGGTCACAGTGGGAGAACACATTTTAGAGTAACATTTTATTCTATTAAAGTACGTTTTCAAAGATAAGATTGTTAGTTAATCAACCTGTTCACTCACCTTAGAGAGCACAATCCTGCACTGTCTGAACTTTCTTCCAATTACAATTATTGCATTGAACCCCACAAAATAGAAACAGATACTTGCAAAATAGAATGCATGAAGTGAACTGCTGAATATCAAGCTAGAGACACATGCTGCCGTAGCAACTTCCTAAAACACAAGTCAGTAAAACCTTGGAGAGTGCTTACACAACTTTTAGTTGAACACATATTAAACCAGTGGATTTTTTTAAATATCAAATGCCATGATATATTGCCAACTCCGTTATCACAAGTGGGGAAATGTTAATGGTATGATAACCATAAATTCTGACACTGTGGTATACCGCCAAACCAGTGTACCGTGACATCCCTACTCAGGAGCCAGGTGCAGGGCAGAGAGCGATGTGCCAGATGACAGCGATTTCATGGTTTGGTTGATTGAAATTGCCTTTCCTCCATACAGGTAGCAGATCGGCTGTTTTCCTCCTTTGGGCAGGACATCCTGGACGCCCTGTACTGGACTGCCACAGAGCCCAAGGAGAAGAAGCGTGCGCATATAGGAGTCATACCTCACTTCCTCATGGCTGTTCTTTATGTGTGTATCCTTCAGCAGAGTCCCCCTGTCCCTGAAAACCCTGAACACCCTCACATGCAGCCTGTCCCTGATAACTCCTCGCATACAGTGTGTCCCTAAACCCCTCACATAGTGTGTCCCTGAAACCCCTCACATACAGTGTGTCCCTGAAACCCCTCACATACAGTGTGTCCCTGAAACCCCTCACATAGTGTGTCCCTGAAACCCCTCACATACAGTGTGTCCCTGAAACCCCTCACATACAGTGTCCCTGAAACCCCTCACATACAGTGTGTCCCTGAAACCCCTCACATACAGTGTGTCCCTGAAACCCCACATAGTGTGTCCCTGAGTGTGTCCCTGAAACCCCATACAGTGTGTCCCTGAGTGTGTCCCTGAAACCCTCTCACACAGTGTGTCCCTGAAACCCCTCCCTGAAACCCCTCACATACAGTGTGTCATACAGTGTGTCCCTGAAACCCCACATACAGTGTGTCCCTCACATACAGTGTGTCCCTGAAACCCCTCACATAGTGTGTCCCTGAAACCCCTCAGTGTGTCATACAGTGTGTCCCTGAAACCCCACATAGTGTGTCCCTGACATACAGTGTGTCCCTGAAACCCCTCACATAGTGTGTCCCTGAAACCCCTCACCCTGAAAACCCCTCACATAGTGTGTCCCTGAAACCCCTCACATACAGTGTGTCCCTGAAACCCCTCAGGTATCCTGCTGTATTTGAATGAAAAGGCATGAAATGTTAACTAAAAGCTGTTACATGTGTGTCCCTAAACCCCTTTATTTGAATCAAAATGTTAGATTACATTTTTATTTGATCAATAGATCATTTAGTATCAAGTCAAGCATGCAGTGTCAGTGGATCCTGTACTTAATGGTGGAGATTTATGAGGAGCCTACCTTTACAATATATGTGTAATAATGCAATGAAAATAACTAAATTAATTGTGATCAGAAAACACTTCACAAAGATGAAGATACATTGGAAGTACGTTTTTGAGATTCAGTATGTATTAATGAGATTGTTGGGGGGTATAATTGTTAATGGCTATTTGAGTTTGTGAGTGGGGGTTAGTTTGAGCAGAGGGTGTGTTAGTTTGATCACAGTGTGGTTTTCCTTAGCTTTTCTTTCCACAGTTCTCCATGCCATTCTTATCATGGTCCAAGCAACGACACTGAACGTTGCCTTCAACTCACACAACAAGTCACTGCTTACCATCATGATGTCAAACAATGTGAGTTTCTTCAGGAAGAAAACACTTTGAAGCTGGCCTGCATACTCATCAAAAGACTATATTTAATGTCTAAATAACAAATAAATGCCTTTGGTAGTCCTTTTGTGTACAATACGTTTGGAAACCATTTTCCAAACGTAGGAAATATGAATAGAATTAGAATAATTCTATATAAATAACAAAAATTTGCTTTCAGGAAATTTGACGTCCAGGCTATAGATTTTTGCTAATCACCTTAGAACCTTATAAGGACCCAATTCAGTTCATTTTGTCCTTAGGAACACATTTTAAGCATTTTTGTGAGTTTTGAGCACCTAAGAGAAAAGGCCTAACGCTCACTAAAATTAATCTCTCAATGTTTTGAATCTTGTGTCCCAGCGCTGGTATAGATCGTAATCAGATTTGCTAACATGTTTGTCTCCTTTATCACGCACAGTTTGTGGAGATCAAAGGAAGCGTGTTCAAGAAGTTTGAGAAGAATAATCTGTTTCAGATGTCGAACAGTGGTGAGACCCGTCAGCTGTGCATTCTATACCATAATAGTGTGATTGAGAAAACGCCTCATGAGCTGAATGTTTTTGGAGTGCTGGAGTGGCAAGCCCAAATACAGGCTTTGCTTTATGAAACCTCCTGCGAATCTCATCAGGAAAATGTGTTCCTTTTGAAGTGGTAAATCCTTCTGAGCGTGCTCAGATGGAGCAGGGAAAGTGAAGAATTAAAAAGAATTTAAGCATGCATTGAGCCCTGCTTTACTTCAGACCTCAATCAGCAGGGATTCTCTCCTCTGCTGTCATTGCTGTTGAATGTCAGAAATGAAAACAAGCTTTAATCAGATGCCCGTGTGATATTTTTCACTCGCATTGTGTGTGATTTCCATTATACTGTATTCCACTATGGACATAATTTCCTGAATGTACTGTGAAATATATACAGTTGCCAGATTTTGTTTATGATGCAGTTGGCAATAACGTGTGCTTAGAACAGTGCGCTTAGTTATATTAACATTAGAAGATTTTTTGGAATATATGTTTGCATTGTGAGATTGGAAGTAGTGCTCATTTTTAATGCCAATTTTATCTTTTCCTAGATATCAAAGAAAGATTCACCAACTATGTACTGCTACTGATTGTCTGTCTTAGGAACATGGAGCAGTTCTCATGGAACCCGGGTAATCATCGTTCTAGTGTTAGGCTAACCTTTATACGAACACTTCATTTATGCTGGTCTGTGGCGGAAAAGGGATGTTTCAATCCTCCAAATGGTTTGCATTAAAACTCATTAATTAAGTGCCATCTGTGTTGGAGGAACCTTTTTCTCATCTAAACAGCAATTAATTAACAGTTATGTTCATTATAATTGTAGAAGTATAATATGTCACACTGGGTCATGTTTTAGCCTATTTTTGAATAATATAAAACTTGAAGTTGCCATCATAGATATGTATGGTAGCTGCACGTTGATGATGGATGTCGTCAACTAGTGAATATCTGGATAGACTGTATTCTAAGGTACTGAGTGTATGCTTTGTCCTACTTAATACAGGTGTTCATGTTTTGCTCTATCTGTTTACCCAGATCACCTGTGGGTGTTGTTTCCTGACGTCTGCATGGTGATTGCATCAGAGATCGCTGTCGACATTGTAAAACATGCTTTCATCACAAAGTTCAACGACATCACAGCGGAGGTAAGTAGTACAACATCTTGCACATCATATTAGCCACCCTCTCAGTTTGGAGCTTCAGAGGAAGAAGTGAGAGAAAGTTAAATTGTAAACTAGGCAGCTGCTTGGCATTAGCAATTAATTTGAATGGTAGCACACAAAATTTGGCGCAAAGTCAAAGCTAATCAGCACTGAGTGTAATTTGAGCCAAATCAGGGCCACAATCTTATAGTGCATACGAGGAGTTGGGAGAGGAGGAGAACCTTGGGCTGCTATCAGGGGCATGCTCACCAATCTGCAGGCTTGCAGCCTGTACCCTTATATTCCTGAAATACAGACTCCCTCCATCAACAACGGGCAACAGTCTGAGAGCTCAGACAAACACAGGTGATACCTGCATCTGCTGCCCTCCCGGCTATGTCAGTTGTTTTCGCTTCTGTCAAAAAATGTACAAAACAGCACAGTGCAACAACGCCAACCCTTGGAGGTTCCAACCTCACTGCGTCCTTTTGAGCTTGGTTTGAGTTAAAGCCTGACGGCAGCCTTCAAATGTAACACACATGTGTCTGTGATTGTAGGTTAAAAAACAATCACAGACACATCAGCCATCTGCTCCAAACCTGAGTCATCACATAGGATTGTTCTAGAGGATTAATGGTAAGAATAGTACTCCATTACAATTTTCAGGTGTTCATCCTTGCATATCACTTCTTAACACTAGGAGCGGCATTATGTTTTTCAGGTGTTTTGGTGATTTTAAAATTAAAATAACTTTGCTGTTGGGAAAGTCACATCACCCCTATTCCCTTTCCTAAATATGTTTTTATTTCACTTGCTTGCGTTGTTTGAATTTAAATATAACAAAAAGGAACGACTTTTGTAATTCAATACTACTCTTGTAGCCATTATTTTTTTGGTCTCTAACACAAATAGGACCCCACCCCCCAAACATATAATAAAATAACATTGAAATACACATGTCCCACTTATTTTGTTATGTACCACAGAGCCACATCTTCGAGAAGACAATGCAACATCATTGTGTAATGTAACGTCAATGTGAATAAAACTGGGCATTCCAATATTGTGGAAGTAATCTAATGACCATTTATAATTACCAACCACAGATTTTCAATAGAAGTACAAGTTTGTAAATGGTACCAAGAGCCTCACAAAGATTTCTGTCTGTGCTGACGGCAAGTAGGGAAGGGAGGAGAACAGCAATTTCTAAATGAAGAAATAAGCGGACACACAATGGCACATATTGCCACGGGCAGAACTAACGTGTTCAGTATTATCAACGAATGACTCTTGGACTATTTTATATCAACACTTATATTGACTTATTCCTATACTTATTTATTGGTGTACTTGTATTCTCTCTTTACATTCATACAATGATATGCTGAGAACGAGAGAGGAGAATCTTTCATTTCCATCACATGGGAATATGGATATGCACACAGGATATTTATAGCGTACTATAGACTAATACATAGTCTACAATTGACTTTTCTGCATTCACAATGTGTGTTTATGTAGGCTACATTTTCTAATGCCATTCATGTTTTACATTTGTATTTAAATTATACTTTTTTTCCCCAAGAATTGGCTCTCTTGATCGGTGTCATATCACCACACTTCCTGCGCATGATGGCATGCTGCAAAGTCTAAATATATGATTCTGCTTGTGGAAGTAAGAAGTTTAGGTATCCTAATGTTTTTTTAAGACCTGTCTGAACAAAACCAAATCCTTAGTTTTGAGATGGTATGTACTAAATGGAATGATTGCTACTTCAAACTGTCAATGCCAGAAAGGTGTTAATAGGGCTGGCAGTGCAGCGTAATGGTTAGGGAGCTGGGCTTGTAACTTAGAGGTTGCAGGTTCAATTCCCAGGTGGGACACTGCTGTTGTACCCTTGAGCAAGGTACTTAACCTGAATTGCTCCAGTAAAAATATCCAGCTGTATAAATGGATTGTATGTGAAGAAATGAAAACTGTTAAGTCGCTTTGGATAAGAGCGTCTGCTAAATGCCTAAAATGTAAATGTAAAATGTGTTGGTTGGTGTCTTCTTTTATGCCTGGAAACCCAGCGCTCCTAGTGTTAAGTCCCATTAGATATTGATTTAATTTATACAAGCATGAAAGGGGAGGGAGGGGTTGCACCTCTCTTGAATTAGGTCAGTTACAACTTTATAGGTATAAATCTCTGTGACTGTAATGTAAGAATCTGCTCATAATTGCTGTTCAGTATGACATTTGTGGGAGCAAAGGATGCCCTAAAATAGGAGCTGTCCAAATTCCTGCCTGGCCTACTTCACAAGGTACACAAAGACTACCCTAAAGCAAGTTTTGCTGTTTTGCCTGAAACAATCCCTCAGCCTGGACTCAAAGGAAACATGGCACAATAGAGTAGGTTTCCCTTGGCGTCTGCCTGAATGATCACTCACCTTCTAGAGTGACCACGACAGCTCTACTTACCTTTTATTTAAGGGTATGTCTTTCCTTTCAATTGATGGGCTTGCATTTCCCTTTAGCTGCAGTTTGAATGGGTTAATAGAATTGTTCGTGTCAAAAGCCTTAAGAAAATGTGGGTTATTACATCATGCCCGACTTAAAAAACACAGTATTTACAAAATACTCAATCTGGTGCTGTACAGTATCATAAGGATTACATTTATACCAGGAATGTGCTTGTAAGGACAAAAAGCACAAGTTATGTGAAGCTGGTTTACCTTTTCCTTCAATTGTTTTAATAGTAATGTATTGCATTTATTCAGCACCTTTCACGATCTCCAAGCATTTTACAGTGAAGGGGGGTAACCACACCTCAACCACCACCAATTGTGCACCCATCTCAGTGGGTGCCTGTTTAACTACTTATTATTTTGGCATGGCCTTACATGTAAGTAAGAGAATTTGGCGCAGAATGAAATCATTTTTAGTAGTGTCGTGACTTTTTCATTGAAGTATATTTTAGTAAACATAATTTAAATGGCCAACATTAAGCTTGACAAGATGTCTGGTCGATAAACTAAATTTTGAGTCATGGGTTTGTAATTTTGACATCTGTTTGTTGAACCTTCAGAATAGCCCTGTTCTTAATGTAGTGCTGGCTGATGGAGCTGACCTTTAGCAACAGGTCTGGGTGGGACAGGCCAGTTCCCCACAGGAACATGGGACAGGAGAGGATTATGAAAGAGGGATGGATCACCTGCGAGAGATTAGCGCAGCGAAGATCTCCCACATCTTACGCTGGCTTAGGGATTTGAGCCTCACCACTACTTGCATGTCTACGCTCCGCTCTTCCACACGCAAAAGCCAGTCAGACCCCTGGCATGCTCTCCAAGGACACTGCTAGTGTCAGCGAAGGATTTTCATCAAGTATTAATGGCTGTGAAAAAGCGTCAGGACTTTATAAACAACAACGTATCAGGACATAATGATCAGGGCAACCGTATTTAATGATGCCACGTTGTGTGAAAAATGTGTTCCTGTAGAGGGGAATTGCTTGTCTGTAGGTTCTTGCTTTTCTGTGTGCGCGTGTGCGTGTGAAACCAGCAGTTGTACGAAAATAATTAATGAAAGTTAACACTTCACTATTCATTCAAGTGAAGGCGATTGAACATTTCTGAGAAAATCTTACTCTGGCAAGAAATCATCTGGCTGCACAGATGGAGGATGTTAAAGAAGCAGAAGCCGGTGGCACACCAGCTAGATGGAGGATGGTTCAGATATGGGACAGGCTTACAGTTTCCATTGGGCATCCCAAATTCAACAATACGTACTGAGGATGTTACATATCCAGTGTGGTTTTGTTTAGAACACACCAGGAAACAAGGAAACCACGCCCATATTCAGTCAGCACTGGTTCAGCTGTATTCTCAATAAAGTAGAAAAACATCCCTGGTACTTCATTACTTACTTCCATATTTGGTCAAATGAAAGTTACTATACTTTTTGGATTATTACATCTACAGTGTTTATATTTTGAGTAGAGATGGTTTCACAGGGTGTGCTGTACCTACAGATATACGGCTTTCAGTTTTAGTCAGTTTCAGTTTATAGATGTCTTTATAGCTGCCTTGTCTAATGCACTTCCTGGAGTAGTTATGAGAAACATTATACAGCATAGTATAAAAATACGGATAGACATACCATTCCAGCTGTCTTCATTTGCACAAGGTGGAAGTGCTGGATCTTGACATGTTATCAAAAACCTAAAGGAAGTAGGCCAGCTATAAATCCCATCCCTATAAGTTCTAGTAACATCGATCGGCCTATATAATTATGCCATCATAATACACTGCCTGGCCAAAAAAATCCAGTCACCACCTGGATTTAACTAAGCAAATAGGTAAGAGCCTTCCATTGGATAATTACTGCAGTGATTAATATGTTTTAGCTGGCAACAAGTTATTTAACCCTAACTGATGCAGTGAGTAGCTTCTCATTTCTTAAACAACCATGTTGGAAGACACATCCTGTGGTCGTGGAAAAGATGTTAATCTTTCAGAAGGGTCAAATTATTGGCCTGCATCAAGCAAAGAAAACAACTAAGGAGATTGCTGAAACTACTAAAATTGGGTTAAGAACTGTCCAACGCATTATTCAAACCTGGAACCTGGAGTGGTGAACCATCATCTTCGAGGAATAAATGTGGTTGGAAAAAAATCTTGAATGATCGTGATCGGCGATCACTTAAACGTTTGGTGAAATCATATCATAAAAAATCAACAGTAGAACTCACGGCTATGTTTAATAGTGAAGGTAAGAGCATTTCCACATGCACAATGCGAAGGGAACTCAAGGGATTGGGACTAAACAGCTGTGTAGCCTTAAGAAAACCACTTGTCAGTGAGGCTAATCGGAAAAAAAGGCTTCAATTTGCTAGGGAGCATAAAGATTGGACTCTGGAGCAATGGAAGAAGGTCATGTGGTCTGATGAGTCCAGATTTACCCTGTTCCAGAGTGATGGGCGCATCAGGGTAGAAGAAGAGGTGGATGAAGTGATGCACCCATCATGCCTAGTGCCTACTGTACAAGCCTGTGGGGGCAGTGTTATGATCTGGGGTTGCTGCAGTTGGTCAGGTCTAGGTTCAGCAACGTTATGTGCCCAAAGAATGAGGTCAGCTGAATATACCTGAATATACTGAATGACCAGGTTTTTCCATCAATGGATTTTTTCTTCCCTGATGGCACAGGCATATTCCAAGATGACAATGCCACGATTCATCGGCCTCAAATTGTGAAAGAGTGGTTCAGAGAGCATGAGACATCATTTTCACACATGGATTGGCCACCACAGAGTCCAGACCTTAACCCCATTGAGAATCTTTGGGATGTGCTGGAGAAGACTTTGTGCAGCGGTCCGACTCTCCCATCATCAATACAAGATCTTTGCAAAAAATTAATGCAACTCTGGACAGAAATAAATGTTGTGGCATTGCAGAAGCTTATCGAAACGATGCCACGGCGAATGTGTGCCGTAATCAAAGCTAAAGGCGGTCCAGCGAAATATTAGAGTGTGACTTTTTTTTTTGGACGGGCAGTGTATATGATTGTATGATTTATATTTTCTATCGGGGTGGCATGTATGCCATCTGTCAAGTTACGGGTTGGCGGTGTATGCCCTATACCTGTTCAGCACTGAGAGTTTGGCACTTTTTAGGGTTAATTTTATAATCTATACTTAGAGCTTTTGTACCATATCCTTGTTAAGAAATTTTACGTGGAAAGTCCTCATGTTCATGTTTTTTTCTTCAGGTGTACAGTGAATACAGAGCCAGCCTGGCTTTTGACCTTGTGAGCAGTCGGCAAAAAAACGTAAGTCAGAAAGGGGCCACAAATGGTTTACACAATAGTCACCCTCCGGTTCTTTTCCACTCTGCCTTCATATTTATATTGATACTAATTTACTGAACACTATTGAAAACTGTGCAAAATCTGTATGAATCCAATTTAATTTGCTGAATCTCTTTGGAGGGTCCAGAAAAGGACAACGCATGCTATTAAGACTTAGGGTAGGATTCAGTCTAATGAATTTAGATTAGATAAGGATAAATGCAATTCAATCAAATCAAATTTAATTTCTCAGATTAATAAATAGATCTGTTTAATGCACTGTGTATCTCTATGTCAGCAGAAGTAAGAGACTGCAGCCAATGGAAATTTGTACTCACTGAGTTATTGGCACCATTGCTTTAAAAATACCTGTTCATGCAAATGTGTTAGCTTGGGTTTCATTTTTCCAGCTTGCTATTAATGTTCCCATCTCCATCGATTGTTGCCACTTGAAAATGATTTTCAACTGTCCTAGTGATGTAATAAAAAAATTATGAAAGAATTAAATGCATAAAATAATTAAAATAAACACCATATGCCAAAAATAAAAAGTCAAATAGCTGCCAATGATTTACACTGTACATGTAAATTTTATGTAATAGTTTGGTTATACAATAAAATTATTTGTATTATTGCAAGTGAAATAACATTACACATTGCAAATCTGCTTCTTATGAGTTGTTTATGGCCTTATTACTGCGCATGATTGCAAAAGGAAACAAGCATAATGGTAATTTCACGTCAATTGAATCCAGTTGGTAATTTTATATAAAAATGTGTTTGTACATCTTGCCAGAGCCAGGTAAATCTCACTGTTTGTTACAAATATAATGTTATCTACCACAGTTTAAGGAGACCGATGTTTTGTTTGAATGCACTTGGATGTAAGTGCTACAAGTGGTGCTGTTTATTTAATCAGTTTGTGAAATACACTAACCCGTAACATATTTAGTGATGTTATATGGCTAGCAGTTGAAATGGTTTTAACTCTTAAGATCCTAACTACCAATATTTATTTCCTTCTTTTGTTAATGCTTTTTCTTTTTCTCCCAATTTTTGGAATTCCCAATCATATTCTCTGCCGCGCTCACTGCAACCTCCACTGTAAATTCAGGAGAGCGTAGACAAGCACATGCTGTCCTCCGAAATGCATAATGTCAACTGCCACTTATTTTCACACCGTAGTATATAAGTTAAGCTTGCACAGTAAATTGCTTTGTTCCTAAAATGTTGTATTCACATAAGTATAATGGAATTCCTTCATTTAACTTTTTTCTTGGAGAATGCAGGGATTGTAAATGTTGAGACAGGCGAGCATTTCTTGCTCCGGCCTCCTGATCGGGCACCTCAGATTTTGCACATCCATAATATTTCAGAGGTGGAAAATACCAAAAAGGAAGAAAATACCTGCATACTGCTTTTTGCTGTGAGGACTTGAAGTGTGACTTCCTTTTTATTTTTGCATACTGAGGACACACAGCATAAAACATAACATAAAAAAGACCTCAGATTCTGTGTGGTTCTGTGTGGCTCAGTAGGTAGAGCATGGCGCTGACAACGCTTAGGTTGTGGGTTCGATTCCCACTGCGACCACATATACTGATAAAAAATGTTTTATGCATTTACTACTGTAAGTCGCTTTGAATAAAAGCGTCTGCTAAATGGCATATACTTATATATATTGTGGCATCCCAATGGGCAGGATGAGGAAATGGCAGCCTGCCTCTAATTCTTGGGAGCCACTGGAGAGGAATTTCCCAGCAGCCCGCAGTCCCACAGCTGAACGAAGTCAGGCGATTGGGACTACGGACAGCTGAAGGGCCATTCGGAGGCCTATTTAAGGGACTGACTCCTGTCACACTAGAAGGGAGTAGGTTGGTGTACTGGAGAGTGGTTTTGGAGAGAATTGTTTGGATTAGAATTGGATTGTTTTGAGGACCCTGCTTATGTACCGACTTTTGGACTGGATTGAGGAACTGGATTGGACAGATAACGGATAACACAGATAACGACAAAGATAAGGATTGTGGACTTTGTGTTTGAATTCCCCCGAAGACCCCACCCTTTTTGTTTTGTCAAAATTAGTTTAATATATATTTT
This sequence comes from Aldrovandia affinis, assembly GCA_029706075.1. NCBI lineage: Eukaryota > Metazoa > Chordata > Actinopteri > Notacanthiformes > Halosauridae > Aldrovandia > Aldrovandia affinis. Next base: position 968,381 of record JAINUG010000263.1, on the reverse strand, counting down.
TTAATTATAATATAAAAAATGGAGTTTTATATTACTGCCTCCTCTGGGTTATTTAACTGCCTAAGCCCTCTGCAAAGGTCCGTGAGTGTCTCCCAACCCCAAGGGACACCACATATGCTAGACAATGCAGGCAGAGGGCATCAAATATAGGCACGAGGAAGTAGTACAACTAAAAATGGTAAAATGGAGCTTTTGAACCAGGGGTGGATGTCAGATCCAAAAATCTTCTCTCGGCTAGAGAAATAGGGGAAGAAGCACTTGTCTCTGGAGCAGAGAAAGGTGATAACCACTTTGCTGAGGTTGCCAGAGCACATGCAAAAACGGACAATGGAAGCATGCCCACTGTTCCTGAGGAAGAGCCTGTCTGCCGTGTCTAAAGTGATGAAAGAGATGTGTCAGGAGGTGTGGAACAAGGAGCAGGCCCAACTGGCACAAAGTGGTGTATATGCTGCATGGAGTATGGTCACCAATCCAGTGAGTGTTCCGAAAGGGAAGAATGTGTCTGGAAGGACCCAACAGAAGGACAAGAGGGAAAAGTCCAAACGAAAAATGGCCACTCCTACCCTGTTATGCCCCCTAGAGAAAAGGGCAACAAGAACCCAAGTAAGTCACAAACACAGCACAGAAGTGAATCCAAAATGGCTGATAAGTGTGCGGGTTTGGAAGCAGAGTTAGGAGAGGCAATAGCTATGATCCACAAACTGGAGAAATCTTGTCATGACCAGAAAGCAGACCTGGTGTAGAACCAGAGACGGGCGGCCCAGGTTGAGGACCGATGGTGAGTCACCCTTCAGGAGGTACTGAAGAGCTGAAGAGTGCCCAGAATGAGCTGTACAGGACGAAGGCTGAGTTAGAGACCTCAGAGGAGCGCCACCTGGTGGTCCTGGAGGAGTTGCTGGATGAGCACCAAAACTCCCTGAGTAAGATTGGGAACATGGCTCTGGAGCTGGAGAATACAAAAGCCTCCCTTGGCGATGAGGTGAGGCGTGTCGAGGCCCACAGACTCGAGCTGAGGAGAGCAGCGGAGGCCCATGCATCCGAGGCAGAGCAACTCCGGAGCCAAGTAGAGCAGGAGAGTGAGGGAAGGCGGGAGCTAGAGACACAGCTGGAGCAGGTGAAGACCCTTGTGTTAAAGCAAGAGGGGAAGATTCAGTTTTTTCAGGAAATCCACCAAACCACCTCTGAAGCACTCCTGCTTGAACAAAGGAGAAATGAAGAGCTCCCTATCCTGAGAGCAACACTGCAGGACTGAACCAGGAGGCTGGACCAAAAAGAAGCCCAGCAGCGCCACGGAAAACTCATTTTGTTTTCCAAACCAAAACTCTGCTTGATCTACAGGGTCGATTAGAGAGGGTGAGTGTGGAACTTGAGTGTGTGAAACGTGTTCCTGATGTAAAAGATTCAAGCACCCAGGTGGAAATCTTGCAGCCAGTGGAGCCAGCAAGTGACGATGACCAGACGTTGGAGTCAGAGTGGGATAGATGGTCCTCAGTCCCACTCAGCCTGCAGGACCTTTGAGGGGGACTGGAGGAGCAGCATGCAGAGGATGCGCTATGGTGGGACTATAGCATGGAGGAAAGCCCCTTGGTGATGGCTGAGGCCAGGTGGAACACCCGACCGTCTCCTGACGTGGTGAGTCCACCTCTTCCATTGAAATAAAAAAAGCAGAAGAGTAAGGCAGTTCAGAAGTACTCACCTGAAGAAAAATGGGAAACAAAATAGGCTGACCTGTAAAGGAAAGGACCCTGGGAAGCGTCTGTGGAAAGGAGATGCCAATATGAAAAATAAAGTTAAGGATAAAGCTAACCACGTTTCGAAGAGCATGTTTTTCCAAGTTACCACACCTGACCACCAGGAAGCAGAGTGGAACTGGAAGAAAGGGCCAAAGAATGGATCACGGATGATGAAAGTGCACTGGTGGAGCCATGGAAGGTTGGTGAAGCCCAGAGCCCAAGGGGTGGTTATTCTGTCCATGGAACCCAGATGCAATACCCACATATGGCCGGTTGGTGGTGGTCAAGGTGAGCAACTTGTGTCATTCACTAACATCTACCAGATGTTTGTACAGGAGATGAATGGAAATGGACTTCAGACGTTTGATCCTGGCGGAAAACTTCCTGAGGGGACCTGGAGATGGTGGCTCTCCTGGTCGCCGCTGGACATGTGCCGCTCAGCCCTCCCTAGGTCAGAGCTGAGGAGGAGGGTGTGTGGCATCCCAAGGGGCAGGATGAGGAAATGGTGGCCTGCCTCTTTAATTCTTGGGAGCCACTGGAGAGGAAAAACTACATTTCCCAGCAGTCCGCAGTCCCACACCTGAACAAAGTCAAGCGATTGGGACTACGGACAGCTGAAGGCCATTCGGAGGCCTATTTAAGGGACTGACTCCTGTCACACTAGGAAGGGAGTAGGTTGGTGTAGAGGAGGGTGGTTTTGGAGAGAATTGTTTGGATTGCTGTTTGGATTAGAATTGGATTGTTTTGAGGACCCCGCTTGTGTACGGACTTTTGGACTGGATTGAGGAACTGGATTGGACTTGGACTATGGATCACAGATAACGACAAAGATAAGGATTGTTGAATTTATGTGTTTGAATTCCCCCGAAGATCCCACCCTTTTTGTGTTTGTCAAAATTAGTTTAATAAATTATTGTTTTGTTTATATTATTGCCTCCTCTGGGTTATTTAACTGGAAAGGTATGTGAGTGTCGCCCAACCCCAAGGGCCACTACAATATATATATATATATATAGATTTCAGGCCACACTTTTAACTGCTTCCTGGATTTAGCAGTCCTTATGAGCGTGAGGTTGGTTTGATTGAATCAGGATTAATCTCTAGTTTTGTCAGATTGACTTGCATTTGTCCTTATTTAGTCTGAGTGCATCAGATTGAATCTCCGGGCCAGTGTTTTTTCATTTTGCTCTATAGCTTGCAGGATTGCACAAATGCATCCCGCTTAAATGCATTTTCAACCAGCAACAATGTAAAAACAGAAGGTCTTCAATAACAGATAAGCAGAGAGCCATTTGTCACAATAATATACAAACAGTTTGTTTTACAAATCAGTTTGTCAATAAAGGCTTTTACAGTTTTGAATCATAAAAAACTAGCTGTTTGTCAATGTTCCTTCCAGTAGTGTTTTGTGTACTGACTGTGACCCATCTCTGTAACCCCAGGCATACACAGACTACAGTGATTCAGTTTCCAGGAGAATGGGATTCATTCCTCTTCCACTCGCGTTATTGGTGAGTTTATATGTCATCCAGCAATTTTTAAAAAGCTTAATCTCATGCATTTTCTTTGCTGTAGTTACTGTTTATAAGGCTGCTTATTTCCTAATTATGTCTTTAATTTTTGTGTTTTTTCTGTCTGCTTCAGACATCCCTTTACCAGAATTTTAACCAATAGGTATTTGTGTTTAGGAAAACTGGGCTCATGATCAAACACTGTTGCTTCCATTTTTTTTGTGGTTTGTGGATTGGTTCCTCTTTATCAGCAGTGGAATTGACCAGTGATAAAGTGCTTGCATATGCGCATTATCATCCTCAAAGATCGGCCCTAGAGTCTGGAAACGTGTCGGAACAGTGAAGAAAAGATTAAATATGTCTATTCTCTGAATTCAGTAGCCTTAACAGTCAAATGCCCTTGTTTAAAGTTCGGCACTCTAGGGGTGAAATTCACGGTTCGGTACGTACCTCGGGTTTGAAGTCACAGTTCGCACAGCGTTTTTATAATTTACATAAAATGTATTTTCATTTATTATGAACATATCTTTCTTAAATATATTAAAAAAATCCGAATACTGCCCACCCAAGATTGCTGCTCTGAACCGCCCATGGTTTGGTACGTGATTAATTTATGATTTGGGGTAAAAATATTTATTTGAAAGCACAGCCAATTATCTTAAATCACAGAATTCGGTGATATGCAGAGCAATCTGATAGATCAGATTCAGACCCCTTTTTATTTTTTTGTTTTGGATAACTTACTACCACAACATATCTTTTCAAGGGAACCATTGATATGATCATCTCATGGTTAGATTTGTGGTGACACCAAACATCGATAGGGCCTGGGGAAGAGAGCTTCGTTTATACAGAGATGTTGATTGAGCTGATATTTGGAGAGACATCAGACAAAGAATATTGCTACCATATGACAAGGCCAATCATACCATGTTGACCTCGGCTTATCTCTGGTGATCCATAATTATTTTCTCCCTGACCCATCATTTCCAGCTCATTGGTAGAACCCCAAAATTGTGGTGTATTGCAGACTTGTAAGTTTGGTCTGCTGATCTAATATGGACTGCGCTGGCTGCCAAAGCTACATACCTTAGTGCCCTTATTTCATTCACAGAGAAATAAACCTGGCATCGTGCTTGTTTTTTAGCATTTTTGTTAGGCTGGGCCACATTCTGTTTGTCTGCACAGGATGATCAAAGTGTACCTCCCCGACAATCGTATAATCAGAATTTATGACAGTATTAAGTATGCATTGAAGATGCTTGGCCTTTAATGTTATCATTATGTGATCCTTAGCCAAACTGGCATTCCATTAAGAAAGGAAGAACAGATAGTAGGTAGTAGAATGCCAAATATTCACCTCACTTTTCTTTGTAGGTAGTAGTTTTCAAATGAAGGGACATGGCAGGGATTAAAATAAATTTGAAAAAATGAAGTCACGGGATATCATATTTATCCTGGGATAAATACATAAAAATAATTTCAAATAAAAATTTAAAATTGAATATCCCTGCTAAAAAAACACCACATATTAGTGAATATGCATATGAGTTTTCCTCTCAGATCCAAATGATTGATTAGTAACTTTTCAAATTAGCAATAAATTATTTTGTTGTTGTTTTATTTATTAATTTTATTATGTGGGTAAGCTGTCATTTGGGAAAGTTGTCTTATGGAAATGTTGAGAATGACTGTAGTTATTGATTTGATAATGTAACTTTGAATGTGACGTCCATCTTGTGATTGTTGTGTGCCAGCTGATCCGAGTGGTGACGAGCTCTGTGAAAATACAGGGCTCCCTGTCCTTCGTCTGCGTGATGCTCTTCTACCTGGGGTGAGTTCCATTTTCAAATCTAACATGCAAGGCTATCTTCCATTTACCACAGTCCATGCTGTGACAAAAATAACATGCAGGATCTCTAAGACTATTCTTCTTCTATGAGAAAATATTTAATGTTCAACATTTATCTGAAAATTGAATTTGTAGGGTTTTTGGGCCAGAACAAAATAAAAAAGTTAACCCCAGTGTGTCCATTATATTCTTACCATTGCAGAGGATTGACACATTGGTGTGTTTGGAATATCTATAACTGAACGTTCTGAATGATGACGTGACAGTCGCTCCTTATGTTATCTGGCCATTAATAAGCTAGCTACTAACTGAAGAGCTGTAAAAATATCATGGAAGACCGTGTTTTCCACCATCATCAACAAAACACCAAAGATGGAATTTCTCGTATCACTCCAATAGAGTTCCAGACACTTGTAGAATCTATGCCAAGGTGCATTGAAGTTGTTCTGGTGGCTGCTGGTAGCCTAATGCCCTATTAAGACACTTTATGTTGATGTTTCCTTTACTTTGGCAGTTACCTACACTACCGGTCAAAAGTTTTAGAACACCCACATTTACCAGTTTTTACAGAAATGTAAGCAGTTCAAGTCCAGTGAATAACCTGAAATGGTACAAAGGTAAGCGGTAAACTGCCAAAAAAAGATCAAAAGAAAAAGTTTAGGTTACCAAAAACGGAAAAAGAATGTAAATTTTTTGGCAGTGAGTAGTTTCCTACACCATCAAAAGGCACTTGGAAACTGGAGGACAGGAAGAGGTCTGGCAGACCCAAAGCCACAACAAAATCAGAAGACAAGTTTCTGAGAGTCAACAGCTTGCGTGATAGGCGGCTCACAGGACAACAGCTTAACACTGGTAGAAGTAAGGAAGTCTCAGTTTCAACTGTGAAGAGAAGACTTCGAGCTGCAGGTTTGACAGGTCGAGTGGCAGTAAGAAAGCCATTGCTAAGATGCCAAAATAAGAAAAAGAGGCACCGTCAGTGGACTACTGAAGATTTAATTATGGACCAATTAATAAAAATTTGAAATCTATAATTTTGAAAGGTTTTTGTAGACCATCGAGTAGGTGAAAGGATGGTGTGTGACACCAACTGTCAAACATGGAGGAGTTTGAATTAGACAGTGAAGCATGTTTTATCACTATTGCTGAAGAATAAAATGTGAGAAAGCCAGAAGGCTTTGATGTAAAGAAGGAGAACAGAGTCAAACAGTTTGTATTAGAAGCCAAAGATAGCAGGTCATCGAAAATCATAGTGGGTCATTCAGAAAGCCAACATCGCGCAACATTTTGAGTTTTGAGCATTCATACCTTCCGCGACTTGGCGACAGCGTCATGTCGTCTCTATGGTAGCCAGCTGAGCAAACGGACATTTATTTACTTTGACAAAAAAGACTAACGTTAAGCGTTAGTAAGCTTTATTTGGCCGTGATACCAGGTTGCTAGCTAGCTAGCTAGATATTGCTAACGTTAACATAGACATTTTACCTGTCTCGCAATTGTTTCCACTTATATCTGCATTCAAGCTAGTCTCTGTTGAGATTCCTTGAAATCTCCCCCCATGAATTGGCTGCCTTTATGGCGTCTTTATAAACATTTCTTGAGGAGTTATACATTTGAGGATACCTCCTCACCTGCTCCGCAAATAATTATTCCAAACGGTCCATTGCAATAACATGAAAACAACAAAGCAAAGTCAGATGGAAGTAGTATTCTGTATCTCCATGGCAATGGAGTTTATCTCGTCATTCCAACCAATCAGATTACGCGATATTTTATGACGGCGTCTGCAACTTTTCATTTTTCTGGAGGTACGCAACACCCTCCGCGACACTCCTCTGCGACACATTTCTGTCCTTTTGACATTACTTTTGTCCCGCGACGTGTCATGCAACACTTGTCGCGTAAAGCATAAATATGAAGGGCTCTTGACATCTAGATGAGGGGTCGTGAACACCAGCCTAGCCACTTGATAACTGTGGGACATTATTCATTCCCCACGCAAAATGTAGCATGATACAGGGTGACATTTAATAACGTTACCACTGGAAGAGCCTTTTTTGTTAGTCTGTTTACAAGATTCCTCCCAACAAGCTTGTCCATGCAGGAATCACATGTAGTGTAGCTGTGTTTATTTGATTGCAAATTTCTTGGGTAGATGTAGTAGAGAAGAGTGGGTCAAGGGGAAGCGCATCCTTGTCATTTGCACTGCTCCAGTCCCTCTATCATTTAAAAATAACTTCTCTCAAAGAGAGACTCATGTTTGAGCAGCTTCAACAAACAGTCCATAACCAGGAGAATATTGGTTCACAGGCTACTTAAAACTGCCTTTCTCAATTGTACGCCTAATGCATCATATTTGGATGTGAAAGCCATAGCAAAAGGAAGTATTTTTAACCAATACCACTGCTTCCCAAGCCCTTTTGTGTTATGACTGCATGACATGCAATCTTGGAATGTGAATTTGCAGTAATAAAGGAGGCAAGGGCTGCCGCATTAAGATTAGGCTGTTCATCCGTACTTATGGCAACGAGCTGCTGGCGCAATCTCTGAATTAGATACCAGACAGCGCATACCTGCCAACACTGACTCATGAAAACAGGGGAGGGTTTCTAAATTGGTGAGCACACTTAGCTCAGAGGGCAAAGTCTGATTTTAGCTTTGCTTTGCTTTTTTATAAGCAAAGAACAATGCATTAGTGTCTGTTTTATATTTTGCATATCTGTGAGTCGCACAAGTAAGAAAAAAAGTGAAATGTTGATCGTCTTACTGAATTCTAGCTTTCTGAAAGGTGTGCCAATGGGTATTTTTTCAAAATAAACAGCCATATTCTATTCCATTGCCATTGTTGTACAGCTCACAATAATAATTTTAATTACGTTGGGTGGCAAAATAATTCAACTCAGCCATTGCTGAAATACAAGAAAAGTCACAATAGGGAAGCAGGCACGGCCCATCCACACACTAAAAGAGTGCCTTAACAGGACATGCCATCCAGCAGCCCCCGTGTGGCTGCAGTATTTGTAAAATGAGATACAGAACTGTACCATGAAAATTGTATCACTCGTTGGAGTCTCCACTGCAGTATGAATGCAATTTTGTTGATATAAATCAGTATTACTAGTATAATTGATTAATAATTGCTACCAGTTTGAATACAAGTATCCCACAGTTTAAATATGCTGTACTAATATCATCATAGAAAAATGTAATATACTCAAATAAGCATATGGTAAGGATTGCGCTGATTTCTCTCTCTTGAGACAAAATTGTGCTTATTATCTGATACCCTCTGCCTTTCTGCAGGATGATAACGCTTAAAGTGTTGAACAGCATAGTCCTGCTCGGAAAGTCTTGTTTGTATGTTAAAGAGGCCAAGATGGAAGAAAAGCTGTTTCAGAGCCCCCCGACTGCAGCCCCGGGTAAAGCCTCCAGCAAGTCCACCAGGAGCAAATTCACAGCCCCCCCAGGTAAGACCTAGTTCAACTGAAATATGCCAGAGACCATTTTATGACTGACTGTATGGTAAAGCACCTTCAGCACCCGAACAGAATGGCCTCAATTCGATTAACATTTGACCTCAACTTTGACCTCAAGTGTCTGTTAGTATTTTTCTTCACACAGACTGGTTAGGTTAGAAATAATTGTAATTAATTCGCCAAACTGTGCTTGTGTAGAAAAGAGTAACACTTCAGTCATTTATTTGAAGTCAAAGTTGAGGGGAAATGTTTATTTGAATCCAGGCCGATAAAAGTTGACAGCATGTAAAGCACAGATTAATTCTAACAGATTTGTTTCAATAATGACCAAACTCGTAATGCTGTGTAAGTTATGTAAAATCAGAGCCTGCTAGGGTTTACATTGTTGTCGAGGTCTATGGAGAAAGAAATGAATCTTATACAATTTACATTCGTTATTTTTATGAAGTAATTACACAATGGTAGTGGCATAGCAGGAGAGGCAGGGACGGTTCAGCAGGGCAAACTAGAGGGCAGTACTGGAGCCATGTATAGCTTTTTGCCTTCAGTTTCGACCTAAGGGCACTGTTGGAGGTGCGACAGGCAGCAATGCCTAGCAGGTTTAACACCTATCTGTAAATATTAGTATAATCTCACTGTAAATAGCAGTTACAGTCATGATCTGACTGACTTTTCCTTTGTCCTGCTTGTTTAAACACAGTGGCTGGGTTATTTGTGCATTGCTGTGAGGGTACTGTAGTTGTGTTTAAACAAACTGACTGAGTTATCTATTGCTTGGGTAGACGTTGAGCTCTGAGGAACAGCAGACGTGTGTGTCTCCACCTCTCTGGGAAGCCTTAGTTGTGTACAAACAGACAGCAATTAGGATTGTGAGAGCCCCCTTTGTGTCCTCTGTTTTTTACCATGCCTAAACTCTGGGAAGCTGATCCAAACCAACAAACCTGTTATTCACTCTGTAGTGGTGAGTTACAGTAAAATGTCTGTAAGCCATCTTCCGTCTACTCTGACAATATAACCCTCACTTGAGGTTGACAGCTGTACATTTCTCTAATGAAAGGTAATTACAATAAATATTTTTTCCAGCTGCCTAGATTAAGTTATGTTGTAAACTGTATCAGGTGTTGTACGGCATTGAACCGTTTTAAAAATGTGACCCTCTGAGTTTGCTTTAGATTAAACTGTTTAAGGAAAATAACTGAAAGTTTGGAAAATGAATCCAGAGATTCAAATTTTGAAGGCAGTGAAGGTTGAATTATCACTTTTATTTCATCTTCACACATGGGAATCCCACAGTGTCTCAGTATAGCTGTCAGAATCATCCAAATAGTTGTACTGCCAGCTTTCAGGAAATGGTTGGTGTTGCAGTTGATTTAATTGAAATATAGTTGGAAAGCTTTGTGTTCACATGATTCCAGGTTTGTATTAATTAAGTCCCTTGGAGGCTGCAACTTGCCTTTGTCCTCTCCTCCAGACATTGGACTTGAATTCCTTGGTTCTCAAGTTTTAGTTTTTCTGAATTTATTTTTCAAATAACAGGACATTTTTAGAATTGTGAAATTAGCATTCCAGATGTCTAAATCTAAACAAAAGAACAAAAAACTGTCACAAGGATGATAATCTTCTGCCAAGAAAGCCTATATGGCTCATTAGATGCTTCATTTAGACGCATTAGAGCTTTCATTTACAAACTCAAGCATCTATCAGCTCACTCCAAATTTTCATGAACCAATAACCTCTAAGTCAGGTGTTATATGACGCATCACAGTATTATTATTTCTTGAATTAGTCAGGGAAGGAAAGTAATGAAGGACCCTGGTCATTTGTATATTCGCACCACTAACACTGCATTTGAGATGTCCTTCCAGTGCATCCAACAACAGTGCATTCTCTTTGGGGGCCTGTTACCTTACTTCCTGCCTGCTTGTGTTGCGACCTCTGTAGCCCTGCTCCATCATGTCTGTTAAGGGCCAGCTGATGCCTGCCATGTCTGCCTTTCCATCTGCCAGTTTGATCAGTCCTTAATTCCTGCCAACCCCAGCCCCAATATATATATGCTTGCTTCCCCTTCCTCTATCGTATCACACTATGACTCAAGGCAGGGCACACTCCTCTGACAAGTTAGAGCATACTCCCCTGACAGGCTAGAACACTGCTCTGTTTCACAGGATAGAGCAAACTCCTCTGTTAACCAGGCTATTGTACACTCTGGCTTCCAGGCTAGAGCACACTCTGGCTCCAATGCTAGGGCACACTCTCGCTTCCAGGCTAGGGCATATTGGCTTGCAGGCTAGAGTACATTCTGGATCTCAGGTTAGGGCATATTGGCTCATAGGCTAGGGCACAGTGAGTATCATGGTAGAGCACACACTGGCTCCCAGGCTTGGGTAAACTCTTGGTTGCCAGGCTAGGACACACTCTTGGTTCCCAGGCTAGGGCCTACCCTACTGACTCCCTTGCTCAGCGCCTGCATTGCTTTGTGCTTTTGTCTCCCTCTCTCCGCCCCAGGGCCCGGGGGCCTTGTCTCCCCACTGCTTCCCACGACAGACCCGTCTGCAGCTGCCTCACCCAAACCCTCCTCCCTGCACTCCCCACCCCCAGGTAGGGCCCAGTCACCCCCCCCCCAAAAAACCCACCCCACTAATCTTTCCAATGCTCCAGAAAGTCTGTGTTCCATGGAGTATGCAGAGGACTCACTCAAGGAGCCACGTGCGATGCTGAGTATCTGCTATGCTACTGTGTACAGAGGGTGTTCTGAAAAAAAGACTGCTCTACGTAGAGCATAAAAACCAAAACTGAGATGAAGCTGAAATCTCACAGCACATGACCACATTTCTTTGTGAACAATTAGTCACTTCATTATACACTGCCTGGCCAAAAAAAAGTCACCACCTGGATTTAACTAAGCAAATAGGTAAGAGCCTTCCATTGGATAATTACTGGAGTGATTCATATGTTTTAGCTGGCAACAAGTTATTTAACCCTAACTGATGCAGTGAGTAGCTTCTCATTTCTTAAACAACCATGTCGGAAGACATATCCTGTGGTCGTGGAAAAGATGTTAATCTGTTTCAGAAGGGTCAAATTATTGGCCTGCATCAAGCAAAGAAAACGACTAAGGAGATTGCTGAAACTACTAAAATTGGGTTAAGAACTGTCCAACGCATTATTAAAACCTGGAAGGATAGTGGTGAACCATCATCTTCGAGGAAGAAATGTGGTCGGAAAAAAATCTTGAATGATCGTGATCGGCGATCACTTAAACGTTTGGTGAAATCATGTCGGAAAAAATCAACAGTAGAACTCACAGCTATGTTTAATAGTGAAAGTAAGAGCATTTCCACACGCACAATGCAAAGGGAACTCAAGGGATTGGGACTAAACAGCTGTGTAGCCTTAAGAAAACCACTTGTCAGTGAGGCTAATCGGAGAAAAAGGCTTCAATTTGCTAGGGAGCATAAAGATTGGACTCTGGAGCAATGGAAGAAGGTCATGTGGTCTGATGAGTCCAGATTTACCCTGTTCCAGAGTGATGGGCGCATCAGGGTAAGAAGAGAGGCGGATGAAGTGATGCACCCATCATGCCTAGTGCCTACCGTAAAAGCCTGTGGGGGCAGTGTTGTGATCTGGGGTTGCTGCAGTTGGTCAGGTCTAGGTTCAGCAACGTTATGTGCCCAAAGAATGAGGTCAGCTGACTACCTGAATATACTGAATGACCAGGTTTTTCCATCAATGGATTTTTTCTTCTCTGATGGCACAGGCATATTCCAAGATGACAATGCCACGATTCATCGGGCTCAAATTGTGAAAGAGTGGTTCAGGGAGCATGAGACATCATTTTCACACATGGATTGGCCACCACCGAGTCCAGACCTTAACCCCATTGAGAATCTTTGGGATGTGCTGGAGAAGACTTTGCGCAGCGGTCCGACTCTCCCATCATCAATACAAGATATTGGTGAAAAATTCATGCAACTCTGGACGGAAATAAATGTTGTGACATTGCAGAAGCTTATCGAAACGATGCCATGGCGAATGCGTGCCGTAATCAAAGCTAAAGGCGGTCCAACGAAATATTACAGTGTGTGACATTTTTTTTGGACGGGCAGTGTACATGCATTTCCTGGCTTTCTTAGTTCTTATTAGAATGTTGGATACGATTTCTTAAAAAAAAATAATAATAATTAAGTCTTTGTACAGGTAGTCCCCTTTGTACAAGCCGGTTACGAACGTCCGGCTAACGGACAACTCGTACTTACGAACGGACTGCCATAAGGCCTTTTATGTTTAAAAAATTGAGTTAAATACAACGGTTCGTAATAAAGAACGAACGCACTACATTGTGATGCTCATGAAAACATTGCGCTGTTTCAGCGGTTCGTCGGCTCAAGGAACAGAGATCACCGTACGTTATTTTAAGTCAGATCATGGTCCCGTTTTTCTCTTACCCTTACAACAATGCCTCCAAAGCGTAAATTCGATGCAAGTGCTGGTGATGCATCAAAGAAAAGGAAAACAATCACCATGGAAAGTAGGTGTTGAAATAATAAAGGGATCGGAGAGAGGTGATACGCCATCAGCCATTGGGAAAGCATTAGGCTACTTTTTTAAAAGACAAAGGGAGAATAATGGAGCATGTGAAAGGCCATGCCCCGATAAATGCCATGATTATTACCAAGCAACGCAGTGGTTTAATTATTGAGATGGAAAGGCTATTGATAATTTGGATAGAAGACCAAAATCAGCATAATATGCCTATTAGCCTTTCTTTAGTGCAAGAAAAGGCTCGCACTGCGCCCCCTATTTGAGAAACACTGCTTTAGTGCAAAAAAGGCTCGAAGCGTTTTTTTTACAGTACAGTACTGTATGTACATAGTTACTTTTATTATTACTGTATTATTATAATAAATATTACAGTATTATTATTATTATTACAGTATTATTATGTCCTGAATGTTATGTTTAAGATGTTTTACTGTATTTTGAAGTTTTTCTTAAGTGTTTTATATGCACAGAAAGGTAAAATAAATACTATACTAAGACAAACATTTGACTAAGTGATGATTCATAAGAACCTGTACCTGTTCCGACTTACATACAAATTCGACTTAAAGACAGAACGGATCTCATTCGTAACCCGGGGACTGCCTGTATTTGTAAAACAATATGCATGTTGCTGTAGCGTGTGTCCATGCCTTGAAGCAAAGGGAGCACTTCTTGCTGCAGAGATGGGGCTTGAGGCTTTACGTGCTTTAAAGCAGCTTATATCACTGTGGCTAAGAGGACAACTTTCAGGCATTTTCCACCCAGCTGTGATGGATGTCCATCTTGTGTTTTAAATGGTTTACATTAAAATGGTTATCTTGTTTATCTTGGAGTTTACAATTCATTTGAGGTTTTCTATAGAATATCACGATGTGAACGTCAGGATTGTGAAAGTGTGCACCAGGGTTGTGCCCATGTTTGATATCCAAAGCATGCAAAAAGTATAGTGCCTTGCAAGGCACGTCCAACCAAAGATATTTAGAGCAGAGGTGCCTTTACTCATTTAATGCGTCCGTGGTTGTGGTTCGTTTTGTGTCGCAGCTTACCGTTGGAGATCATGGTCTTTGTTCCTCCTCCCCCCACAGGCAATCCTGCAGACCAGGGCATTTCCCCATCCATCACCAGCCAGCCCGTTCACCAGGCTACCAGCCCCGACCCCAGCCCTGCCCCCAGCCTCCCCACCAGCAGCTCTGACCAGTTCCTGACCACGCCTGACGAGAATGAAGACAAGGACATCTCGCAGGACGGGTCCGAGCTCAAGCACCGGACCCCTAAAAAGGACTTGCTGGAGATTGACCGCTTCACAATATGTGGGAACCGTATTGACTGACCCCCGCCGTCCCACCGTGACACTGCTGAGGATGTCGCACCACGCGCCGTGCGCCACGATGCCAAGTACCTTTCCTCGCCAAAGAGAGTGGCAGCAGAGTATTTATTGAAATGCACAACGTAATTTATTGTTGACTGGAAGAGTTAAATGTAGCTTTCTTTCTACTTTCCCCCTGCCCCCATGCCCCTAACTGGGCATCTACTGGGAGGACCCTGGTGGAAGAATGACCCCCTTCCCCCTGACCCCCTCCCCATACCTGACCCCCGCCCCTCCCGCTCAGCATGGTGATTGTGGGAAGGAGCCGTATGGATCCGGTCACCATGGAAAAAGGTGGCTCAGACACAACAGCGACGGCTGTCATCCAGCAGCCAGTAAAAGGCCTTCAGTACAAAAGGATGTGCCTGGGACACACTGACATATAACTCTTTGTATTAGAGAAGAACACAGTGATAAGGACACTGATTGCAGATGCAGCATATGCATCATTTAACCCCTCCCTCCGCCCCCCAGGTGTTACAAGTCATGAAAATCATAACCCGTCAGAAAGATTTCCTCTGATTTCTGTTATCCTATTCCAGACTGGCCAATGAAAATTATTTTCAAATTGAGTGTAGTAAGGTTTGTTTGTTTGTTTGTTTGTTTTCAACTTGTGAAGAGCTCCGGACAGTATGAATGCTGAGATAGATGACTGTGCTGTAGTGATAAAGTTTGATTCAAATGTTGTCAGTGTAAAAAAAATTATAATAATAATCTGTTGGTAATTCTCATCTTATTTCAAACTAAAAACTGGAACAAAATTAAGTGACATTTTAACAGCAAACACACATTTCTTTCTATGTCATCACATTGTAGGCTAAGATTTATCCTGCAGTTACCTAATTATATTTTTTATTGTCCAGTACAGTCAATATTCTGAATATGGCACTGTACAGAGTCAAGGACAAATGTTACACATATCTGTGTGCATATTTCACAGCAAACATCGGCTTGTTTTAGCTACATTGTCAGGTGTGTATTTGCTGTAGTTCTGACGTTGGACTTGTTTGAGTTCTGCTTTGGATTTTTTGCACTGAAGTACCATACTGTCTTAAGCTTCACTGTTTGCAGCAGGGTCATTTTCCAAACACTGCTATTGCACCATGGCGTTTTAATGTTTGATTCAGAACCTTGAACAATGCATCATGGTTCTGTTAAGAATAACATGTTATTTACCACAATATGAATTGCTGACAAGCTTTTGAGAAAGTAACCTGCTTGTGTGAAGTTGTTTGGTACTCATTTAGAAGTGTTTGCCCTGTGTAACTTATTTGGACAAATTTGCCAAATAAGTATGTTTTTAGAGTGTGGGATTTTTTCAAATATTTTAAATAACCCATTTTACAGCCCTTCATTATAGAATCTACAGGGAAGAATACACACTAAACATGTCTGAGTTAGCTGCCAACTTTTTAAAAGAACAATAAGGAATTTTATTCTACAAGCCATGTAAGGGCGTGACTGCTTTAGGTTTTTAAAGCTATCAGTGATCAATTATCAGAAGGCTATATAAAATTTACATACCAGCATTAATCACATTTTCACTTAGAGAAACATTTGCCTTTATTACACATTAATCATGAAATAGTTAAGATACTTCTGTTTTGAGAGCTTAATTAAACCATAGTATTTTACCAAGTTGGATTGTTCGTCAAATAGCATTTTTTGCATGGAACAATTTTGAACACCTCAGAATGATCTTTTTCATGTGTTGTAAGCAATATCAAAAAATAATGGTTTCAATAATTTAATTTGTCATGTTTAAAAACATCTGTACCTTTGTAAGAAGTGCAGCACATTGGGGGGTGATAAATAAAAGTTTTTTGTAACTTTTGTGGTGCATTTTTTCCTCGGGTAACATTTTGTACAGTTTAATTTGCCGTATGGCAGATGGAAGTGCAACAGTTTTATGTTACCCCAATTCTGTTTATATAAATCACTATCAAGTGGTTTTAGTTTAACCATGAAATACAACTTATCTTCCTGGTCTTAATTATGGTGTGTGATGTAAATGAAAGGAGCTTTATTCTCTTTCTGGTCTCATTGGTTGCATTTGATCTGTTCAGCTTTTAAAGTGGGAACAGGAAGCATCACTGCTCTGTCTCCATTAAGATTGCAGTCTGAGCTGCAGACAGTGGCCTGGCATTCTAAATATTGTGGCCTGCCTGCAGGCCTCATCTTCAAAGCCATTCCAGTGAAATTGGGTAACGGGAACCAGCAGAGGAGCATTGAAATCAAAATTGTCAAAATCTGGTCATTTGTGCCAAATGGCTGGCCAGCTTTTTTTAATCTCAAAGTTTGAGACAGGCTTGTATGGAGGATTTGTAAGCAGGTTGTTATGGATCTTCTCCCTTTGTGGAACCAAGTTCAGACCGGCAACACACTGGTGACCACTTTACAATCAAAAAGGTTTTATTATAATTTATTATTTTGAAGTTGCTGCTTAGCGTTGAGTGCAAGTGATGTCTGTCTGTCCCTGTTCATCCGTCATGGACGCATGGACCCTACAATTGGATTGAGGTTGGGTGATTGACATAGCCAGTCAAGAACATTCTACTTTTTGCCCTTAAAAAACTCCTTGGTTGCTTTGGCTGTATGTTTTGGATCATTGTCCTGCTGCATGGTGAAGCGCCGTCCAATTAATTTTGATCCATTCGCTTGGATCTGAGCAGACAAGATATTTCAGTATACTTCTGCATTCATCCTGCTGCTGCTGTCAGCAGTGACACTATCAATGAACACATGTGAGCCAGTTCCAGTGGCAGCCATACATGCCCAAGCCATAACACCACCTCCACCATGTTTGACAGATGAGGTGGTATGCTTTGGATCATGAGCTTTTCCTTTTTTTCTCCCCACTTTCCTCTTTCCATCACTGTGGTACAGGTTGATCTTTGTCTCATCTGTCCATACACTTTGTTCCAGAACTCTACAGGTTTTTACATGTGCTTTTTGCTAACTGTAACCTGGCCATTCTATTCTTGCTGCTTACCAGGGGTTTTCATCTTGTGGTGAACCCGCTGAGGTTATGCTGGTGTAGTCTTCTCTTGATGGTAGTGTTTGACACATCTACGCCTACATCCTGGAGAGTGTTCTTGATCTGTTCAACAGTTGAAAAGGGGGTTTTCCAAATATTTACAGACTGCACTGTATATAAGCTTATATCTTATGTTATTATGTTGTTGTTATTATTGTAATGTGTATGTGTATGTGTAGCACACCTATGATCCATGTGTTACACATTGTTTCTACAAAAGAGGTCCAGGACAATGTACATCAGTAAAACTCCAGTAGCCCTCAGTTGTACATAGACCAAAAGATGCCAATCGAGCTTCAATTGCACAACAGGCAGGCATGCACGTTACCAATAAAGCTTCAATTATACAACGTGCTGGCATGCATGCACATCACACTGTTTCTTGTAATCAAGCTTAAATGACAGTTGCACATCAGGCAACAAACATTTTCTTTTGTCTGTGGCATTCATTATACATGTATGGCCACACATATTCATAACATTCATTGTTCAATATACAAAGAACATGTAATTGCAATCCCAAATAAAAGTTCTGTTCACATTTGGAGGCAGAGCCTATGAGACCTCAGGGCCTTGGATCACTTAGAACAACATATAGGCCTAACACTTTAATCCCAAAATTCATAGATTTCCGAATTGGAAAATTGGCCAAAGTTCAGCACATCTGAGCTGTAGCTACAGTACATCTGCTAAACCCAGCCAGTATATTTCTCAGCAAGGGCATCATGCAGCTAATTATTTAGAGGGGGCACCAAAAAGAAAGTTTGCTACAAGGTTAGGTATTGATAGCTAGATCGATAACTAAGCTACAATTTGCTTGCTAGCTAAAGTTAGTGATGGTTTACAGTTCTCCAATTAATTTAAATGATTACTTTGGCTGGTCCAGTGTGGTGCACGCTGCCTGTCAGGGACGCGGTTCGAAACCCGCGTCTCTACCACACCGGCCCTGGTCGTCAGCCTGAGCGGGGGCGGCATTTTGCTGTCCACCCCAGGGGAATGGGGGAGGGAGAGCCGACTCGGGTCTGCCGAGAAGCATGGAAAGGGAGTCTCCAGAACGTGGGTGGGTGGGCGAGTTCCGTTTCGGAGGAAAAGCGGAAGTCGCTGCCCACGGAGAATTGGCTTGCCTCGAGTAGTCGAGCGACGGACCTGTGTGGGGAGGGTTAATCGCTACCAAATTGGGATAAAATGGGAAAAAAATCTGAAACAAATAAAAATAAAAATTGTAATTAATTTTACGAATACACCGTCATCTGATTTGAACATTAATTTATGTGAAAGAAAGTAAGGTAAATGTAGCTATTTAGGGCATACTTTAATGTCAGGAACGGAGTAGGAAAACCAGGCGCGGACCCAAGAATGCAATAATGTTCTTTATTGCAAAGACAGGCAAAGTTCATACGGGAGCAATCGGCAATACAGGAATCCAAAGAGTGGTCGGGGATAGGCAGAACAGACAAGTTCGTTCCAGGCTTCAGGTATGTCAGAGGCAGGCAAGACATGGTCAATGGGTAAGCGGAGGTCGATAACGGAATCAGTCCGGGGAACACAGAGAGGAGCAGGGCAGGAACCACGAGGAGCACAAACAGGTGGATCGGGAATGAGACTGAGACAGGACTGAACACGGAAGCACAAACACACGGAAGCACAAACACGAGGAAACAAAACACGGGTAAACAAAGAGAACGCTGGAAAGTTGTGTAGGTATAAGCAAAGCACAAGACAATCTGGCAACGAACATGGGAAAACGCACAGCTTATATACATTTAGACATAACGAGAAACAATCAGGAATTAACATGAATGCAGCTGCCACCGGAGACTGCAATTAGACACACAAGGAACAGGTGAAAACGATAATACAATGACAAGACAATCTGGTAACGAACATGGGAAAACACACAGCTAAATACATCAGACATAACAAGAAACAATCAGGAATTAACAGGAATGCAGCTAACTGCAATCAGACACATGAGGAACAGGTGAAAACGATAATACAATGACAAGACTGGAAACAGGTAAGTGAAAGTGAAAACATGGACCGGACAACCAGGAAAACATGGAATAAACTAAAACACCTAATTACGGGGAACACGAACACAAGACGTGACACTTTAACTGCTGGCTTGATATTAGGTCATGGTAATTAGCTAGCTGTCACTTATTTGGGACATAAGGGAGATAGCTAGCTTGCTTAGTTAGCTAGGCAGGGTAGCTAGTGTTAGCTATCTTTCTAGCTAACTTGGTACATATAATGTATTAATAATAATGTTAACTACCTAGTTAATGTTAACTACCTAAATACATCACCTTACACCTTTAGTGCTGTTCCCATGGTGATATCAGTGCCATTAACGTGACAGACTGTGGATGTGTAAAATAAATAATGGTACAAAACATGAAATTACATTACAATATTTCTTGACTCATTCCAGTCATTGACTGAAGGTGCTCAGTTCAACAAGTAAGAAGAATGCAAAATGCCCCAAAAATGGCATTGCCTTACGCCTTTAGTGCTGTTCTCACAGCATTTCAGTATGAATAACGTTACATATGTCTGAAACACAATTTATTTTTATTTTATTGACCAAAAATGTGTCACTATCAAATCCTTTCGGCAAGCTATGCCATTTATTTTTCAATCAAAAATTGTGTTTTCCCCATTGACTTCAATGGAAACAATAAATGAATAGATGTGAGACAAATAATGATAAACATGTTCATAAATGGCTGTATTTCTAGTTTTAGTCCCTTTCTTCTCAGTAAAAAGATGTTCCCTGGTGTTTAAATATTAAAACATACGAGAGGAATTGCATCTCACCCCTTTTATTTAACTTGCAGAATTCTATGACATTACAGATTCTTCTCAGGATATACAGATGTACAGATACAGAATCTTATCAAGATATTCCCCACAATGTAAAGGTAATTCCTGTAGGTTAAACACGATTTTAAATAGATGTATTCCTTACTTGCAACATTAATGGACCTCTGTTGTAAGGCCAGTAGTGAGTCATTGCCATGGACTGAGAATATGCTGGGCAACAAACAATAGAGAGACAGGAGTATGGACCAAAATGAGAATTTTAAATACAAAAATCAAAGGGCTTTTAAGATAAGGCTGTAATGGAAGGGGATATTGGAGGCTCCCTCCAGTGGCAGCCTCATTGAATGTGGAAGATCCTCTCAAGAGTGTCGGACAGTCAGCTATGGCAGCATCTCTAAAGACACAGTGCAAGGGAGAGCAGCCTTAACAAATCGACATTCGATGCCTGCTTGCTTTGCTAGCTTCTGATAGAGATGTCCAGGATTTGTCAAATTTCCCTGATTCCTCCTTCCATTCCCAGTCACTTGGGTGGGGAAGCTTTGACATTGTATCCAACATTTGGGGCTGGCATCCAGCTTGATAGACAGCTGGAGAAATGTGACACTTGTTGGAAGGTGTCCCATTGTTCTACCCTTCTTTGTGAATGAAAAAATAAAGTGGAATTTTTTGGTCTCCTTCTTAATAACATTTACTAATATTGATCAATAATGACTAACCATCAACAATATATTTCCTAAATTGTCTATAATGCCAATATTAATAGTTTATGAAACATTTATAACTACAATATATCAATGGGTAATAGAGACAAAAGAGTTATCCGAGATAGGATAAAGAGCTTTTAGTGGAATCTTGGACAGTGTTACAGAAGTCTCAGTGCTTTTCTCGCTGAGATGGAGCTGTGGAAGGACAGAGCTCACTGGTGCGATAATGAACAGTGTCAGAGTGCTTCACGTGCTTTGTTGCTAATGGGGTGTTATACTGTCTCAACAAGGGTAAGAAATATTTAGGGGTTGATTCAAATCCCCAGCTTTTCATTGCAGCCAATAGTGTCTCGTGTGGCTGTACTATTTTTTTTAATTGGGGGGGGTTGCGCTGTCTGTTTCAAGTCGCCAGTCTTGTGAGTGTTTTAAACAATTCATGAGAGCTCTCTGTCGGAGATCAAAGCCCTGTTGCCTGGAGAATCAGTAAGCCTTTCTGTCCAGGTAGTTGTCGTGAGCCACCTGGATTCATTCCACCAATCACTGAGGCTACACAGTGTGTACATCTGGGTATTGCATCCTCCAGAACATTCTGGGGCAGCTGCTGATTAGGTTAATGCTTAGTTATTAATGCTGAGCTAAAGTTCTAAGGTCCAGAATGACAGGGTTCCTACAAGTTTCAACAAGTCAAATTTAAGACTTTTTTAGACCTTTTTTAGACCTCTTTGAATAGAATTTTAGACCTATTCGCGACACCATATGATAGCTTTTTGTCATCCTCGGGGTGATGAAATTAGGGATTTCACTGCCATACAGACAAAAAGTCTGAAGGATAATTAATATTAAATAAATAAGTCTCAAAAGTACATTTATTTTTATATTTTTATTAACTGTAGAAAGTCACTTCAAAGTGAAGAGAACAAAGTGCACAAAAGCTTATAACAGCTTAATGTTACAGTATGTATACAAAGAGACACGACACTTGTTACTATGTAACAGAGCTGGGGAGGAACTACTTGGGGGCATTTCTGTGAAAACGTTGTGAAAACTGAACCAGTCCCCAACAACAAAAAAACGTCACTCAATCTTTCTGAGCTCTGCTCCCTTTGCCTCTTATCTCCTTCTCAATTATCTCAAGCTCGCCAACTTCTTCTTGCTGCCCTTTCGCAGGATGTTTGACTTGGAGATGAGCTCGGCCATCTGCCTGGGACAAGATGAGCAGCTTCTGGCAAAAAGCCCAGAGGTCAGGGTAGGGCTCGCTGAGGACATCACGCAAGAAGACATCCACTCTCTTTCACATGGGTTGGAAAGAGTGGAACTCCTCACTTCTCCCCTCAAGGGACAGGAGAGCACCGAACTGCTCCAGTATAACATCACCTATCACAAAACATATAAAGAAAAAAATTACATAAATCAGTACATCAACAATTAGACATGTATTGGTCATTCTAGATTCACTGAAACTACACTGGTTGACATAAAAGGGCACTGTAGCCAATATGGCTGTGATAATTGCAATATTGGCTAACAACAATCATTTCAAATGTACTCAAACACTCATTCCTATGAAGCTGAAAATTAACATGTACTGTAGCTAGTATGTTCACAGATGAGACAAGTAGGCTAAGTTAACGTTAGCCTACAATAGGCCCACTGATGTAAAGTTAGCTGTGACACACTACAGCTAATGGCATTATAGAAAAATAGCTACCAAATGGAACAGATCAATAATTGATTTGCGTTACTTACTTTGACATTCGCCAGCAAGTCCTGCGCTGTTGCATGTCCCATGAACTGGGACCCCAGGTACCTCGACTGACTTTCCCCTCATCCCAGAAACGAACATGTATGTCCAGCTGCTTGGTCTTGGTCGCCTTGTTCAAACTTTCATCAAACATAACAACGAATGGTCCGTTGTTGACTTTCGCGACGAGATCCTCTTTATGTATTCCGCCAAACCGAACTTTGTGATATAAGCCGTCTTATCACCACCACACGCAAATGTTTTCGCGATGTCAGAATCGGGAACATGCGGGCAAAAAGCTTGCCAATGCCTTCGTTGCTGTTATAGGACCGGTGTTTAACTACGGTTTCCAGCGTCCACATCACTTCTGCCACCAGTGTTGGCGTGGATCCCAGCGCAAGCGGATCCCAGCGTCGATTCTTCCTTGAGTAGCGGGAGGCCGATTAGAGGTACCGGGAGACTGGGCCGCGGTAGCGGGAGCTGGGAGGCCGGAGGCGGAGTTGCAGGCACTGCGTCCCCGAAGGAGGAAGCATGGAGGAGAGTTGTCTGGTTTGTTGCAGACCTCTTATTTGGGTCTCATGTTTCGAGGACTTCGCATGCGATTCCAGAGACTTTACCCCTAATGTTCAGAGTTTAATATTTGTTTTGCATAAAGTACAACGGGCTTCGTGCGGATTCCCATCCACTGCTTTTAACCAGGACCTAAACGCGCTTTTCTCTACCCATAGCTCATTAAACCTACACTTGCCCATGGCTTATCAAATTACATAGCGAGGAAACTCAAAACCAAACACGAGTAGTTAGCTAGCTAGCTCTTGTCTACGTTCAACCAACTCGAACGATACGTAGCTTCGTCACCAATAATTTCTCCCGGGGCAGCGAATTTGCATTTTTTTGGTTCCAGCTTGATTAATTTCCGTGTAAATAGATAGGACTGATTTCTTTGCAGGACACTCAAAACATTTTTAACACAATAGAGAGCTAATCTCACTTTTAAGACCTAGCACCTCATTTTTTAGACCTAATAACTAAAATTTAAGACCTTTTTAGGCCTTAAAAATCGGATTGTTGGATTTTAGACTTTAAGGCTTTTTAAGACCAGCGCGGGAACCCTGGAATGAGGACAAATATGAAGAAAATATGAGTTCATATGCCTGTAATTTAATTCTTTTTTCATACATTTAATGTATGTTAACATATTAAAATCCTTGTCCTTGGTTGCATTTCCAGATTATTTTCAACACATTGACATATACTTAAAGGTTTTGGCTATTCCTAATGTACAGACAAATTGTCACTTCATGTAAAGAATGACACGGCATAAGATAGTTGTGTTAACATTCATAAGAGGCATACAAGAAAGAATATAAATAGCTTATTGTGCAGACTTATGTAATACAGGTCAGCTAATCAGTGTTGTTTTCTGGGTATCTCCTGTTTCACTCCTTCTACAGTCCAGGTGGTAAACTCCCACACATTAGCTACTGTAGGCAGTTTAAACATGTCCAGTGCAGCCAGCCTATTTATATATCATAACTATTAACAAAACATAATTTATATTTTATTTCTTTCCTTGTTTGCTAGCATTTTGTCAGTACTCATCTTAGGACACTAAACATATTAAATATTTGGTCAAAAATAAATATATATATATATATATATATATATATATATATATATATCTTTGTTGTCTTTGTCTAGTTACTGTTTGTAAATTGTTATTCACCTAATTATGTTATTTTTCATATGCAGATAAGCAGTATATATGTACATATAATAAAATAATAGTGTTACGACCTCAAAAAACCACACGCACTCCAATAGCTGTGTGGTGAACCAAAACAGGA
Source organism: Aldrovandia affinis (assembly GCA_029706075.1). Classification (NCBI taxonomy): domain Eukaryota; kingdom Metazoa; phylum Chordata; class Actinopteri; order Notacanthiformes; family Halosauridae; genus Aldrovandia; species Aldrovandia affinis. The sequence goes on along the minus strand of JAINUG010000263.1, from coordinate 943,749 downwards.
CGCGAGAAACAAATATTCCTTCGAGTCAACGGGTCATAAAAAAAATACAGGACATTCAACAGATAAAGGACATACTCACATGACATCAAAGGGATATAATAAAAAATCAATAAAACAGTATAACTAAGCCCTAGCCCTACAAAACAGGTTCTAAACTCACTTCCATACAAATCAAAAAGGATGCTCATCCGCAGACAGCTTCCCTAGCTATCAAAATGTACATAAGAAAAGAAAAATGCACAAGAGAAATGGACAAGCAAGTAAGGTCAAAATATTTGTAAAAGCTTCTCAAAAAGGTACAGCTGAATGACACGAAATCAACGAAAGGTCCACCCCCTTATAAACTCCAGAAAGGGGCGTGGCCAGACGAGGTGGAGGACAGTGCAGTTGGGGACACTCCAATCATTATTATTATTATTATTATTATTAATAATAGTAGTACTAGTATTACTGTATCCTCCACTGAAGAATGTATGTCCTTGTGCATATTATTGAATTGTCCTCGCACTTTTTGTTTGTTCACAGTGCTGTACCACTGGGAGCACAAGTTGTATAGCTACCTCTGTGAGGCATGTGATTTATGTTTGCTCAGAGAAATCACATGCCTCAAATAGGTGCACAAGTTGAATTCAGTTTTCTCACAGGCTGGGATGTTCCTGTGTCAGGAGGAATGTTTGAGCTTGGAGCAGCTGTTCCCCCTCTCTGCCAGAGATGGAGCAGCAACCCTGTTATCACCACAGTGGCTATCACAGCTCAGCTGTCACAGGGAGCTTAGGAGAGCACACACACACACACACACACACACACAAAAGAGCCACACCGCGGCACGCGCGCTCGCGCGCACACGTTGAGGCTCGCATCCACTCAACGATCACAGTGAAGCTGCACGGAAGAGTGGAGAGCAGAAAAGGAAGCAGCGCATCTGTCTGTCAGCGGCCAACAAGCAATGAGAAGCTAATCTGAGGGAGATGTTCACCATGAACCCAGCCCAGGAGACCAGGATTTAAGCGTGGAGTTCTCTTCTGGCACGGCTGTCACTTTTCATTATATATTTTATTTTTATTTATATATTTATTGTATTTGTTTTTGGCTCCGAGGACCAAAAGAGATACGGTACAGAACAAACAAGCGAGATTTTTCCCTTGAATGATCCCTCTTTCCTCAGTTTCTTTTTACGTTTGCTTTTTTTTTAGCTTGGTCTGAGGAATTCTGGCCTGTCATGCTGGGGAAAGTGGGGTTGCTTTTTCTCGTCTGCTGTTGGGGAGTCACCTCCAGCGAGCCCCAAAAAGCCGCCAAACAATCCCAATCAAAAACTTTGGATTTCGGCTTCGTTCCCTCTGGAGTTTACGAGACGCTCGCCTACTATGAACCCGGAGCGATAGGGATTCTCTTTCAAATGGTCCATACTTTCCTGTACGTGGTGCAACCTAACCCATTCCCCAAAGGTACAGTAAGATTTTCATTAATTTACCACCTTCTCTGATGTCAGTTTTCCCCGAGTGCAAGACAGCAGGTAGTCTACAGCGCGCAAGTGGACGACTGTGAAACTAAAATACACTGCTGCTCCTGTGAGCTCCGGCTCCTGCCAACGAAGGCATGCGTGTCATTTCTTTGTCCAGTCCATCACGACAAAACAGTGTTCTGACAGCAAGTGTGCTGAAAGTAACCTATTCGTTTCCAATAAGTTATCAAGTGGTTAATCAATCACATTGGTTTGGAGGTACCACCAATTTAATGCACAAAGGAAAAAGAAGCATTTTTACATAACTCACTACAGGACTTTTATTGCTTAATCATTTTTTTGTGGCAGAAAAAAATGTAGTGTAGCCTAATGTACATTTGTATTAAAATACAACTAGTATCCCATAGAAAGTTATGCACTCATACGTTATTAGTATAGTGACAGCACTGAGGGTCAGTCAAAAATGTAAAAGAAGATTAATGAACTACAGCATGTCCCTGTCTCTATACAAGGAGTTAACAGTAGTAAACATTCTGCAGCAAGATACTCTTTTCTGTGTGGCTGTAGGATGCTGTCCCTCGTTAGGGAAGTTGGGTTCATGATAGAAGGTAGAAGTCCAATAGGATTGCTTTTAAATCCGTACCGTTTTTGGTCTTCGTAATCAATTAGAAAATCTTGCGATTAGGCGTGGCTTTCTGAGTTACCTGCTTAATTAGGTAATCCGGTAATCTTTAAGGCCATATGTTGCTGTGTTTGTGTTTGACAGAGATAGAGCTGCAGTGTCACTACGTTAGAAAATTTGGATTTTTTACATTTTTAATAATGAATGTCAGGCATTGCATAACGGAAAACGTGATACATATTTAAACAAACGCTTTCAGTAAGCATTACAGTTACAGTTTGTGCTTCTGAATAAAGTTATTTGGATTTTATTTGCGATGTAAAACATTGCCGACCAACAAAGTGTAATTTAAAAAAGAAATTTAGCGCACATGTTATTAAGGCTATTATAGAGTGGAGTTTTTTCCTGGATTCTATGAATGCCTCCCAGATAGATAGACCTATGCCCTGCCCTTACCTATGCCCTGCCCTTACCTCTGTAGACTCATTTCCCAACCACTGTGCTCTGTAATAATATAGAATTTTACAGATAGCTAGAAAGATAGCTAGATTGTGGTTTTAGTAGGACCTCTCAATGAAGGAGTGAGCATTCATCTATCATGTTAAGTTTTCATTAGAATTCATTCTTATGGCTTTTTTTTATTTTCACAAGACATACCAGGCACTTAAAAAACATAATTCGGTCTCCTATAGGAATGATTCATTTCTCTTGGATTTGCTCAAATCACGTGGTTCCACTTATTTCTGACAAAACAATTACAGTGGAAACAGCCCTGGTAGGTGCTAAGTACAGCTTGAAGTGATTCTTTATAGTGCTCCTATAAATTTGCTTCAACATTGAACTGAGGATGCTAACACTGCCCTGAGAGGGTGTCAAAGCAAAAGCTGACACTGCACTGAGCGGGTGTCACAGGCTAACACTGCACTGAGAGGGTGTCACAGGACAGGCTAACATTGCTCTGAGAGGGTGGCACAGTACAGGCTAACACTGCGCTGAGAGGGTGGCACAGTACAGGCTAACACTGCTTTGAACATTGAGGGTGGCACAGTACAGGCTAACACTGCGCTGAGAGGGTGGCACAGTACAGGCTAACATTGCGCTGAGAGGGTGGCACAGTACAGGCTAACACTGCGCTGAGAGGGTGGCACAGTACAGGCTAACACTGCACCGAGAGGGTGGCACAGTACAGGCTAATACTGCGCTGAGAGGATGGCACAGTACAGGCTAATACTGCACTGAGAGGGTGGCACAGTACAGGCTAACACTGCACTGAGAGGGTGGCACAGTACAGGCTAATACTGCACTGAGAGGGTGGCACAGTACAGGCTAACACTGCACTGAGAGGGTGGCACAGTACAGGCTAACACTGCGCTGAGAGGGTGGCACAGTACAGGCTAACACTGCACTGAGAGGGTGGCACAGTACAGGCTAAGACTGCACTGAGAGGGTGGCACAGTACAGGCTAATACTGTGCTGAGAGGGTGGCACAGTACAGGCTAACACTGCACTGAGAGGGTTTCACACCACAGGCTAACACTGCACTGAGAGGGTGGCACAGTACAGGCTAAGACTGCACTGAGAGGGTGGCACAGTACAGGCTAATACTGCGCTGAGAGGGTGGCACAGTACAGGCTAACACTGCGCTGAGAGGGTGGCACAGTACAGGCTAACACTGCACTGAGAGGGTGGCACAGTACAGGCTAATACTGCACCGAGAGGGTGGCACAGTACAGGCTAACACTGCACTGAGAGGGTGTCACAGGCTAACGTTGCACTGAGAGGGTGGCACAGTACAGGCTAATACTGCACCGAGAGGGTGGCACAGTACAGGCTAACACTGCACTGAGAGGGTTTCACACCACAGGCTAACACTGTGCTGAGAGGGTGCTGATACCTGCTTGAGCTGATATGGAGAGCCCTGATCAAAGGGTAGATGAGGAGTTATGTGTGATGGTTGCATGTGATGTGTGCTTCTGGAATCAGTGGAGTATTTACATCAGATTCTGGATTTCCAAGCACACACTCATATCAGGGTCTAGGGACATAGACCTGGGCTCACAGTTTTGTGCTTCAAATTTTGATAAGTTCAGTGCACAATGGATCTGATATGAGCTTTGATGCGACATTTTGCCATTGGACATACAGTAATTTGTTTATGAAGAGCCCTAATCCAGGCAGATTTATTGTGTTTATTTTGCACATTCTGTCCACTGTAGGTACAGCTTGGTCTCACTGGAAGAATGATGGTAAAATAGCTTATTTGTGGACACAGCCATGGTCTCCCTGGAAGGTGGTCCACAGTGTAAAGTTTAATGCTCTGCTCCACTTTGCTTCTCCACAGATAAAAAGGTCTATGTTTTTATATGATGTATGATCTGAGTCGAACGATCAGTGGTCAATGATGTGAGTAAAACGGTCAGTGTTTTTATATGGTTAATGATCTGAGTAAAAGGATCAATGTTTTTATATGGTCAATTATCTCAGTAAAATGATCCGTGTTTTTATATGGTTGTGGAAGGCGTTGGTCTCGGCAGTGAATCAGGGCGATTAGCGGCCACGCCTACTGGCAGAGCAGCCAGCGCACACACCGGTCCAGGGTTTGACAATTACACCTGTGTGCTTAAAACTGCTCTGCTCTCTTCAGTGGGTGGCTGGAACCAGGAAGGAGAAGGCTGTAGAGACCGAGAAGTCAAAGAAGAAAAGTGAAAGTGAAACTGGAACTGGAACTGAAAAGTTCCGGTGCGTTATTATTTAATTTAGTTTGTTATTTTGAGTTTATTGTTTTTGTCCCGAACCTGTGAGGGCGACAGACGAAGAAGTTGTCTGGTTTATTTTACACTCCCGGTCTCATTTTCTTCCCTGTGTCTGGGCAAAGAGAACCATAGCCACGTGGCATGTGACAATGGTCAATGATCTGAGTAAAAGGATCAGTGTTGTTATATGGTCAGTGATCTGAGTAAAAGGGTCAGTGTTTTTATATGATCAATTATCTGAGTAAAAGGGTTAGTATTTTTATATGGTCAATGATCTGAGTAAAACAGTAAGTGTTTTTAAATGGTCAATGATCTGAATAAAAGGAACAGTGTTTTTATATGGTCAATGATCTGAATAAATTATTTCTCACCATTCTGACTATCCACCATTGTGTAACATGACTGATGTTTTGATCCATCCATAAAAAATCTCATCACCTTAGCAAACCAACTGTTTGTGTGCTACAGAACAATATCACATGTAATGGTATCCTTACAGTACAGTCATCTTGTAGATTCTACAACTATTCAGATCAATTAGTTGTGTCAGGTGTTGTAATGGCATATACAAGAGGTCAATAACAAAATAAAAAAAAGCTTTTATAGCTTACCAATCATATATGTAAGCCATCCCTCCCTCCCTGGGTGACACTAAGTCCAATTTTGCACCACCATGTTGGAATGCAGGTCACAGTCAGCACTGGCACAGGGTGTGCCCCCAGATCATGGGACACATCACTGCACTGCCTGTGAGAAGTGCTTCATCCAGACATGCTCCATTAGATCGCATTGCTATACCAGCACATAGATGCTTCTGAATTCAATTATATTGTAAGTCCTGGACCTGCTTTTTCTGTTGACAAGGGAACCAACAGAACCTTCATCAACACTGTTACCTGGGCTCTGCTTTTGGCTGCTCTGACTAAACGAATGGCTGGGTCAACAATCTGTTGGATGTACACCTTGGTCTGTTCTTTGAAAAATGATTCTGTGGTTATTGTGAAATATATATACTGGACACTTGAAATAAGTTAGAATTTTTCTGGAATTATTCTTATGTTGTCCCAGAGTTCTCTAAGCAGGCTGTTAAGAACTAAGCAACAATCATTTGCACGCCACATTGTTAGCATCAGCAGAGTGTCTGAAAACAAATTACACATGCTCTTTAAATAGGTCTAAATGTATAAATGTATAGATACATAGATTTATAAGTATCTGGTCTGCTATTTGTGCCTCTTCAAATGTACTCCAATACAAAACAATGACAACTCCCAGTTTACAGAGACGAAAACCATAATCTATGCATGGCTATTCTGTACGCCAGCAATAATAAAAACTTTCACTAAGAGACAGAGAAAAGTAGTATGAGCAATAACAGAAGAATGGGTATGAATAGACCATTTGTTTATTTATTAGACAAGATTATTAATAAACTGTTGACATGGTACACTCTTAAGTGTCATGTGCCATCCATTGTTGGGTTAAAAACTCCTCTTCTGTGGAGAAAGTCTCCAAGCCTCACGACTCCTCCCCCAGTTTGACTGAGTGAAGATTACAGGATTAGGTCCACTAACTCAGTGTGCACTACAGATGTCATTGTTTCTCTGGTTGCCAAGTGATGTGGCCGCAACAGTCCTCTCAAAAAATTGGGTCAGCGATTTTCATTTGTCTCTGCGGTTTAATTAAAGCTCATGGGGGAAGATTAGCTTATTTTTTTCAGTTGTTTTGTTCAGTGGGTTTATTTGACCCCAGAAACACTGCATGTCCTATCTTAAATGCCATGTAGGCTAGTCACTGTGAACACTTGTTTTTGTTCAAGAATCTCTTTGTGACATCATTGAAACAACAGACCCATCATCAACTGACAGTACGACAAATGCATGACTCATTCAAATTTAACCATAACCTTCCATTGTTTTTCAGTGGCTCTGCACGCGCACACTCACACTCACACTCACACTCACACCCACACCCACACCCACACTCACACTCACTCACTGTCCACAATATGCACACATGACAATTAATTCCATACACACACATGACATGACAAGACTGACTGATCCCCACTCACCCCACCTGCTCTTAAATAGGCTCACTTTCTGCCTGGCTCAGGTGGGACTCGTGAGGCAATCACCCATCTATCAATCACTCAACACTTTCTCAAATAGACACCCAATCAGCCTATTGACTTCCATCTCAATTGACTGATTGACATCAATTAAATAATTAAATAATAATTTAATCAATTATGGCCTTTGGAGCAACCTTCCGGGCGACGGTTTACTCTCACACCCTGTGAGAGTGCCAAACCTGCCTCCGGAAAGTCTACCTGCTCTAAAGGCCTCCACAACATGTAAAGACACAGGCAACCATGCCAGTCCCACGTGGCTGAGACCGACGCCCTCCACAATATATGTATTTTACTTTGCTTGAGATTTTTTCCCCGTTTTTCTTCCAATTTAGTGGCCAATTATAACCTCTATTTATTTGCCCACCCCACATGAATTCGCCGCTCGTCTCTATGAGGCAAGCTATTTCTCGGAGGGCAGCGAACTCCGCTTTCCTTCGAGATGGAATTCACCCACCCACGTTCTGGAGACACCCTTACATGCTTCTCAGCAAATTTGTGCCAGCTCACCCTCCCCTCTATGATATTGTGATATTGTTTAGTATTGCAGGGAGTTGGCTATTTAAAAATGCCCTCCTGTAAGCTTGCGCGATTAACAGTGTACTTAAAGACCTTAACAACAGCAGAGTGGTAATATGGTGCCCTCACATGAATCTATGTTACTGTGGGAGTGTTTACAATGTGAACACTGAATCTTAACCCTGATCTGAACAAAGGCAGCAGATATGTTTTACTATCAGTTTTGCGCTCATTGCGAGGTCCTCAAGGTATGATTGTTAACTGAGGCTCTGAATTATGAAAGCTGCTGTTCTGTGCTCACCAGTCCAATATGTTTATGAATCTTGTATTTATAAGAAATCAGAGCTTTGTATATCAACCTGATCACATTTCAGTAGTCTCTGGAAGCCCAATGTGAGCCAGTGTGCAGCAGCTTGTCTCTAATGAGCTCTCTGTCACTGTGAGCCCACTATGAGGCTGGCGTTAGCTTGTCTCTAATGACGACTCTGTCACTGTGAGCCCACTCTGAGTCTGGCATTAGCTTGTCTTTAATGACCTCTATGTCACTGTGAGGCTAGCATTAGCTTGTCTCTAATGACCACTATGCCACTGTGAGCCAACTCTGAGGCAGCTTGTCTCTTATGACCTCTCTGTCACTGTGAGCCCACTATGAGGCTGGCATTAACTTGTCTCTAATGACCGCTCTGTCGCTGTGTGGCTAGCGTTAGCTTGTCTCTAATGACCTCTATGTCACTATGAGTCTGGCATTAGCTTGTCTCTAATGACCACTATGTCACTGTGAGCCCACTATGAGTCTGGTGTTAGCTTGTCTCTAATGACCTCTATGTCACTGTGAGCCCACTATGAGTCTGGTGTTAGCTTGTCTCTAATGACCTCTCTGTCACTGTGAGCCCACTCTGAGGCTGGTGTTAGCTTGTCTTTAATGACCTCTCTGTCACTGTGAGGCTAGCGTTAGCTTGTCTCTAATGACCACTATGTCACTATGAGCCAGGGGCGATTCTAGGATTTGACCTTTTGGGGGGCTCATCCTCAAATGAGAATGTGAGATGTACACATGCAAAGCCTAAATGTTTAATTAATTTACTGTTACATTCCCCAAAACAAAAACACCACAATGGTGGTTGCTCTCAAAATTGAAATGCCACTCTCTGTCTGTGGCATTTTTAAAAATAGATATTAAGTAAAAATGTTTTTTAGAAAAGAATGACTAAACATTTTCAGGGGGGCTGAGGTGAAAGACATAATAGGGCCTAAAATCACCACTGCTGTGAGCCCACTATGAGTCTGGTGTTAGCTTGTTTCTAATGACCTCTCTGTCACTGTGATCAAACTGTGAGGCAGCCTGTCTGTAAGGATAAAAAGCTACATACAAATATTTAAGGAACTGGGCTTGCCACTTGGAGGTTGTAGGTTCGATTCGCAGATGGGTCACTGCTGCAGTAGTGAAAATACATAATTCATTAGTTTCTCATTAACATTGTTATGAAATATGATAACAATGTTAATGAGAAATTAGAATAGATATAAGAAAAAATGAAACATCCTGCATTCCTTGCACTTTCAGCTTCATTGGTCTTAGTGAGAAGAAGTCCTTAATGTGGGTGGGGAGTGGGCTGTCTGGGGCCAGGCAGTCCTAAATGTGGAGACCTGATGGGAAACCATGCCATCTGGGGTCGTGTCCCTTTCCCTGGGTCAGTGATACCACTGGGTTTAAGGTCTTAACTAGACCCCATGCTGGGAACAGGATCTCACAGAGGGGCCATTTTCCTGCTCAACAGAATGACCACTTTAAGAAGATTACCCATATGTTAGTCAGACGAGCTTCATGCGCCTCAAATAACATCAAGGACTGTCATAAACACAGCTTGGTACAAAATGTTTTCTGGCAGTCAGGGAGCCGAAGATGATCCTTCATTTCTGTATCATTGTATTAAGCCTATTGGTCACTGTGTTTCTTGCCCTTAAGTGTGTTAGACCAACAATTGGGGGATGATGTTGTGATTATTTTTTGTCAAGGTTGGCAATGGAATGCATGGCCACTGTGTAATTTCTAAATGTCTTTGTTATGGAGCTAAGTGTTTAAGCAAGTAATATCTGAGTCCCACTTAAAATAAGACTAGGGTGTGGTCATTTTGAATGCAGAGAATGCAAAAAGTGTTGCATTTAAAAATCAGCTTAGTAGCTGGTGTGTTTCATATATGTAACCAAGCACCTGGGGTTCATTGCGAAACAATTATTATTGTTATAATTACTTGTAGTAATTTGTATTATACTAATACAATTATTATTATAATTACTATTAATACTTTTTCAGAAACATTGTATCAAGCACCAATGTATACCAAGTAGATATACATGGTAAATTATATATAATTATATATGCATTACATTACATATAATACATAATATACACTACCGGTCAAAAGTTTGAGTACACCTGCTGGAAACTAGGTTTATCTCATAATTGACAATGCTTTACACCGTATACATTTCTGTAAATACTTTAAAATGACAAAAACACATGTAACAATGAACAAAATGAATATCAAAGAAATGTTCAAGAAAATTATATTGAAAATTGAATCTTGGATTCCTCAAAATAGCCACCCTTTGCCGTGATAACAGCCTCACAAACACGGGCCATTCGGTTAATAAGTTTCAGCAGGAAATCACCCGATATGTCTTCCCAGCTCTCCTGCAGCAATTCCCAGAGAAACTTGTGGGTTGCTTTGCTTTGACTCTTCTGTCCAGTTTGTCGCATACAATTTCTATGGGATTGAGGTCTGGACACTGGGCAGGCCAGGTCATCAGTTTGAGTTGTCCTTCACGTTCCTCCTTCACCAGGTAGTTCTTGCACAACTTCAAGGTGTGTTTCGGGTCGTTATCTTGCTGAAGAATGAAGGAGTGCCCGATTAGCCATAGTCCAGATGGAAGGTGTACTCAAACTTTTGACCGGTAGTGTATATAATACAAATTACATTCTCTGTGGCTCAGTTGGTAGAGCACAGCGTTGGCAACACTTAGGTTGTGGGTTCAATCCCCACTGGGGCCACAAAAATGTATGCATTCACTACTGTAAGTCGCTTTGGATAAAAGCGTCTGCTAAATGGTGTATATTACTATATGTAATTACATATGCATAGTAACTGTTAGGGGGTCACTGTTTGTCATTTTGCAGAGACCATCTTTAGCCTTCAGGTGCAGATAAATGAGCAGGCAGATTTAAATAAATTGGTTTGCGAAAACTGCAGGATATTGGCTTGTGTAGTCCTGATAGGGTTTGTGCTGTTTTACATAAGTAGTGGTGTGTGTGAAAACCTGGCCTGTTTTTGATTACTTAAATGAACTGAAGACCATGAACCTAATGTTCTGATGTGCAATGTTCTAAGAAACAAATAGCCTACCTGAGACCAGGTGCCCCATTTATCAGATAATTGAAATTATGCCAAACTTTCATACACAAAAAGTATGACCTGTTAGGTGCTAAGACCCACCTATGCACATTTGTCATGTGCATATATAATTGTTGATTTTGCCCAAATATGCTGGGAATGTATTTTCCAATCAAATTTCTGCCACTTTTTTTGTGTTGAGCAAATTCATAAGTTCACCATTTAAGGATGTTATAGTGTAGCATTTAAGGAAACATGATTTCTTATCATGAAATGATGTTGAATGTTCACGTAACGTATAGCCCCAAGCTTGTGTTTTCTGTTGTGCTTTACTAAAATGTATGTAAACCTGTACTCGCATGAAAATGAAAATAATGAATTGGCACACATAGTCAAATGTATGCAAAATCTAGCTTGCCATAAAAATCCAAACAAAATCACTACCATACATGATAGTTAAGCAGTGATTGGCCAAAGAAAACAGAAATGTGCCTCTGCCCTGCACTGTGGCTCTTCCACAGGAAAATGTATGTCTGATCTGAGGTGTTTGAAGAGGAGCATTTATTTACCATGTTTGGTTTTGATAAATCATATATTTTTGCTTGGTTATGTCATCGATAAATAAGGCCCCGGCTGAACCTATCACTGCTGATGAAAAGGATGGTCTGTATTTGAAAGCAAAAGACGGATATCCGACGAAGGTACGTCAGTCTACCTCTACTGTCTACCTGTGAGACTACGACCCAACACCTTGGCAGGGCGACTTCCTGTCCCTGTCTCGGCTGTGTTTTAACAAGACATGAAGAAGTGAGCCCATTACCCAAAACAGCAACGTCCTGGCTGCTAAGTCTACGTGCTAAGTGCCTAAGAGCTACTGTTCTCGAAAACTGACTCTGATACTTTTATCTGGGCCTATAACATCCTCAGAAGCACGTTTGGAACATCATAGCTGCCACATGATCTGTTGAATGTGTGATTAGGTTTAGCTCAGGGAAAGCCCTCAGATATTTTAATCAGGGTTTTCTTCTGGGTTTAAAGTTAATTAGTTTCTTATTAATATATTAAGTGATTAGATGCTGGAAGGAAGCTCTGCCCTTTTGGCATTTGGCTAGTTGGGAAGACAAGCCTGCTCTGTGAATCACTGTACAGACAGTACAGTACGTTTTATTGATCTATTGTTCTGTACGATGACTATTTGTGAATCGGAGGCGTGCTTCACACTGTGAATGCTGGCCCTGCACATTCTGGTGTGCCATTTTAAAAGCAGAGATTAGCACTCTGTAAAGCAGGCTTCTTTTAAACTCTGTGATCTGTAACATTTACATTTCAAATCCAAATGAGCTTTTCCCACTGCCATATGTCAGAGCTGTATTAGAGGATATCAGACAGAACACCTTCAGGTATCAGATTCTTGGGGGGGGGGGCATTGGAATTGCTGTTTTAAATTAAAGGTCTATTTTTAGAGGAACTAGTTTCTCCCTGCACAGTGTGGGTTGGATTTCCCTGGGGAACGGAACAAAGGGCTTAACTCAGGGAATACAGATCTCATATATACGTAATGCAACAGTATTCTCTGTAAAGTTCACAACAGTCTCACTGTAAGGGAAAATGCATTTCTGCATAGGTAACAGCCCTTGAATGTAAACTGGAACTTGTGCAAATAGATATAATCATTACTATATGAACAGACTTTATGGGAGTCTATATGAAGAGTTCATACGCAAAAACCGATAAACGCTATTCCTGCCAAAACTAAACCAAACAAGCTGTGATTGAGATCACGGCGCCGTCTTTGCGATTTCCTAATCGCTTGTTAAAACTTGATATATTTCATGCTTTATGTGCAGTTATTCAATGTTTTGTTGCAGAAACCGATACACACCGTGCTCTCTTGTTAGCACAAACCGAGATATCCACTACTGTATTTTATCCTTTAAAACACAACATACTAAATTCACTCAACTGTGCAGTACAATTCAGAACAGGGACCTACAAAGCAAAACAGGACAAGATTGGTCTTTTCACCATAATATCAGGGCAGAGAGCATACACAGTCCTCCACTACCAGAAATTATGCAGTTGAGATTTCAACATTTGCAGAAATTCGCAGTGGTCAGCACAGCCGGAGTGCAATGGTTGAGTCTCGCTCTGGGTGAACCAATTTCAATTTAGCAAAAAAATTATTAAAAAAGGATTTATTTGCTTTTGACTCAGAACAAACTGAAAAATATAAAAATTATGTATCAATTTAGATTTTTGAAAATCTGGCTTTCTGTTACCTTGCTTACATCAATTTAGGGTCACCCTTGAGAAAAATGGATTTCTTTGCTTTTGCATCCAAACCCTTCATATGATCTTGATTTCTGTTTTTTGGTTTTGTTGTGATGAACTATACCTAAAGCATCTTGGAGACATATAGTGCTTCTAATAGTCTTTACACAAGCAGTCTCATTAAGGTAGCACATGCCTCAAGTAAGTTCTAAAGCCAGCATCATAGTGTCATGTGTGTTGATGTACATGCTGACCAATGCAATGTGAGTCATACAGTGGGAATTTTCTAGTTCTCCCTGCAGTGCCTGAGAAACAGTACCCTCCAAAATTATTCACACCTTTGATAAAGTTATATTATAACAAATACATTCTTGGGGCGGCGGATAGTGTAGCTGTAAGTGCCCTTAAGCACGTAAGGGTGTCTCCAGAATGTGGATGGGCGAATTCCGTCTCAAAGGAGGCGGTGTTCACTGCCCATGGAGAATTAGCGGCGGACTCGTGTGGGGAAGGTAAATCAAAATAAATAGAGGGTGTAATTGGTTACTAAATTGGGAGAAAAACTGGAAAAAATCTGAAATAGATTTTAGTTTAAAAAAAGAAGAAATATAAAATATATATACATTCTTTTATACTGTCACACGCCGTATGACACACCCCAAAGGAGAACAGAACAGCAGGACACAGGGAATGGAGTTGCCGGTCCAGAAACCAACTGTTTATTTTCATCTTCCCCAGGCACGGGGAAGAGAGAGAGAGAGAACGTGAGAGCACGGATAAATAAAATAAGTACAAAAATCTTCTGACGTCTCCCTCGCAGGTTTGGCCACAAAACAATAAACTAAAATAACAAACTAAATCAAAACAGCCTTTCAGTGAAACTTAAACACAAACAGTTGCTCTGCAACTTTTCAGTTGCCGTAGTTTTCTGGTTTGCTGTCTCAGTATTATTTCTCGCTCTGCATTCCAGCTTCCGTGATCCAGACACCTAGTAAAAGAGCAGAGCAGTTTTATGCACACAGGTATGATTAGACAATGCAATAAAGGTGTGTTTACTCGCTGCTCTGCCAGTAGGCATGGCTGCTAATCACCCTGATTCCACTGCATTCCACAGATAGAATAGAATTGCTCAGAGAAAAATATTTTGTTATATAGCAAGTATATTTTTCCCCAAGAAAATATGTGTCACAATTATTCATACCCCTAATAATTTAAATAAATAAAATCCAACAAAAAATAAATCTGCAATAACATGGTACTTTTTGAATTAATCTCAATCTTGGCAAACTTTTTACTATGGCCTCCCATGGCTTCCCATTTCACTGAGATATACAAATGAGGTAACATACATGTACAATCCATTTGTCACCCATCACCATGGGGAAAGGCAAATAACTCTCAGAAGAAAAATGACAAAGGGTTGTTGATCTTCTTAAATCAGGAGAGGGTTACAAACAAATAAATAAAAACTAGATACCACTTGTCACCATTAGCTCAATAATTTAAAACCTCTGGAACTAGTTTTAAAACAATAGTTTAAAAATACTGGAACCTGCCTGGTAAAGGATGCAAGTGCATCTTGCCCCTCACACACAGTGAGGCAGATGGTTTGGGAGGCAAAGAAAAATCCAAGGTTCCACAGTTAGAGGTTGATAATACTTGGTTGCACCTTGGGGACACAAAGTCTCAAAATATACCATCAAACACCATCTCCATGCCAATAGGCTTTTTGGAAGGGCTACCAGAAAAAATCCTCAATAATCAGGGTCATAAACAAAATTATGTGTGTGGAGTTTGATAAACTGGGTTGGAACCAGGTGTTATGGGGAGATGAGACCCAAACTGAGACTTTGGCCATGCACACCAACCTATGGTGTTGGAAGAAGGACACTTATGTTGAAAAGAATGTCATACTTATGGTGAAATATTGTGGTAGATCTTTGATGTTATGGGGTTGTTTTGCATCTACTGGTACTGCGGGCTCATGATAAGGCCAATGGAATCATGAACTCCAACAAGTACCAAGACATTTTGGCCAAAAAACCTCTGCCAGGAAGCTGAAACTTGGCCACAAATTGAGCTTTCAGTAAGACAATGATCCCAAGCATGCCTCAAAATCAACCAAGAAATGGTTAATTAACTGACCACAAAATTATTGTTTTTCAATGGCCATCTCAGGCTCCAGACTTGAACCCAATTGTAAATTTGAGGTTTTGTATTGAAGAGGGCAGTCCAGAAGCGCTGATTCTGTATGGAAGAATGGTAATAGATTCTCCCCAATATGTTCACCAATCTCATAAAACATTATATAAGATAACTCAGTAGTGTTATCTGTGCGAAAACAGGGATATTTTGCTCTGAGTAATTGTATTAGCCTATCTAGTTAGTACAACAATACAATTTGACAATTTTTTTAGCATACAATATAGGTCATTACCTGTGCCATTTAGACTTCCTTGCTCATTGCTCATCTTTATCAAGGGTGTGAATAATTTTATAGGGCTCTGTATATAGTAGGTCAGTCCTCCAGTTTGATGCAAGCATCTGGTCCCATGAATAGATGCCAGTTGATGCATTCTGGGTATTTGGTCACTTATATATAATTTCTATATATTATTTATTTGTCTCATGCTATGTGATCTGTGACTGGAAACTTGTGATCATATTTTCAAAGCTCTTTGGATGTGCTGTGTGATTGTTTGTGATGTGTGAAAGGACAGGGCTCCCTTGTGCCTCCCTTTGCACCTGTTTGTACTACCTTCGTTTGAAGCATTCTGTCTGTCACTGTCACTATGGCTGTCTGATGTTGGTGCCAGTGAGCTAATGTTAAACTCAGATCTGTTAATTGGTGTGGCATGCCCTGGATATCTTGAGCTGTTCCATTCCCCGTCGCGCCAGAGTCAGCTCTGTCCGCCCAAGGGAGGGGGGAGGGAAGCCGACAGGATGTTCGCTCCGCAGAGGAGTGGCTTTGGGGTGCCGGAGTTACAGTCGACGGTTTGGCGAGTGCCGTCTCGAAAGAGACGATGCTTTGCCTTCGACACCGCCGGTCACAGGGCTACGGCAGCAAACTCAGTATGAGGGGGGATTGACATGAAAATAGCGGGTGTAATTGGATAGAAAATGGGAGAAAAATCTAAAACTAAATTTCCTTTAAAAGAGGCTTCCTTCTTGCAACTCTGCCATAAAGGCCATTATCACAGAGGCGTCGTCAAATGGTAGCGTTAGACACCTTGTAAGATGCCAGGTTGTTTTGGAGATCTTGAACTGTGCCGTTTGGACTTATTTTAACCTTTCGAACCATCCGTGTCACTACACGTGGGGGTAAGATAGACTTGTGTCCTCTACCTGGCAGGTTAGCCACTGTTCCAGTGGCCTTAAACTTCCTAATAATTGGCACAACAGTGGAAAGTGGTGTCTTTAACTTTTTTGTGTTTTTTTTTTTATTTGTAGAGGTCAATAACCTTTTGTCTGATGCTTTCACCATGATGATGGCTGACCATAGTATTTCAAACATGTGTTCCTTCCTTTTTATACCCTAAGGAAACAGGAAACCATTGTAGGCCACTGTAAAGTCCCATAACCGTCCAATGAACTTCACATAAGTTGTATATTTATGAAGATTTGGTTTTGTTGGATTCAATTTAAAATAATAGTTAGGGGTGTGAATAATTGTGATAATAATAGATACAAAATACGAAATGCAGTAGTAAACACGTAAGCAGTGGTGATGACAATTAGTTAATGTACAGAATGAGTGTTAGTGGAGTCTGAAGAGGTGGGTTTTTATTCTCTTACGGAAGATGGCCAGTGATTCCGCGGTCCTGTCCGAGTGCGGAAGAAGAGGCGAGACCGCAAGGAGCAGCTGCCTGGGGCCCGGAGGGGTGGGACAGTCAGTTTGCCAGAGGAGGCAGAGTGGAGGTGTCTGGCTGGGGTGTAGGGTGTGATGAGTGTCTGGAGGTAGGAGGGAGCAGTTCCCCTAGCGGCTTGATAAGCCAGCACAAGTGATTTAAATTTGATGCATGCTGCGATAGGCTGCGATGCAGCAGGGAATTGTAGTAGTCCAGATGTGAGATCACCAAGGCCTGGACCAGAAGTGTGTGGCCTCTTTGGTGAGGAACAGGCGAACATTCTCTGGATGTTGTGGAGGGAGAACCGGCAGGTCTGGCTGATTGCAGCGATGTTGCCCGAGAAGCACAGCTGGTCGTACAGAGTCACTCCAAGGCTCCCGGCTGACAGGGACGGAAACACTAAGGAGCCTTCCACGGTGATTGAAGCATCAATAATCGGGGAGCTCTTCGCTAGGAGCTAGCAGCTCCATCTTCCCCAGTTTCAGCTTCTGGTGGACAAACAAGTAGAGATGGCGCCGGGACCTGGGTTTCATATTTTTGTTTTAATTATACATTTTGTTTCAGATTTTTGGAATCCCCAATTTGGAAGCCAATTATACCCTCTATTAATTTTGATTAACGCTCCCCCACGAACTCCCCCACGAACCACTGCCTGTCTCTATGGGGCAAGCTACTCTCCAAGGCTGGCGATGATCTGCCTCCTTAAAGAGGGAACTCACCGTATACAGGGCAAATAGGAGGGGGCCTAGCACTGAGCTCTGTGGGACTCCGGTAGAGAGGGTGTGGGGAGAGGAGAGGGATCCTCTCCAGACCACCTGGTAGGACCAGTCAGCTAGGTATGATTCAGACCATACCAGTGCAGATCCAGAGATTCCCATCTCGGTGAGAGATGAGAGCAGGAACTGGTGCTCAACAGTGTCGAATGCATAGATAGGTTGAGCAGGAGGAGGACGGAGCTGAGTGATTGGGACTTTGCTGAGTGGAGAGCCTCAGTGATCAGGAGCAGAGCAGTTTCAGAAGAGTGGTCTGCCTTGAAGCCAGATTGGTTGGTATACATCAGGTCATTCTATAGGAAATAAACAGACAGTTTATTATATACAGCCCATTCTAAGGTCTTGGATAGGAATGAGAGGAGAGGGGTGAGAAGGTTGACAGGGAGGCAAGAAGTTTGGGTAGTGAAATGGGTGAGGGAGGGTTAGGTGCGGGAGAGGTTGGGGAGAAGCAGTTATGAATGTCATCGACCTTCTTGCAAAAGAAGGATGCAAAGTCATCCACGGTTAGAGAGGAGGGGGTGGGGGAGGAGGAGGGGTGAGGAAAGAAGAAACTGTAGAGAACAGTTTGCGTGGGATAGAAGCAGAAGATTGAATTTGAGAAAAAAAATGCAGACTTAGTGGAGAATAAGTTAGAGGAAAAGGTAGGTCATGTCAAAAGGGGATTTGTATTTTCTCCATTTCCTTTCTGCCGCTCTGAGTTTGAGTCAGTCAGCACAAATGCAATCAGTTAGCCAGGGGCTGGAGGGTAGGAGACGAGCAGGTTTGGTGGACAGAGTGAATCAAAGAGAGTGGATAGGAGAATGGATGAGCCATCCATGGATGAGCTGAGAGAAGGTATCAGTAGGGGGAAGAGATGATAGAACAGTAGCTGACAGGGCTGTGGGGAAGGTTGCGACAGACAGAGACAGTGGGGGGAGATGAAGAGGGTTTAGGTACAGAGGGGAGGGGGAGGGAAAAGGACAGAAAGCAATGGTCAGACATGAAGAGGAGTGTCACATGGCATGTGACAATCCCTGGACTGGAGAAGAGTAGCTGATGGTAAGAACTGGCAGAGGAGTGGGGTTTTGCCGGTCTACGGTCTATTTTTTTCCACCTAACAGTGGGAGAGCAGGTTAAAATAAAACAAACACAAACACAAAATCTTCACCCTACTTGCCGTGAAGTTTTCGGGAAAAAACAATTAACTAAAATAATAAAATAAAATAAACAACACTAAATGATGTCACACTGCCTTCAAACATCCACATTTACCACACATAAACTCATCAGACATCACCTGTCTAACATGCACACATGTAATCACAAAACACCAAACAATTGACAAACCACACCCACTCACATTCTCACACACAAACAGGTAAATGAATAATCACTGACCAATCAACATCAATTAAATAATAATTAAATCAATTATGGCCTTTGGAGCAACATTCCAGGCAACAGTTCACACTCTCACACCCTGTGAGAGTGCCAAACCTGCCCCCGGAAAGTCTCACTGCTCCAATGGCCTCCACAACATGGAAAAACAAAGGCAACCCTGCCACTCCCATGTTGCTGAGACCGACGCCCTCCACAAGGACGTACTATAATGTTGGGTGAGGTGCAGTTCCTGGTGACGACCAGGTCTAGTTAGTTGCCGGCCTTGTAGGTGGTGGGGATTCAGCCATGGTGAAGTAGAAGTACTGGAGAAGGGGGAGAAAGGCAGAGGACTGAGGGCTATCCAGCAGTAGGTTGAAGCCACAAAAAGTCCTAATTTCAAGATGTGAGCTGTTGCTACAACCAAAAACAGCACAGGTTGCAGAAATATTCAATATAAATCATAAGATGAGACTGCTTGCTTGCCTTCCAGCTGAAAATTTTAATCATGAAATAAATATGCCATTGTGGCTTTTTTATTGAAAACAACCTCTACCAAACAGTTGCTAGGTTCCTACGTTAAGCAGTTAAATACATGAATTTAAGGTGTTTTTGACTGAAATAATTTAATTGGGTCAAGTCAAATTATCAAAAACCAGGACATTTCTTTTTCAGTTCATATTGTAGCAGGATCAGGGGTGTGGGGTTTCCACGTAACCAAGTTACACACAGAAGAGAAGTTCAAATAGAACAAACAATAAATAATTGGGGAGACTCACAATAAAGGGAGAGGGGGGAGAAAAGGGAAAAACTTGAGCAACCATTCCAAGTCCACAATCCTTTCCTGTAATCCTCGTACATTTTCCAAGTATAAATCCAAATACAGGTTCTCATACAGAACAGTTCAGTACTTCGTGAAACAGTGCTCTGGATCTGTTCATGTTGCATACGATTGGCAAAACACTGCCCCTTTTGTGTGCACGTACTCATATCTCAATCGGAAAAACCAGGGTTGAGAGAGCGAGTTGATAACCACCATCGTAAGACAGGTTAGTCGTAATTGCCTTTGTTAGGCTTTGTGTAGCCAGCTACCGCAAAGATACCCTGACTATGTTGAACTTCCTTCGTGAGATAGACCCCTGGTCACATCCAAATACATCCAAATACACTGCTCAAAGAAGTTAAGGGAGCACTTAAATCACACATCGCGGATCTTGATTAATGAAATATTCAAGTTGTGTACTTCGTCGAGACCAAAATGACGTAAGAATGGTCAATGGAAACCAAAATCATTAACCCATTGAGGGCTGGATTCAAAATCACACCGAAAATCAAAGTGAAAGATTTAGATCACAGGCTGATCCAACTTGTGTGAATTTCATCACGACAACTCATAATGTGGCTCAGTAGTGTGTATGGCCCCCACATGCCTGTATGCACTTCCAACAACGTCTGGGCATGCTCCTGATGAGACAGTGGATGGTGTCCTGGGGGATCTCCTCCCAGACCTGGATCAGGGCATCAGTGAGCTCCTGGACAGTCTGTGGCGCTACTTGGCGGCGGCGGAAGCACCAATACATAACCTCCCAGACGTGCTCTATTGGATTCAGGTCTGGGGAACGTGAGGGCCAATCAATGGCATCAATGCCTTCGTCATCCAGGAACTACCTACACACTCTGGCCACATGAGGCCAGGCATTGTCCTGCACCAGGAGGAACCCAGGGCCCACTGCACCAGCGTAAGTTCTGACAATGGGTCTGAGGATTTCATCCCGGTACCTCAGCAGTCAGGGTACCGTTGGCTAGCATGTGGAGGTTTGTGCGGCCCTCCAAGGATATGCCTCCCCAGACCATCACTGACCCACCGCCAAACCGGTCGTGCTGGATGATGTTGCAGGCAACATAACGTAGCTCTCCTTGTGTAATGGCCATCTCCAGGTATCTCCTCCACGCTCTTGAGACTGTGCTGGGAGACACAGCAAACCTTCTTGCGACGGCACGTATGGATGTACCATCCTGAAGGAGCTGGACTACCTGTGCAACCTGAATGGGCTGCAGGTACCGCCTCATGCTACCAGTAGTGACAAGGGCACTAGCAAAATGCAAAACTAGAGAAAAATCTGTCAGGAAGGATAAGGAGAGAGAAATGGTCTGTGGCCACCACCTGCAAAACCATTTACTTTTTGGGTGTTGCCTCTCCTGTCTACCTGTTGTCACTTTCATTTGCACCAAAGTAGGTGAAATTGATTTACAATCGTTTACGCTTCCTAACTGGACAGATCGATATCCCAGAAGTTTAATTGACTTGGTTTTATACTGTTAAGTGTTCCCTTAATTTCTTTGAGCAGTGTATAATAGCTCAAAATATACTCTCCAACATCACACGTGTTTCCCTGACAGTACAAAGTGCCTTTCTTCAGGTCCTGGAATGCTTTCTCTTTCGCTTCTGTCCACTCCAGCTGAGCCGGCAGATGGCTCTTGCTCAGATCTGTGAGGGGGCTGGCTAGGGAGGCAAAGTTGGGAATAAACCTTATAATAGCTAACCCCATAAACATTTGCACTTGCTTTTTGGTGAAGGGGCAGGGCCAGTCCTGAATCGCTTCCACCTTCTTTGCCTGCGGTTTGACACACCCTCTCCCGATGGTATACCCCAGGTATTCTGCCTCCTGCAGGCCGAGTCAGTTTTTTGGGGGGTTAGCCGTAAGCCCCTCCTCCCATAAGGCATGCAACACTGCACTCACTCGGTCCAGATGTGACTTCCACTTGTTCCATGAATTACAATATCATCTAGGTAGGCTGCCATGTACTCACAATAAGGACGGAGGATCCGGTCCATTAGCCTCTGGAATTTAGCCAGGGCCCCAAGCAGTCCAGTTTCCTGTATTGGAACAACCTGTCGGGGATGACGAAAGTCAGGAAATTAAACTAAATCTCCAAGTTCAATGCTGTGGAGGACGTCGGTCTCGGCCACGTGGGAGTGAGAGTGCCAAACCTGCCCCCGGAAAGTCTCACTGCTCCAAAGGCCTCTACCACATGCAACAACACAGGCAACCATGCCACTCCCACGTGGCCGAGACCGACGTCCTCCACAGCATTGAACTTGGAGATTTTGTTTAATTTCCTGAAATCATTGCAAAATCTAATGGTACCATTCGGTTTCGGCATCAACACTATGGGGCTACAGCATTGTGAATGTGCTGGTATCCTTGGTTGGTCTTGGGTAGAGGGCCCACCAGATCCATCACATTCCAGCTGAAAGGGACTGAAATTATAGGCAGGGGAATCAAGGGACTGTGAAAATGGGGTCTGCGTGCCACCTGCTGGCACTCGGGACAACTGCGGCAGAAATCCTCCATTTAAGGACAGGGGCTCTGCAGTTAGCCAGCTCTTGGCCAATTGGATCAGATCATGCGTCTGTGACCTGGGGATCCCATGGGATCATAAATCCAATCATGAAATATTTTTGCTCGGTTAATTATGGTATATCCATAGCAACGCAGGATTTCCTTTTTAAGCACCTCGTAGTGCGCAGCCTGCTCAGGGGTTAGATATTGGTAGGTCTTCTTAGATATTGGTAGATATTGGTAGGAAGTCTTGGAGGTAAGCCTCGATGTCGTCAGCCTTGGTCAGCGTCAGTATAAACATACTGGGTTTGGGACAGGAGGCTGTTGCTGCCCCAGCTCCGGCTGCATTGGCGGCTGTCAGCTGACTGAGCTCGGCTTGCAGAAGGGCGGTCTGCTGACATTCCTCCATCAGATCCCAATGCATAGCCTGCTGCACTATATTCGCCTCCATGAGCTTTTTGACTAATGCTTCCATTGTTCTAGGGGCAGCAGTGTAGTGTAATGGTTAGGGAACTGGGCTTGTAACTCAGAGGTTGCTGGTTCGATTCCCAGGTGGAGCACTGCCGTTGTACCCTTGAGCAAGGTACTTAACCTGAATTGCTTCAGTTAAAATATCCAGCTGTATAAATCGATTGTATGTAAAGAAATGTAAACTGTGTAAGTCGCTCTGGATAGGAGCGTCTGCTAAATGTCTAAGATGTAAGATGATGTAAGATGTTCTCCTTGTCTGTTGGTTGTGGGTTGTGGGTTTCCATGTAACCAAGTTAAATAACAAAACACACACAAGAAGTTCAAATAGAACAAATAGGAATTTATTGGGGAGACTCACAATAAAGGGAGAGGCGGAAAAAAGGGAAAACCTCAGGCAACTAATCCAAGACCACAATCCTTTCTCGTAATCCTCGTCCATTTTCCAAGTTTAAATCCAAATTCAGGTTCTCATACAAAACAGTTCACAAGCAAGTTAATCAGGCAGTCCGGGTCACAACGGTACATCCAAATATAATAGCTCTCTCTAAATACACTCTCCAACACCACATGTGCTTCCCTCACGATACTTAGCAAATTAGTCGAATCCCCGACTCCTCTTTTAACCCCTTTCCCTCAGTGGCTAAGGATTCACAGGTGTATCTTGTTGCAGCAGGAAGCCCATATAAGGCTTGGGGGTGGAGCCAGCATGCTGTCAGGTATTTCACTTCTATTATCATTCCTTGCACCTCTCCTGGCCATCTGCCACAATGTCTATTTTCCAGGACAGTAGATTAAAAAAGAGGACAAAGCCAACCAAGACCAAGATGGGTGGCATCCCTGACTGATCTGCCCATATAGCATTAGATCAGGTTTAGATCATTAGCTCATATCATTAATGGTTGTACTGCTTTTGCCAGCTTGTTTTGCAGAGAGAGCTATAGTGAGCATATCAGTGTTTTCCAAGTAAAGTTGCATATTTTATTATTAGATTATTCAAAGCTTGAACTTTGGTATTGAACTGGGGTATTCTCTGAAAGTGCTGAAAGCTGCCACGAACATGGCAGCTCTGAGCTGAAAGAGCCATATCTATTGATGACACTCCCCTCCTGACTGAGTTAATCTCAATGGAGTTGTTAAAGCTTTATTAATTAACTAGAGCTGGAGAGCTGTGCTGGGCATCCTCTGGGTAATTCCGCCTACATCTCTTTATTGTTTGATAGAACAACAGTCTGGAAGGTTCATGAACCTTGACTACCAC
The DNA here is from genome assembly GCA_029706075.1 of Aldrovandia affinis. NCBI lineage: Eukaryota > Metazoa > Chordata > Actinopteri > Notacanthiformes > Halosauridae > Aldrovandia > Aldrovandia affinis. The sequence continues at coordinate 919,552 of JAINUG010000263.1, read as the reverse complement.
ATATAGCTCATCCAACATGGGGATATTAGTGGACAGAATAACTGAGGAAAAAATAAGGAAAGGGTTGATTTACGTTGTCTCAGTAATGCAGCGTTGAGACTTCTCAGTCACCAGATCTGAACCCAATGATCCATTTATGGAATATTCTGGAATTATGTGGGAGACAGCGTTTTCCATTTCCATCAAACAAAGTTTAAGTTGATTTCATTTCTTGTGGAAGAGTGGTGTTATATCCCTACTGCATAAATCTTGATGTGAAAAACAAAGTTATTCCACCATCGCCATACAGGCCATATTTTAAAGATCTTGGTGACTGAGTTGGTTCTAGGACCAATGTCTTGAATTTGATGCAGCAATGAACTGACATCATTTATCATTTCTGGATGAGTTGCAAAATATCCATGAAGATTTTGAAAATAATACACTATTTCACTGATTTTGACTGGCACCTACAAGATAAAAAAGATTAGCTCTTTTTACCTGCTTTAGGTGGTGACTGTCAGTAGATTATTTTAATTTGTCATTAACAATGGTAAGATAAGCCGTGGGCTTACAGAGCCAAGGGAGGCGGGTGTGTAGAAAAAAGTTTAAGATTATTATTCAAATTATTCTTATTTAGGCCTTCAAGCAGGATCAGGATGGAGTTAATCCGAGAGGGAAGATTGAATGTTATTCTGCATACAGGCCATATTTTAGGCTGTGAATGGAAGGCTTGTGAATGGCCAACTGAAAATTTTAATTTTAAGCCAGAAGGGCTTTTTGTGGCATGAAGAAGGGAGTAGACTTCCATTTTTTACATTCCAATTAGAATTTTGCACAAAAAAAAAAAATACAGTATATATCGATTATTCAACCTATTGCACATTATAGCAGTGAAGTGAAGTTTAGGGTTAATTTTTTTAAAATAGGAAAAGCACAATTTAATCCCTGCATTCAGATTTCTGTAAAATGCTATTACAATGATATGTACAACCACAAATGCCCAAAAATGCAGTCAGGGCTGAATTAGGCCAATATCTACTACTATCTACTACTAATCAAAAATGAACAGCAAGGCAAAATATAAAGCACAGCAACTCCAACTCTTACCATTACAAAGCACTGAAATATTGAGTGATGAACATAGAGAAAGCCCCCTCAGTCAGCTGGCCCTGAGGCCCACTTAGTAGTTTTAACCAGGCCAACAAATTAAAAACACAGGAAATTTGAATAAATCAGATATCACAATGCAAAGCAAATTATATTGCAATATTACTTATTGGAATGCTCAAACCAGAACACAATGTAAACTTAATTGCTATTTAGTCCTAAAAAGATATGTGACCCTGGCAGCAGAATATATTTCTGCTTGCCACAGCCTGAGACATAGTACCTGACACCAGCAACACATTACAATCTTATATATTTTGTTGTTTACATTATCAAAATGATTTTTATTAATATTATTACTCTTTTATTTAATTTTTCGTGATTGTAGTCCATTTGTTAACATAGTCAAGATTTGAATAAGTGTTTCATTTTGCATTTGGTTTTCACTGGTTGTTGCATTGGCAAAATGTGTGTATCATGTAATAAAGCATTCAAATTGAACTGAATTGATACAGAAGGAAGGAGAGAGAGAGGACCTGGCCTGATCGGTGCAGAAACTCTGACTCCACTTCACATCACTACACTCACACCAAGCAAAGCACAGCCGCCAATGCAGCTAGGATACAGAGAGATGTGATTAGGGCTCTGCGCAGCTCATCATGCCATGTTACTGTATGTGGAGGATGCAGATTTGGATGCAAATGTATCTAGAATATCAATACCCTAATGTCATACAGAAGACATAAAGACATAGTACAGAAATAATAAATACTAAATGATACTGCAGAACTGAATAATGGTTTAATCTCTTCCCGGCCACTGTAACTAAACACTAATTGTGTTTGGACATGCAGTGATATCAGTTGAATCTTCACACCATCCTCTGCTATTAATCACTTATTTTTATAAAGCAATAATAGGTGATAGGGTAGGGGACCATCAGCAATGGTAATATAAAATATTTATTTATGTAGATTATTGTTAACCCTAGTCTGGCAACCAGAACAGTTATGCTTGCTACTGTACTTTGCTTACCGGGTGGCATATCCAGCTAAAGCACTAGTCCTTGGTCCGGAATAGAATCCTGACCGCGTCAGTACTGTTTGTGGCCGGGAGTCCTGGGGTGATGCACAATTGGCCATAGCATTGACCAGAGAGGGTTTCAGTCAGCAGGGCTTCCTCTGCCTCGTTTACTCCTCTGGTTGATCGGGCACCTGTGATCTGCCTGTGTTATCTGTGCAGATTGCATGACGTTTTGTCCTCCTGCGCGATGACTGTGCAACTTGCCACAATGCAGACTGAAAAAGAAACAGTGGGTGGTAGCTCATGCTAATCGTATGAGTTGTGAATTGATTTTAGTTCTATTCTTAATGGAAATTGATCCATTACATCTATTCTTGAACTTCTCCCTGCATTCTCAAGACCACAAACACCACCTTTCAATCCCCACACTGCTTGAACAATGGCTCTTTGACATAAAATAATTAACTTAAAAGGATTATTATGATGCAGTTATTCAAAGTTTTGTTGCAGAAACCAATACACGCCGTGTATTGGTTAGTACTTGTTAGTACAAACCGAGATCCAATACTGTATTTTATCCTTTAAAAGAAAACAACGTACTAACTTTGCACAACCCCGCAGTACAATTCAGAACAGGGACCTATGAAGTGAAAGAGGACAAGATTGTTTTTTTCACCATAATATCAGGGCAGACAGCGTATGCAGGCCCCCACTACCAGAAATTATGCATTCGAGATTCCCACATTTGGGAAATTCGCAATGGTCAGCACAACCAGAGAGCAATGGCTGAGTCTCGCTCTGGGTGAACCAATTTAAAACGGATTGTGGATTTATCTGCCTTCGACGCAAAACAAACTGAAAAATATCAAATTATATATTTATTTTTAAATGTCGATTTTTTTAAATCTGTCCTTATGTTACTTTGCTTACATCAATTTAGGGTCACCCTCTTTGATAAGTTCTTGATTTACTGAAAAAGACAAAAATGGATTTATCTGCTTTTGCATCCAAACTCTTCATACACTGCCCGTCCGCCCAAAAATTAACACACTCTAATATTTCGTTGGACCGCCTTTAGCTTTGATTATGGCATGCATTCGCCGTGGCATCGTTTTGATAAGTTTCTGCAATGTCACAACATTTATTTCCATCCAGAGTTGCATTAATTTTTCGCCAAGATCTTGTATTGATGATGGGAAAGTCTTCTCCAGCACATCCCAAAGATTCTCAATGGGGTTAAGGTCTGGACTCTGTGGTGGCAAATCCATGTGTGAAAATGATGTCTCATGCTCCCTGAATCACTCTTTTACAATTTGAGCCCGATGAATCGTGGCATTGTCATCTTGGAATATTCCCATGCCATCAGGGAAGAAAAAATCCATTGATGGAAAAACCTGGTCATTCAGTATATTCAGGTAGTCAGCTGACCTCATTCTTTGGGCACATAACATTGCTGAACCTAGACCTGACCAACTGCAGCAACCCCAGATCATAACACTGCCCCCACAGGCTTGTACAGTAGGCACTAGGCATGATGGGTGCGTCACTTCATCCGCCTCTCTTCTTACCCTGATGGTGCCAGGCTGCCATTGTAAATAAGAATTTGTTCTTAATGGCTTGCCTGGTTAAATAAAGGTTAAATAAATAAAAATAAAAATACCCTGATGCACCCATCACTCTGGAAAAGGGTAATTCTGGACTCATCAGACCATATGACCTTCTTCCATTGCTCCAGAGTCCAATCTTTATGCTCCCTAGCAAATTGAAGCCTTTTTTTCCGATTAGCCTCACTGACAAGTGGTTTTCTTAAGGCTACACAGCTGTTTAGTCCCAATCCCTTGAGTTCCCTTCGCATTGTGCATGTGGAAATGCTCTTACTTTCACTATTAAACATAGCCTGTTGATTTTTTATGATATGATTTCACCAAACGTTTAAGTGATTGCCGATCACGATCATTCAAGATTTTTTTCGACCACATTTCTTCCTCGAAGATGATTCACCACTATCCTTCCAGGTTTTAATGCGTTGGACAGTTCTTAACCCAATTTTAGTAGTTTCAGCAATCTCCTTAGTTGTTTTCTTTACTTGATGCAGGCCAATAATTTGACCCTTCTGAAACAGATTAACATCTACACGGCCACAGGATATGTCTTCCGACATGGTTGTTTAAGAAATTAGAAGCTACTCACTGCATCAGTTAGGATTAAATAACTTGTTGCCAGCTAAAACATATGAATCACTGCAGTAATTGTCCAATGGAAGGCTCTTACCTATTTGCTTAGTTAAATCCAGGTGGTGACTTATTTTTTGGCCAGGCAGTGTATGTTCTTCAACATAGCAGGGGTGCAGGAAATGTGAGCAGCAATATGAAATGTTGATCTGTTCAGTTGTGATCAAATGAAGCATAAAGCCAATAGTAATTTCTATGAGGATTGATTGTGTGTTTCTGTAGTAGCATGGAGTTAGGTCAGCATTCACCCCCCCTCGCAATGTCCTGAGGCTTTGCTCAAAAGAAAATAGGGCAGAGACACAGCTCCTCTCCTCAGACACTATGCCATCTGTGACCCAAACACACCTGGAGGGCAGTTTTAAAAAGGACAAACAACAACAAATGGCTTACATAAGCAAGGCCTTAAATCTTAAAGTTTCAGATTGTCCTTAGTAAGTAAGTGCTCTAAGGAAGATTGTATGTCGAAATGCACGAGTGCAACTATGCCATTTGGCTGTTTAAAAGCAATCTGAAACTTTAGAAACGAAAGACCCCCTGCCTCAGACGTCCAAGCCAAAGTTGAAATGTAATATTGCGATAGCACAACTTTTCCATAGTCAATGAAACATTTGTAAAATGTAAATTGTTTCTGTTGGAGTAAGGGGAAGGGAGCCTGGAACATCCAGCACTAGGTAATACAGATCTATAATTAGTGTACACTCCTTACAGTATGAGGGCAACGGAATAAAGCATGTAACTGGGTCACGCCAATGTGCTCTTGGTATGTCACGGTGATCTGGAACAGTTTGACCCCAGGGTCTGGTAACAGAAAGGCTAAGGACAGAAATGTCCTTTGCAAACAGCCAGCGTATGAGATTTTGCTGTTGCTGTGAGAGGCTTTCAGTCACTGTGTGAGCAAGATGCCACTGAGCGCCGATAACGTATCCTCAAGTATCCCGTGTTTGTATTTACACTATGCAGTACACTTTCACTACACACTCTGCACTGATCTCTCACTGCACATTACGCACCATGGTGCACCTGACGGTATTGTATATCCCCAACCATTTGCTATTTCAATCCTTATACAAGAATGTATGGCACTGGTGGTGGTTAACAGCCATCGGCTGTATGCACTGCATGTCATCGTTCATCTTACATATACTGTATGTAAAAACAAATATCCATACATACATTTATTTGTTTTTGTTTCTTTAACTCTTAACATAATGTAATGCTATAGCACGTTGTTTTGTGAAGGTGTGTCTGTATTTTTTGCCTGGTGACCCTGAACACACAGAGCATTCACTCTCACCCTCTTTTCAATACCTTCTTGGCCAGATCTGCAGCTTGAGGATGCAAAAAAGCACATTTAAATCTCTTCCTGGTGTGATAATTGTTGGGAACTATAAAGCCTAAACCAGACAATACAATAATGAATGGAAACTCATTTGGAAACTCATTAATGGTCTCATTTCAGCTCACAGACCGTCTCATTGAATCTCTTGGGCCCATAAATGTGTGCTCTCTTGAGAAATCAGAAGACAGTCCTTTCAGGTCTTGCTGCAGGGTCAGATTGTACCTTATACCACATTCTGTTCTTTACAAAAAAAATCTAATGATGGGTACTAATGGTATGGAGCTACAGTGGACCATTCAGTACAAATGAAATCAGAACAATGAACTTACCCTTTGTTTGGTTAGTTGCTCGATCATCTAGCCCTGCAGTTCACCGAGTATGATCCTGCAAGGGGAGCTTAGACATGCGGACGGGTGGTCCCTGTGTGTTTGCATTTTCTGTGCCTTGTGACTGATGTCACCATGCTTTGTCTGACTGAGAGCTCTGTGCTTTGTCATAACCTGTAACTGAGCCTTCTTAATGCTGTGTTTTGGGATGAGGGCAGTCTTAACTGCACCCTTGTGCTGTGTTTTGCGTGGAAGCAGTTTCACTGGTACCTCTGTGCTGTACGCATGCTGCTTTAGCGTTTTTAAATTATTTTGTCCCTTATTTGAGTCTGCTGTTCCAGTTCTGTTATACAGATGACAACCCATCTCTCTCTTTCTCTCAATATCACTCTCTCACACAGTAGCCATTTGTATTAATGACCCTCTCTAGACACAAATGCATGAAAAATATAAGCCTTTATTTCCCTAAGCTTTATCTGCTCATCAGGAGAGATTCTCAGGGACCCTAGTGATTTTATAGTTACAACAGTTCATACTCGGTGAACTGCAGTGCTAGATGCTCAGCTGTTTGCAGTGCCCATTGTTAAGCAGGTTGTCAGTGTCACAGCAAATATGCTGTTTAGTTGGAAACTCAGTTGGCTAGTTGGGCTTTATTCTCTAACTGTGGGATGAGTTTCACTGGGAATGAAAGCTGAGGTTTAGTGTGGGCGGGGGGGAGCTCTGAGCGAGATAATAATCTCCATACCGTATGCTGTGTATTTCTAGCAAAAAATATGAAGAAATGGAAGTAGCCTGATAGGCTATAGTGCTCTGGACATTAAGTGTATCAATTAAATTAAATTATCTCTATTGTTCAATGTAGTGAAGGGCTTCCAATGAAAATTAATATTAAAATTCATTACAGACTTGTGAATGAATTATGTTTAGAGTTACGAATGAACAAACTAAACAACTCTGTTTCGAGTTTTGACAAGCTCTTTTGAATAGCATCTAAAAAATACTTTGGTATTGAGTGAACTGGCCAGCTATATAATGTATAAAATAGTGTTTAGGTATTTAGGTAGATTTCAGTTCCTATATTACATTACATTACATTACATTATAGGCATTTGGCAGACGCTCTTATCCAGAGCGACGTACAACAAAGTGTTAACCGTAGTCAAGAACAGTTTAGCTGAAAGCCACCCTAGTGGGAAGTACAATTCCTGGGTGCTAGGAGCAACCACATAGTTAAACTAGGACCCTGTAGGTAAATCTGTAGCCACAATTCAGAGGTAGCAGTAAAGCACTCAATGCAGGAAATAATGCCTAAGCCTAATACAATACATAAACAAGTAGACGTGTAAACTAAGTGACTATGTCCCTAAATTAACAAAAACCGGACTACGGGGAGAGGTGCACCCTGAAGAGGTGAGTCTTCAGTCGACGCTTGAAGGTGGCCAGGGTCTCAGCTGTTCTGACTTCCACCGGAAGGTCATTCCACCATCGTGGAGCCAGAACCGACAGGAGACGTGACCGGGAAGCGCAGGTGCGGAGGGGGGGAGGTGCTAGGCGTCCTGAGGTAGCAGAACGGAGAGGTCTGGCAGGTGTGTAGGGTTTGAAGATCTTGGTGAGGTATGTTGGGGCTGATCCCTTGACTGCCTGGTATGCTAGGACCAATGTCTTGAATTTGATGCGAGCTATAACAGGCAGCCAGTGGAGGGTAGTGAGCAGGGGGTGACATGGGAGTGTCGAGGAAGGTTGTAGATCAGACGGGCCGCAGCGTTCTGGATGAGTTGCAGGGGTCTGATGGCAGATGCGGGAAGGCCAGCCAGGAGCGAGTTGCAGTAGTCCAAGCGGGACAGTACCATTGCTTGGACCAGGAGCTGGGTAGAGTACGTGGTAAGGAAGGGACGGATCCTCCTGATGTTATACAGGAAGAATCTGCACGCCCGGCTTACCGCTGCAATGTTCATTGATAGGGACAGCCTGTTGTCCATCACCACACCGAGATTCTTCGCGCAGGGTGATGATGTCACCAGGGTGTCACCTAGAGAAATGGAGAAATCAAGGTGGGGAGAGTTTAGGGCAGGAATGAAGATTAGCTCTGTTTTACCTGGGTTGAGCTTTAGGTGGTGACTGTCCATCCAGCTCTGAATGTCCCCAGGCAAGCAGCGATGCGGGTAGAGACCTGAGTGTCTGATGGGGAGAAGGAGAGAAAGAGTTGAGTGTCATCAGCATAACAATGGTAAGATAAGCCGTGGGCAGAGATTACAGAGCCAAGGAGCGGGTGTACAGGGAGAAGAGAAGGGGACCGAGGACTGAGCCCTGTGGAACCCCGGTGGGGAGGAGCAAGGCGGTGATACTTTACCAGCCCAGGCAACCTGGAAGGAGCGACCGGAGAGGTAGGACTCGATCCAGGCGAGGGCTGTACCGCAGATCCCTGTTGCTGCCAGGGAGGACAGGAGGATGGAGTGCTCCACAGTGTCGAAGGCAGCTGAGAGATCAAGCAGGATCAGGATGGAGGAGAGGGAGGCGGCTCGTGCGGTGTGAAGAGCTTCATTGACCGAGAGGAGAGCGGTTTCTGTTGAGTGGCCAGGTCTGAAGCCGGACTGGTAGGGGTCCAGCAGGTTATTTTCTGTAAGGAAAGCAGAGAGTTGGTGAGATACCGCTCTTTCGAGGGTTTTAGACAGGAAGGGAGGAGGGATACTGGGCGATAATTCTGGATAACTGAGGGGTCTAGAGTGGGTTTTTTCAGCAGAGGGTGATATGGGCCCTTTTGAAGGGCGAGGGAAACAACCAGAGGACAGGGAGGAGTTCACAAGGGAGGTGACAAACGGGAGGATGTCAGGTGTGATCGCCTGGAGGAGGGATGAAGGGATAGGGTCGAGGGCACAAGTGGTAGGGCGGTGGGAGAGGAGGAGGTGGGAAATATCAGAGTCTGAGAGGGGAGAAAAAGAGGGGAAGCAGGGGGAGGGCACAGAGGGAGTGGAAGGCACAGCGGGAGTGGAGGGCACAGAGGGAGGGAAGGCACAGAGGGAGTGGAAGGCACAGAGGGAGTGGAAGGCACAGAGGGAGTGGAAGGCACAGAGGGAGTGGAAGGCACAGAGGGGAGTGGAGGCACAGCGGGAGTGGAGGGCACAAAGGAGCTGCGGATGTCTGCAATTTCTCCTCGAAGAAAGCAGCAAAGTCATCTGCGGTGAAGGGGGACTGAGGTGGGGGAGGAGGTGTGCTGAGGAGAGAGGAGAAAATAGAGAACAGTTGACGAGGTTTCGATATAGAATTTTGAATTTTAGTTTGGTAGAAGATTGCCTTAGCGGCAGTGACAGCAGAAGAAAACACAGACAGTAAAGACTGATAGGATGAAAGGTCGGACGAGTGCCTGGATTTGGCCCACTTCCTCTCAGCAGCACGGAGGCTGACCCGGGAGGTGCGCAGGGTGTCGGACATCCAGGGACTAGGAGGGGATGAGCGTGCAGGTCTAGGGAGAAGAGGACAGAGAGAGTCAAGTGCAGAGGACAGGGATGAGATTAAGGTGGAGGAAGCAGTGTCAGTGGGGAGTCTAGAGAATGCTTTAAGGGGGGGGAGGGAAGCAGTGACAAGGGGAGCGAGGGAGGAGGGTGAGAGGGAGCGAAGGGTTACGACGGGCAGTGATGGTGGGTGTTGGAAGAGGGGAGGGAGGATGGGGGACAAGGGAGAGGGAGAAGGAAATGAAATGGTGATCAGATGTATGCAAGGGGGTAACCGTGAGGTTGGAGCAGGGGCAGTTCCTCGGGAAGATCAGGTCTAGGAGGTTGCCCGCCTTGTGGGTTGGGGGGGAGTTTTGCAGGGAGAGGTCGAAGGAGTGGAGTAGTGGTAGGAAGGCAGCAGACTGGGGGCCTCTAAGTGGATGTTGAAGTCTCCCAGGAGGATCAGCGGGTGCCGTCCTCAGGGAAGGAGCTGAGCAGGGTGTCAAGCTCGTCGAGAAGCATCCCAGGGGCCCTGGTGGGCGATAAAACAACAACAATAAAGAGTTTAGTAGGATAGGTGATGGAGACGGGGTGGCATTCAAAGGAGGATATAGACAGGTTGGAGAGGGGAATGACTGAGAACTTCCAAGCGGGGAGATAAGCAAACCTGTACCACCACCACGGCGGATGGCCGGGGTGTGGGAGAAGGAGTAGGCGGACGAGAGGGCAGCAGGAGTAGCGGAGTTGTCAGGGCTGATCCAGGTCTCGGTGAGGGCGAGAAACTGGAGGGACAGGAGGGAGGCATAGGCAGAGATGAAGTCAGCCTTCTGTGTGGCCGACCGACAGTTCCATAGCCCCCTGAGATTGTGAAGCTGTCACAAAGGGTCAGGGGGGTAGGAGAGGTTGGAGGGGTTCCGTTGTCGCGGGAGGGTGCGGCGCTGGAAGCGCGTACTGAATGGGAGAGAGCAGACTGTTATGGGGTGCGGGCACATTCTGTGAGGAGCGACGCAAGCGTCGCTCTGACAGAGGTAAAAAGAGATCACAGACAGGTGGACACAATAAGGTGGTAATTGCACGGATTAGTCTTTACAATTCGCTGCAATCAAACTAACGATGACTCAAAATTAAGAACAACACGGCTAATCAAGATCCGTAATAGCAAAATAAGTACAAAGTAGACTACGCAAAGTTTACGAAACTACAGATAACTAACAGATCAGTCAAACTAACGCGGTAAACTCTAGCAAACCGAAAAATACTAAACACGCCAGAAGTAAACAAACAGCCGATCAATTCAGAACACAGGCAAACACTTTCTGGTTCCTTGACAAGCTGGAACCACTTTATACCTTCGCTCTGACAGAGGTAAAAAGAGATCACAGACAGGTGGACACAATAAGGTGGTAATTGCACGGATTAGTCTTTACAATTCGCTGCAATCAAACTAACGATGACTCAAAATTAAGAACAACACGGCTAATCAAGATCCGTAATAGCAAAATAAGTACAAAGTAGACTACGCAAAGTTTACGAAACTACAGATAACATGTCCTTTCAGTGCATCAAGGGCTGCATTGCTGATAAACCACTCTGGTGAGTGTAGCTTTTGAAGAGGAACTGAACCCTGGTATCCCACACCACAGTGCAGTAACATCATAACTTCGGAAAGAGCTCATCCACCAAGAGTGGACTATATCATTACTAAAAGCTATGTTATGTCACCCTGTCCGACTGGCTGAATGATTGCTTCTGTAAACTGCATTTCCCATAATTCCTCCCAACCAATGCAGATGGCCAAAAAAGGTTTGTCTATTTTGGTTTAGGTCTAAAGGTTTTCTATTATGCCAGTTATTTGTGCTTTTCATAGAATGCATTTATTCCATCCTTTCTTTAAACTGTTTTTTTGTTAGTTACTGTGATATTCAAAGCATGCAAATGTGATTTTTGCATTGTTTGAATCAACTGTGTGTGTGTGTGTGTGTGTGTGTGTGTGTGAGCAGTGTCTTTAGTGTTGCTGTGTGTCAGCAGTGTACTCAGTGTTGCTGTGTGTCAGTAGAGTCCTCAGTGTTGCTGTGTGTGTGCGTGAGCAGTGTTGATGTGTGTCAGCAGTGTCCTCAGTGTTGCTGTGTGTCAGCAGTGCCCTCAGTGTTGTGTTCCTTAGCCTCTCCCAGCATGCATCCCTCTCACACTTCTGGGCTGTGTCCCACTAATCAGTCTGTTCTTGTTTCCTACCCTTGTCTCCTTCTCCTAATGTCATGAAACTTCAGAAGGTGACCAGGGTAGGAGACAAGGGTAGAGGATAGAAATAGCATAGAGATGCAGTGGGAAGAAATGGGACAACCTACACACACCTGTATCACCTAATACAATGTTGATAAACGATTGCATTGATCATGTCGGACCAGACCTCTGGCCACATTATATTTAGGGTACAGAAAAATGTTGAATAAATTCCTCCTCAAATTAATTATATTTCTCAGTATTTTAATTTGGGACCCAACGGTACAATGCCTCTCTTTCGCACTCCCAGCATGCTTCTCTCTCACACTGGGTAGATGAGGCCATAGACACATGTACAGGCGGTAGACAAAATAATGGAAACCCCAAACAATATATGAATATTTATGAACAAATAAGGAGTTGTGCCACCCTTTGCTTTCAGAACAGTTTCAATCCTTCTTGAAATGCTCTTTTACAAGCTTTTAACTGTTTTTAGTGGGATATTGGACCTCTTCAAGAAGGAAAGCCTCCAGTTCTTTGAAAGATTAAGGCGGCAAAAATCTGCTCCACACTCTGCCTTCCAGAACTTACCATAAAGGTTCAATGATGTTTAGATCTGGTAATTGGGGAGGCCATTGAAAGTGTTTGACTTCATTCTGGTGTTCATGATACCTCCATTGTGGTGTCTTGGAATATGGGAACATGTTGAGGAAACAATGCTTACACTATAGGTCGCATAAAATGGCTTTGTATTCCTTGGCAGTAATTCTACCATGCAGAGTAATAATAGTAATAACCGGACCCAATGATCTCCCAAGATGGCTGCCCATACCATAACTGATCCACCACCATGTTTAACAGTTGGGACCCAGAAATGTGGGTGAAGGCTTCCTTTAGTTTTCTCCAAATATAAACCCGTCCAGATGTAGGAAAAAGAGCAAAAGCAAAAAATGACTCATCAGACCATATCACTTTCTTTTTCCCTACCACAGCAGCCCTACCATAAATATCAGACTGTGAAGCTCATGAATGTATGTTTTTTGTTGAGAATGAGTCACAATGGTGTAGATTCAGTTCTTTGGTCATTTTTAAGGCAGTTGTTTAGTGGTTTTTAGCAACTATCCTGTTACGTGTCCATCTAACCCCATCAGGGAGCTTCGACTTGTGACCACTGTTCCTCTTTCCTGATGCAATTTTTCCTTGTTTGGCATATTCCATCATGATTTTTGACACTGTTCTCCTTGACATATTACAATTTTTTCAGTTTCTGTGACTGACGCATCTGCAATTTGGGCACTAACTATCCCTGTTCTGGTTTGTACTTGCAGAGCTGTGAATATGCTATATTATGTATTATGCACAAGCCTCCACTCTCTCACAGCACTGTTACGTTCATCCAGAATGCCACAGTTCATCTGGTGTTGAATCTTCCCAAGTCACCCCACTGTTCCGCACCAGTATAATGTAATGGTTGGCTGATAACTCAGGTTAGGTTGCAGGTTTGATTCAGAGGAAGGGCACTGCCATTGTACACTTGAGCAATTTTGTGAACCTAAACTGCTTCTGTAAATATCCAGTTGTAAAAAACTGCAAGTAATGCATAAATGTAGTTCTGCTAAATGTCTAAAATGTAAAATGTAGTAACTCCGATCAGATTTAAGAACTAGATGCTGGCCTACATGACAGTAAGGGAAAGAGCTCCTCCTTACCTGCAGGTCATGGTCAAACCTTACACACCCCTGAGTTTATAGCTTTGTGTAAATGTTTTTGTTTATTATCACCCTATTATTTTCAAATCCTTGGACTAGTTTCTGTTGCTGTGCTGTATGCTTACAAGGAAATGTTTTCCAACTCTGAGTTGTAAAAATGATTTCCATGACCACTTTCTTCTTACTGTAACCTAACTAGTGTAAGATCCTTGAAAGTGTATTTGCATTTACACAGATGTCCTGCGTGTAACAGCTGCAAAAACAAGTAAAAGAAACTCAGAAGGTTTTTTTATTTTGTAAATCAAAACAAATGCATGCTTGGTATCTGACCTACTTTTGCTGGTTATTCCTGTGTGCCTAGTTATCTTCCTGGTTTGATATATCAGAGGTACAATGATACTCATCTGATGGGGGTATTCTCTACCACATTAATTTAATTTTTCTGTGATGTGCTGTGATAAAGTAAGAGATCCTTTCACCAGTTTAATTTTATTTTTCTCTTGCCTTTTCCAGATGTGCTGTTTTTTTAAAGATCAAATATTAATTTCTGCATTTGTTTTATCATTTATGGTCGGCAGATTGAAACACTCTCAGTGCTTATATGTTCTGTACTGTAACTGGCTCCTGCCTGGTACTTTCCTCTACTGTAATACAACCACACACAGGCACAGAACCTGGGTTTAATATTCTGATTTACATATACACACACACACATGCACAAATATATACACACACACACACTCACACACACACACATGTACATACACACACACAGGCACGCACCCATTTACACACATTTTCAGATTCTTGCTTGCTGTACATTTTGTTTCCAGAGAGTCAGTGGTGGTTGTAATTTTGGAACAGTCAGGATCAGTGCCATGTGTGTGTGTGTGTGTGCACGTGTGTGTGTGTGCCCACACAGATGTGTGTCTGTGTTTGTGAGTGGGTGTGAGTGTGAATGTGTGAGATTCGTCTCAGAACATTAGCCACAACAGAGCCCTGAGGGCGTGGTGATACAGTGTAATGCATCTTTGACAGCACTGACACTGTTTTGCTTCACACCCTACAGCCTCTTTAGGAAAGCGAGTTGAGTGTGTAAAATAGGTGCAGTGTGAAAGCACAGGCTCAGTAGTAGAGTGAGTTGAGTGTGTAAGATAGGTGCAGTGTGAAAGCACAGGCTCAGTAGTAGAGTGAGTTGAGTGTGTAAAATAGGTGCAGTGTGAAAGCACAGGCTCATTAGGAGAGTGAGTTGAGTGTGTAAGATAGGTGCAGTGTGAAAGCACAGGCTCAGTAGTAGAGTGAGTTGAGTGTGAGTTGAAAAATAGGTGCAGTGTGAAAGCACAGGCTCAGTAGTAGAGTGAGTTGAGTGTGTAAGATAGGTGCAGTGTGAAAGCACAGGCTCAGTAGTAGAGTGAGTTGAGTGTGTAAGATAGGTGCAGTGTGAAAGCACAGGCTCAGTAGTAGAGTGAGTTGAGTGTGTAAGATAGGTGCAGTGTGAAAGCACAGGCTCAGTAGTAGGGTGAGTTGAGTGTGTAAAATAGGTGCAGTGTGAAAGCACAGGCTCAGTAGTAGAGTGAGTTGAGTTGAGTGTGCAGTGTGAAGATAGGCTTGCAGTGAGTGTGTAAGATAGGTGCAGTGTGAAAGCACAGGCTCAGTAGTAGAGTGAGTTGAGTGTGTAAGATAGGTGCAGTGTGAAAGCACAGGCTCAGTAGTAGAGTGAGTTGAGTGTGTAAGATAGGTGCAGTGTGAAAGCACAGGCTCAGTAGTAGAGTGAGTTGAGTGTGTAAGATAGGTGCAGTGTGAAAGCACAGGCTGCAGTGTGAAAGCACAGGCTCAGTAGTAGGGTGAGTTGAGTGTAAAAATGAGGTGCAGTGTGAAAGCACAGGCTCAGTAGGAGAGTGAGTTGAGTGTGTAAGATAGGTGCAGTGTGAAAGCACAGGCTCAGTAGTAGAGTGAGTTGAGTGTGTAAGATAGGTGCAGTGTGAAAGCACAGGCTCAGTAGTAGAGTGAGTTGAGTGTGTAAGATAGGTGCAGTGTGAAAGCACAGGCTCAGTAGGAGAGTGAGTGAGTTGAGTGTGTAAGATAGGTGCAGTGTGAAAGCACAGGCTCAGTAGTAGAGTGAGTTGAGTGTGTAAGATAGGTGCAGTGTGAAAGCACAGGCTCAGTAGTAGAGTGAGTTGAGTGTGTAAGATAGGTGCAGTGTGAAAGCACAGGCTCAGTAGTAGAGTGAGTTGAGTGTGTAAGATAGGTGCAGTGTGAAAGCACAGGCTCAGTAGTAGAGTGAGTTGAGTGTGTAAGATAGGTGCAGTGTGAAAGCACAGGCTCAGTAGTAGAGTGAGTTGAGTTGTGTAAGATAGGTGCAGTGTGAAAGCACAGGCTCAGTAGTAGAGTGAGTTGAGTGTGTAAGATAGGTGCAGTGTGAAAGCACAGGCTCAGTAGTAGAGTGAGTTGAGTGTGTAAAATAGGTGCAGTGTGAAAGCACAGGCTCAGTAGTAGAGTGAGTTGAGTGTGTAAAATAGGTGCAGTGTGAAAGCACAGGCTCAGTAGTAGAGTGAGTTGAGTGTGTAAGATAGGTGCAGTGTGAAAGCACAGGCTCATTAGGAGAGTGAGTTGAGTGTGTAAGATAGGTGCAGTGTGAAAGCACAGGCTCAGTAGTAGAGTGAGTTGAGTGTGTAAAATAGGTGCAGTGTGAAAGCACAGGCTCAGTAGTAGAGTGAGTTGAGTGTGTGTGTAAGATAGGTGCAGTGTGAAAGCACAGGCTCAGTAGTAGAGTGAGTTGAGTGTGTAAGATAGGTGCAGTGTGAAAGCACAGGCTCAGTAGTAGAGTGAGTTGAGTGTGTAAGATAGGTGCAGTGTGAAAGCACAGGCTCATTAGGAGAGTGAGGCCTCAGCTGATTACAAATGTGAACCCCCCTCTCAGGTTTCAACCCTCTCTGAGCCCCACGCTGGCTTCACCACTACAAGACCAAGCCAAAGTGCTTTTGTTCATCCCGGTTCCCAGGGATTTGTGTACAGTACTGTTCTTCCTCTGGAGGAAAAAAATGCAAATATCCAAAGCAGGTCAGAGAAGATGCAGCGTAGCCTGTGGACAGTAGCAAAAAGGAAGTTAATAGCAGAAAAGAAAATGCCCCATTTATACCCCATTTTTCTTTTCTTTTACTTGATGGATCATGTCACAGGCATTTGGATCAATGGCATCTAACTTAGGACCCAGTCAGTAAACATAGAACATTGGCTACACCTTTATGATTGTTAAAAACTGGTAGTTAATGTTTTGCTAAGTGCTTTATTTAGTTATACAACTTTTACTGCATGTTAAAGCATCATAGTGATTGAATCTGATATTCGACCTTAAAGCATGATAGCTATACAGAAACACAAGTTACTGCCATTCACTAAACATATCCAGCAGTTAGTCACTAAATTCCAAATGATCCTGATTGATGGAACTTGATCAATATGACATTTGGGCTTTAGTGATCATAAGAACTGCTGGATATGTTTAGTGAATGGCAGTAACAAGACACATGCTTTAACATTTAACAAGAAGCTTGCACTGCTCATCTTGTGGTTCACAGTCATGTGTATTATTCTGCCTGCCAGAGGGCTGTTTATACATTTAAGTGGGACCAGGTCCTGCATGCTGCACAGCAACCTTGACTGTTAGCATCTCCAGACAAGCAGCACTGCAGTATATAATCTGGTGGGCTTTTTTTACAGTGTGAACTCTCTCTTTTCTTACAAATACCAGTCACTCTTTCTTTCACTATATACCTCTCTTTCACCCATTCCTCTTTCATCTTCACTCTCCATCTCTCCTAACCATCTCTATTCCCCTTGTTCCCTTTCAGACCCTTTGCAGGACAGTTTTTATTCTTAAAATTAGGTGTTTGAAACCAGGAAGAAGAAAAGATTAAGTGTGGTTCCCTTTCACATTGAAGATGTCAGGTTCCTGGAATTCCCTGCAGTTTGGATCTGGATCAAGTTGTAGTTTCCATCCCAGATAGCGGGCCAACAGGGATCAGAAGAGATCAGCGGGAGTGGCAGATGCACCCAACCCCCCTTTGCACTGTCGTCACCCCCCCCTCCCCCCACCCACCCATCAACCTCCCGCGATCTCCTCCACAAACACCCCCCCCCCCTCCCAGATTCACTTTAGTCACATGCCAGTTGAATGCTGCCACATTAGAAGTGACAGATGCTTATTTTTATAAAAATGTGTAAAATGTGTAAATGCATAATTAGCTGCTGTTTCAGATTTTAGTCTTTCCAATGGGTTGTTTATCATACCATCATGGATAAAATATGTTTTTAATCACATTCAAATTATACATAAAGTTATATATATGTAAGGAATAAACCACAACAAGCTGTTAGTTTATATATACACACACTTGGGGTGGGGATGCAACATGCAGGATTTTGCAAGCAAAAGTTTGGTCTCAACTGACCATAACACCCAGGTCTAATTGGATATCAGCATTGGAACTCTGATTGGAACTGGGTTTTATGGTCAGATAAGATAAAAATTTCGCTTTTTGGCCATGCACAACAGCGGTGGGTTTTTTGTGTCGGAAGAAGGATGCTTAAGGTGAAAAGGCCCTATGCCTGTGGTGAAATATGGTGGTGGATCTGGGGCTCTTATTAAGGTCAATTGAATCATGGAATCTAGCAAGTACCAAGACATTTTGGCTAAAAACCTGATTCCCCCTCCCAGGAAGCTGTAACTCAAGCCGCAAATTGACCTTGCAGCAATGTTTGTGTTGTCCTGTTTGCCATAATGGTACATCGTGTCCTACATACATCCCTTGTTTATCACATGTCCCTTTTCACGTGTACATTAGTGTACAACATGTGCAGAAAATTATTGTTTTTGAAAGGCTTCTTATTTATGCCCTTTATCAACTTTTCACACAGTGAATTTCTAAAATACACTAAACATAAGTCACAGTGATAAGTTCCGAATCACATACTGGAATGCGTGCCGACTTAGCAGCGTGGTTAACATTTGTACCAGGGAAAACCCATTTTATAGCATGCTATGGTATAGGCTACAGTGTGACAGCATGTTGATGAGCATGAAGACAAGGAATCTGATGGTGGATTACAGTGATTTTCTTTGTGGTGGAGATGAGCTGATGCTCCTCTCCCTGGTCAGTTGGTTCAGTGGAAGTGAGCGGTCGGATTGGGCAGATGGTCACGCTGTCCCGTTTGCTTAAGAGGCTGTAAGTAGAGGAGAGCATTAACATCGGGTGTGCTGTTCTGTCCTACAGCAAGGGGAGCTTCGCAAGGGCAATCCCATTAACACTCTGTAATCTCGGTCACAAACATGACCATGCGTGACACGTTCACCATGCCAACCCACGCGGAAAAACCTGGGCATTGTGGTGTCATGCTTTCTTTAGGCTACTGAACTGACAGGAGCTCAAACACCTCTGTACAGTGCCCAATTTGTTTGTATTAGAGAGCCAAAGCAGGCTTATACAGTATATCAAACTGCACCTGTATTTGCACACAATGGTCTAATGAGGCCCAATGAGGCCTGATGGGGTGACAAATGGAAAAATGTGTTCAGTAATGTATGATAGACCCAGACACAGACCTGTGTAACAGACAAGTGTAAGAGTCAAAGACTCCATTTGTTTTTTTTTTTCACACACTTATTTGAACCATGGGAAAATGCCAGTTTTTATCTCCATGCATTGTCCTTCGGCTCATTATGCCTCTGAAAGCTCCTATTGAAGCCAAGGCTGACATCATCTCTCACTTCTTTCTTCAGCAGTTTAAATTTCTCTCAAGTTAAGCTTTGGTTATTAAGTTACAGATCTATATCACTGATGAGAGCAATCTCAGAAAAAAAGGTCATTCAATAATTAATGGATGTACTGTATGTAACTTTAAAGGAGGACACCATGGATGGTGTTTTTGGCAAATCTTGGCCTGGCTCATTCTGTATTATCTCACTCCATGCTGTAACTGTAGCTATGATTTCTATTTTTTGAAACTTCAGTAGCTCTTACTGGTTGACAAAAAGAACATACAAACAAATAGCAGTATAGAAAAGGTTTGAAGGTTGTTTTTTCCCCTCATTTTGGTAGCCAATTGTACCCTATATCTAGTTGAACTATCCCTTCCCTCATACTAGGAGCTTGACGCTGCAACCCTGAGACCGGCAGTCACAAAGGCGCTGAAACACCTACTCTGAAATGGAACTGGCTATGCTGTCGACCGTAACGCCAATACACACAGAGCCACTTTGCATGCATCGAGGTCCTGCTGGCTTCCCTCCCCCCTCCCTCTGGGGTGGATAGCCAATCGCCACCCCCAAACGGAGCTCCTGGCCAGAGCCAGGCTGGCGCAGCTGGAGATAGAACCCCAGCCGCAGTGGGCAACCTCTTTACCATTATGCCACCTGGGGGCCCCTTGAAGGCAATTTTTTGACAAGTAGGGTTTGTCCTCTGGTTTGTCCTCTGTCTATTGGTTTCTCCTCTTAAAGCAAGTTTTAAAACTATTTGTTCTGGCTTTACATACTGTGCTTTCAAACTACTTATGTTACTTGTGCCAGACTGGCCCGAGCCATTAGGAGTGGAAGGGCATCCCTGTAAAACAGTAGGTTCCGTCTCGGAGGAGGCGGATCTGCCAGCCTCAGGAAATTGGCTCGAACCGGAGAAAGGGTTGGGGACTTGTAGGGGAGGGTGATTTGAAATAAATAGATGGTATAATCGGCAACCAAAGTGGGAGAAAAAACTAGGAACAAATAAAAAAATTAAAAATACTTATGTTATACAAGCAATGTCATGAATTGTGCATTTGCTTCAAAGCAAAACTATGTTTGCAATGGTCTTTTCAGCGTAATATTCTTGTGCTGTGTTTTATATCAAATGGCAGCTCCTCCAATTCATGCTGTGTTTCTTTTCCCTGTGTCGTTTCAGATCTCATCGTCAAAATGGCCCAGCAGAACATGGGAGCACTCCAAACTGAATATCAGAAGGTAACAGTGTGTGTGGGTGTGTGTATGATTGTGTATGTGTAAGTGTGTGTATGTTTATGTGTGTGTGTGTGTGTGTGTGTGTGTGTGTGTGTGTGTGTGTGTGTATGTTTATGTTTATGTGTGTGTGTGTGTGCACGTGTGTGTGTGTGTGTGTGTGTGTGTGAGACATATTAAGTTGTTCTCATAGCATTGATACCAATAAATGTATTTAAGAAGGCATCATAAGCATGTCCCTTAGCTGCTTATATGCACTGACAGCTCTTGTGCATCACTGCTTGGGATGAATGACAACACATGCTGCTATTGGATCCCATGATCTGTCCTGAAGGAAATGATTTGTTCATTTTTTAATAACCACAAAGATGTCATATTTCACAATACCTTTTGTTTCTCTTTTGATGTTGCACAATAATGCCTTTTGACTTTAAGATGCTAACCCATTAAGACCTGGAGTTTTGATGTTTTGCAGAAATGGAAGATTCGCTGAAATAGACTGGGGAAATGAAGTGCACATGAAAACCCTCAGGTTTTAAGATTGTAGAATAATTGCAGTTTTAATAAGATGGTCTAAATGGGTTAATGTACTTCACATAAATGATGTTATTGCTACAATATGTCACAGACGTCTGATCAGTAATCACTGTGGGAAGAAAGACAAATCAGGTGTAGTCACAGTGGCCCTGGTCTTGTGAGGGAAAGAGAACTGTGGTGTTTTCATGCATATTTTCTCCGTAAGCATGTATGTGCTCTGTATGAACCATCCATTTATGTTTGGTTTTGAGTTTTTGTTTTGTGCTCGTTTTGCCTTGATATTCACGGCACGCTCACTGGTCGCCGTGCCTTTGTTTTCTGCATGCTGCTGCTTCTTACCGTCTGCTCTCCATCTGCTGTGGCACCACAGCCAGAGAACGTTGTTCTGACACTCCAGGTAAATTCATAACCCCCCACCACCACCCTCCTGTGCTCCAAACACTCCTGCCCCCCCCCAGTGGGTTCTACAACCCTACAACCTGGGCTTGGGGGAAGTGTCTTGGAATTTAAAACATTTGGTGAAGACCCATACCATGGAAGCTTCAGTGGAACTTAACATAGTGAAAAATTGCTAAATATAGTGGACAGCAAAGATTGTGCCTAAACAGCAATCAAGAAAGCTTCCTATCTGCTCTTGATCAGCCGGATTTATGGCAGACAGCACTTGTGTGTCACAAATCCTGTAGAGAAAGTAATTTCCCTGACACTGACCTGTCCAGACATGTCCTGTCATTGTGCCTTTCTCCATAGATTCCCCATGTGTACTAGCATAGTTCTGCTGGGTGCTGGGATTGCATTACCCTATTTATTTTGCTTAGCTGAGACTGTTGTTACCCAGATTATTTATTTTTCTTAGCAACTTTTTTTTCACACATCCATTTATTCACCTGGATACAGCAGCAACACCCCACCTGGGATTCAAACCAGCAAACCATCAAACCTCTAAGTTACAGGCTCAGCTCCTTAACCACTGCACCACACTGCAGATCAGCTTGGAAGGCAAAGAGTGAGCATGTACTCTACTGTTTCTCTCCAGCATCGTGTCTGGAGAAATGTCATGTGCTCTCCTTTTTTGATGCAGTAATGACTTATTAGAGCAAAGCCAGGGGGTTTTAGTTAAGCCAGCTCTGAGGTGAGGTTTGTTCTTTCTTATTTGTTCTAGTCTTATATAGTGGTACAGGGAACTGTAGAAGCTCACTTATCTTAGTAACTATGAAGCTTGCCTGATGAACAGGTGGCGACAGACGCTTTGATCCTGTGGTGAGGATTTTACATTTTAAAGATATTTTATTCCATTGTGACAGATTTTTGAGCTCTAGTATGTGCCAATATGTTTATTTTTGAGCTCTAGTATGTGCCAATATGTTTATTTCGTTTCTATGCCACTCTGACCAACAGGATGTTCAGCTCACATGGTCAAAGGGGGATTAGAAAGGCTCCTGTTAGGGTTTTGATTTCTGGTCCCTAACTCATTTGATGATGACACAGGTCATGTCCTGACTGTTACCCCAAAACCTTTGATTGTCAGTTCGTAATTACAAAGGTTAAGGTCACAAAGCCTTCTTTTAAAGTTTTATTTTTGTATTTTCTTCACTGCCCAGACCACTACTCAAAATTAAAAGGTCAACATTAAGGTCACAGATTATTTTTTTTAACAATACCTGGCCTTGTCCACTGCATCAATGCTAGAAAAGAGATACTTACTTTTCTCTAGATTGCATCAACTGGATATTTACACAACCTACATTATCTACATTTCACAGACCTTGTTCTTATTCTGTCCTTCTCATACAACCACAACATGCAATATTTGCCAAATCAGTTGATATAGGCAAGTATTTCATTTCATTTGTATTTAATTGTATCAACAAATCATATAGCTATGTTGTTTGATCCAATTCTAAATGTATGACTTTCATGGTTCTGTGAGACTGATATTGGGCCAGATGCAAGAACCACTTTTATGCACAAATTATTTCGTAAATCACTCTGGAAGTATAATAATATAATTATATAATTATCATTCGTTTCAATTGTGGCTATTGAGGCTATTAGGGGTGCAACAGATCACAAAACTCACGGTTCGGATCGTATCACGGTTTTGAGTCACGGATCGGATCATTTTTCGGATCAGCAAAAAAAAAAAAGGGAGACAAAAAAGTTTTTCAATTTAAGTTATTTCATTAAATCTTTATTCAAATTTTTCACAAAATATTTTTTTGATTCAGTACGCCTAGGGTGGTCTTATGCCTTAACTAATTTAATAAAAAATTAAAAGATCGCAAATTTTTACATTTTATTTAAGGCATTTGAGACGCTCTTATCCAGAGCGACGTTTTAACTAAAAACAGTTTAGCTGAAAGCCACCCTAGTGGGAAGTACCCAGAAAGTTAAACTAGTATTTAGCCACAATAGAGGTAGAAAAGCACAAAGGGTCAAAAACCAAAACATACATGGTTGTCTATCTCTTCACTGTAACTCTGCATCAAGATTTAGGGAATTGTTACTTTAAAACGTAACAGCGGCAGAAAAACTGTATTTCTCTATGATGGTTCAATTGAGCAATTAATCCACGGTTCATATGCGTGCCGAACCGTGGGGGGTGATCCGTACGGATCACGGATCAACTGCGTTCCATTACACTGTCATGGCAAAACCTGTCCGGGCTTAGGAATTTTTGTCCGGGTGACGTCTTTGGAATTTTGGACTGTTTGCTATGCCAACATGACGAGCTCGCATTCCTGAGTGACAAATAAGAATGTGTCCGCTGGGTGATGTCATTTAGCTACGAATAAGCTGTACAGCTGTTAGCTGCCTTGCTCAACATAATATATGAATTATAATACATAATTATATTATAATTATATAGCCAGCTAGCTACGAAGATAATAATATGCATTGTCTGTTCAGCTGTGCAGCTAAGTTAGCTGCCTAGCTATGAATATAATATATGGAAGTCATTACATTACAGCTAGGTGGCTAGCTACGAATAACCATTGATTGCTCAGCTGTAAAACTGGCTAGCTGGCTATAGCATAATATATGAATTATATAGCCAGCTAGCTACGAAGATAATAATATGCATTGTCTGTACAGGTTTTGCCATGACAACACCACTAGAGGCTATGTTATAATACTACAATATCAATATAAACATCTCATATTCCCTCCTGTTGCAGTCATGGATCGCCTTGCTTTCGCGAGATGTTTATTTCACTCCAAATTTCATATCACACCATTTTTATTTTATTTCTGTGATGCTACAGGCAACAGATGATACTGCGTTAACTGCACAAGTAATTTTGTCCCACTCCTTAGTTTTAACAGGTCCCTTAATTTCACTGTTGACGCTCTTAAATAGTATGTGCTTATTTCAGATTAGTAGTACTTCAATCTCCGAGCTCGTTAAGTTTTTCTTTGGTTTTGTCGGTGCCATTATTATGAATGACTTTCCTATAAAAATGGGGCCGGACGCCTAACCATATATAGCATTATTGGGGCGTTAATTATGCTAATTCACAAATCACATGAACGTGCACTCATTTAAGAAGATGTGGCATTCAGCATGTTTACATTGTCATTTCCGACAGTTTTCTGAAGTTACGAGCGTTTGCTGAATCTGACGTGGAACATTCGTAGAAGTCATCTCACGAAAAAATAACGAGAAAGATACGATAAAAATACGAAAATGTTCTTGCATGAGGCCCATTGTCCCACGTTTTTTCTCGGTGCTCTGCTTTTAGCCTGTAGAATCTCACCCCACTGCCCTGATGAGTGCTGCTGTGTGTGTGAGTGTGTCAAAGCTGTACCCCTTCCTGTTGCAGGCTATCTACTATGAGATTGGGTTCATAGTGTGCGCATCGCTGGGGGTGCTGTTCGTGCTTCTGATGCCGTTGGTGGGGCTGTGCTTCTGCACATGCCGCTGCTGTGAGAACTGCGGTGGGGAGATGCACCAGCGTCAGAGGAAGAATGCTGACTGCCAGAGGGGCTTCTTCACCACCCTGCTCATTGCAACCTCCGTCCTCATCACGTGAGTCTTCCACATACCCCCTGCCCCACCCCACTTGCACATCTAAACGCCAGCCACTCCCTCATGATTGCACTCACAGCTGGCACAGGGCCCTGAGATCCAAACTGAGAATATCTCCACCCCTGCAATAGACCCGATCATAAATTGAGACAGCCTGTACCCCTGTGAGAGACCCAATAACAAAATTAGGCTGTCTGTATCCCTGAGATAGACCAACACACAACTGAGACTGTCTGCACCTCTGCAATAGACTCAATCAACATATAGATGGAATATCTGCACACAATCAGCTAGAACACAATGTTCTACTTTTAAAATAGATCCAATTAAATCCAAAGGGCAATCTAAATTCAAAAGGGCAATTTGACTGAATTTGTTTTAATAAATTGCTATTTAATAATATAGTAACATAAATTAAGTAGTTATTGCATTGCTATTAAAGCACCTGTCCACCTGTCCAATGGTATGTAAATATATTGAATATTCTTTGGTCACAAGTCAATTTGTGTTGTTTTACAAGCAAAATTTAATTTACAATTTTCCTTGCCATAAGTAGAGGCAGACAGAAAAATGAAAGTTAGATGGAGTGAACTTGTTTTCAAGTCCTGATAATTATATTATAATTTTATATATCATAAATATATATGTATATTATAATATAAATATTATAAATAAGATATGAATGGCTGGTGTTTGTTTCCTTTATCCTCCATGCATTAGACAGGGGCACTGTCACATGCAGACCTCACTGTGTGGAAGAGAATGAGTATCTCTCCACTGTAAGACTGTTCCTTCCTGTCTCTTCCATATGAAGGCATAACCAAACTATAAGAAAAATAACAATGTATTTAACTGAATAAATCCAACATGGCTGCTAGTTTGTTTTAAAAAGCAACCATCCATATAATGCAAAAATAAGCAGCTGACACATTATCAGTTACATTTAAGATTGAAATAAATGTGTACTATATTGAGAAAAAGGTCTAATACAAATCCAGCCCCAGAATGAGGAAAGTGGGGGATGACACACAAAGCAAGCATTATTAATAGCTGCGAGCACACTATAGATCCCTGACATGCTTCACCCTCCCAGTTAAAGGTCCAGTTGAAGTTCATTAGACTAATTCCCTGTTTATGTGATTAAAATAGTAACAAGGACAAAGGGCGTGCCATCACAGTTGGTCTCTCGCGTGATCAGTGCAAGCTGTGCAGGGTCCACTTCATGCAGTAATCCAGAGGAACCTGGGATTGTGCATGGAGACAATGGATGATGTTAGTAGTGGCACGTTCCACTTTCTCCCTTCACTTCTGGGAGGCAGACTCCATACAATGTTTTTGTCTATGTCATTTGAGTGAGAGTTGGCGTAACACTCATTCGGAGCAAGAGTAAATCGAGCTGGAGGAGCGATACCATTTTCAAATGGAATGGCCTCCCAACTTGTACACTTGATGGACACATGTACAGTTCAATGGCAGCAAAAGTTGTGCCCCGCTGCTGCCATGGAAACCACAATCATCATCGCAGGTATACATTTTACGAAAATCCCATCCCAGCTTTGCAGTATTTCATTTGTTCGTGATTAAAGCATCATTAGCCACACTTGATTACCTTCCGAGTTTCCTCATACGACCCTTAAATTATACATTTAGGTTAATGGGTGGGACAATTAAATGATCTTGATATGCAGTCTCAATTTGAGAGCGTAAAAGCAAGGGTGAGTGGACAAAGACCAAATGGAACTGCCCTCAAGTCTCAGTGAGGATTCCCCAAGTGAGGATAGCGAGAATAGTAAGAGAATGAGCAAAATATTCAGAAACTAGAATTGGGCCAGCGATTTGTTCACAGTGTTCTTCTATACATAGAGTATACATTCTCAGAAATAAACTTCATCCTAAACAAAAAATTTATAATCACATAATTTATAATCTTATGTTTTTAAGATATATCCTGATTTGCCTCCCGTGTGGCCCAGTGATTACAACGTTCGACGCTGGCCACAGAGACCGGGGTTCAATTCCCCCGTCTCGCCAGAGTCTGCTCTGGCCGGGAGCGCCACCAGGGGTGGCGATTGGCTGTCCGCCCCAGGGAGGGGGAGGGAGCCGACACGACGTTCGCTGCGCATAAGAGTGGCCCTGTAGTACCGGGTTACGGTCGACACTTGGCAAGTGCCGTCTTGGAAGAGGCGTCAGGTCGCCTTTGTCACTACCGGTCGCAGGACTATGGCAGCGAAATCACATTACTGGGGGGGTTGACATAGAAATAGCGGGTCTAATTGGCTATCAAATTGGGATAAAAATGGGATAAAAACAAAAAAATATTTATTTTGAATTTATGGATGGTCCCTAACAAACTGATTTATCATTTACTGTAACTGTAATGGATCTGAGTTTTCCCCCAGGCATGTTGCAGCCCAGCCCAGTAGGAGATAACTCCCCTATGGAAACACATTCTGTACCCTGCCAGAGCACTTTATGTAGAACTGCTGTAAGAGGACATTGCGTGAGCAGGCTTAATTAACAAGAATCAGTGAGCACTTTGAATATTTCTGGGAAACTTCCCTCAAGCAAAGGCGATATCAATATTAATCATGTTAATCTGTTTTAACATGTGTTTTGGGTTAGTGAATTTGCAGAAACATTGCAGTGGTTTTTTTTACTCAAAGGTTCCATAGCAGTGCCACCCCATTTTAACCAATTGTGCAACACCCCCTCTGCTATTTTGGTATAGCTCTCCTCTTGAGCCCCTCTCTTGAGTGCCATTTCTGTTGGGCAGTGAACTCTGAGTCAATCTGTCTGCCTTTGGGTTTATCAGCTCTGGCTGATGGAGAGGATCATCCGAGCTCCCCAGGGCCAGGATGGTGACCTAGAAAGCACCGGGACCCAGTTCATGTACTGTATTGCAAAGCCTACTGCTTTGTGCAGTTCAGTGTTCCTGACCTGCACAGGGGAGGGAAGTCATTATGACACCTGACACACGCCCTCCTTGATTTGCTCTCACACAGACACACCTGTGTTTGTGCCCCAGTGGCATAAGCAGCATTGTGTGCTGTTTCACCAGTGCAAAGATTTAAATAGCAGTAGAAATGTAGCAATACTGCAGTGACTAAGACTCCTTCTCACAGAAGATTATTTATATTTCACACTCTTTTACAAAGGCAGAGCAGTGTAATTGAGAGTGTGCCACCTTTGGTGTTGATTAAGATGTGTTAAGTCACACTCAAAGTTATCGTGCGTTTCATTTTTAAAGTTCATTGGATTGGATCCTTCGTAGCAACATTTACACATGAAAATTGGGATTTATCAAAGTTTTCGGGAGTCCAACTTGTTCGGACGTGCGAAGGAAAAACCTGAGACCACGCTCAGAGTGTGTGTAAACTCCACAGTTCGTGACAGCAGAATCTTTCACTTTTATTGATGAAATTGGTCATTAAATAGGCTTCTTTTTCTATGTGTTTTGTGCTGAAATACTGAAATATCATAAAGAAAGATTAATTATAAAGAAATGAACATAAATTGGTTGCGAATACTATTTTAATGAGTAATAGCATTAAAAAGAGTTATGATTTCATAATTGCAGTTTTGTTTTTTAAATAATTAATTGATGAGAAATACTATTTAAATGGCCAAAATGCTGTAAAGTCCAAGCTTGCAATGGCAGACCTTGCGCTATTAGAGGAATTAGCGAGAGCGCTTCGGGGGAGATCGCATTTTCAGGGATCGGTATGACTTTTTTGCCAAGGATGATGAGTGGCTCATTAGCCAGTTCTGATTCCCTAGAACCCTTCTATTGAAGCTGTGCAACATCTTAGAGCCAGACCTAATGAGGCAAGCAAGAAGCCCTTATACCATTTCAACACATGTCCAAGTGCTATCAGTGCTTGGCTTTTTGGTCACGGGCACTTTCCAAAGGGAGATTGTCGACCGTTCTGGAATATCCAAACTCTCCATGAGCCACATACTGCCCAGTGTGCTTCATTCTATTGTTAAACTAGCCCCAAAGCCAAATTGGTGTCAAATGGGCCTTCTTCAATTTGATTCAACCGACCTTCCGAATATAATCGGTGCCATAGATTGTACGCATGTGCACATTAAAGCTCCATTCACTGACACCTTTGCCTATTATTCCCCTTCTGGAACACATTGATGATCAATGCGCTCCACTGTTTGGGAGAGCTTATCTGGTGTTCCTTGGCCTCCTTCAGTGGCTTAAATTTTTTGCCTGTATGCGGCTATTAGTTTTTTCATTTCTAGTTTCATATCAAACCATTTAAGTTTGACTTCTTGTACATTTGGTTCAACAAATGAAACGCTATTAACTTGGCTTGTGACTAGTGACCAAATTTTGACCTTTTGTGGAGCAGAAACCCCACTGCTTCTGCTACTGAATAATACATTTTTGTTCTGTTGAACAGTATCTAGTATTACCTCCACCTCTGCATCTGATAAATTCCTCTTCTTCTGCCTCTTTGATGCCATTTCTCACCTGAGGATCATCTTTGTGGGTTTCCTGCTTTGCCATATGTAGTATTTTGGAGGCAATTCCACTATGTTAATTAAGGGACCGTGAACGCGCTTCCAATTTACAACTGTTTGGGATTTATCAACATACGCATGGGATACGATTGAAACAAAGTGCCTCCGAACATTTGATAAATGTGGCGGAAGTTGTTTGTTTGTATCATTTTACAGGGAAACATACGTGGATATTTATGAAATTATTGTTAAATGAGGCCCATTGTGTGCCAAACAGTTGGCTATTCAGACATGATGATTATAAAGATAGAGAGGTTAAGCAGAATTGTATTATTGTTGTATAGTGTTCTTATGTTTTTGAGTAGTCTTATGTTGTTGAATGGTTTTCCTATAGTATTGTTCGCAGTTTTTTTATTTGTATTTGTAAAATATTTCCACATAGACCTCAATATATGAAATGTATATTAAATCATCAAATACAAAGGTCTGGATATGGTTAGTGGGATTGTTGAGGAATTATCCTCCATCAGGATGGAGTTGCACTTGGTGGAGAGCCCAGATAAATGAGCTCCTGGAGTAACAGCAGCAACTTGGAGCCAGATTGGATTAGCTGGAACCTACCTCTTCCTGCGAGGCTAAGCCTAGCGGCCTGCCCACCGGAGGGGACTTCTTGACCCTGGCCCCTGTCGAAACCTGGTCAGCGGTGGTGAAACGGGGACCGAGGAGCTCTCTGCCTCTCTTCAACCCGGCAGTGGAGGAGGAGGATGACTCTTTACCACTGTCGAACAGCTTTGCGGTGGTGGAAGCTCTAGATATCACCCTGTCTGAACTGCCACCCACCTCGACTGGCATACAAGCCATCCAGCAGTTCCACGGGCCTCGGGCCTCCCATCTTCCATCGGCCACTGTCCAGAGACGGCCTGCCCAGCAGCAGTCTGTGAGCCGCAGCCCCCGGGCTCACCACACTCCATTGCCCCCTGCTCCCTGCTCACAGGCTCCCCGCTACCAGCCCTAGGATGGGCCTCCCTTGCCTAGCTTTTCTGTCCATGCAGGAGGTTCCACCGATGACAACCCAGACTTTTTGGTGGTCGGAACCCCCATTGTTCGACATGTGGAAATTTCCAGTGGTTTCCCAGGTATGAAGACTTTAGATATAAATCAGATAATCCCTGCTTTACCCAGTGTACATTATGTTATTGTCCATATTGGATCAAATGATACTAAACTTAGGCAATCTGAAAAACTTTATAAGGACTTTGAAGTTCTTGTGTGCACTGTTGAAAGCCTTGGAAAGCGTTACATTCTCTCAGGCCCCATCCCGATCCATGTTCTGGATCAGAACGTTATGGCCACCTAGTAGCACTCAACAGCTGGCTAAAGAATTACTGCACTGCAGTAGCTCTTGTTTTTATTGACATTTTCGATTTATTCTGGGAACGAAGAATGTTTTTAAATGGGATGGTGTACATCCAAACCAGAAGGGCACTAAGCTCCTGGCTAGGAACTTTGAGGAAGAGTCCTAGAGAGACTGACATCTAGCCAAGCCTTGTCTGCTTTCTCAGGACATCTCCAGCAAGTGTCTATTTGGGGGAATAGAACTAGTAGGGTTCCACTTGACCCCGTTCACACTGGCAGGCCGCTGGTCTTCCTTCTACTGAGAGAAAATCTGTACAGCATGATACACCAATCAGATGGCGCTAATCAATGTTAGATCACTTTCTAATAAGACTTTTATCTTAAATGATTTTATCATGTCTGTCAATCTGGATTTTTTGTTTTTAACAGAAACATGGCTAAAACCTGGAGAGTGCTCACAACTATCTGAACTTTGTTCCCCTAATTATAGTTATTTTAATTCTCCAAGGCTAAGTGGCCATGGTGTAGGCCTTGCTGTGGCCTTTTCCGGCCATCTCAAATGCAGCCCTGTTACTGTAGATGCCCTTCCTAGCTTTGAGGTGCTAGCTTTTAAATCATGTTTTATACTGTGTCATTTATCGCCCGCCTAAGCCAAATAGTGCTAGATGACCCCTGGTGTAGCCTGGTTTCTGAGTTTTTAAGCATGACTGAGTGCAGCCTGATCTAATCAGCCAGTTTTAATTTGGTGCAGCATGTTGTAGGACCCACTCACCCTTGGCCTAAACTTGAACTCACTCTATTCTATTTTGTTGTTTCTGATCATAGATTTATTATTTTTGATGCCAATCTCAAGGTTAGTGCTCCTCAGAATAAGCACACAACTGTATGTAACTGTATTTTCAGAGTTAAGGTTGTAGGTCGCACATCAACCCCAGTCCTGGCATCCCTGCATTCGCTACCAGTGAGATTTAGAATTGACTTCAAAATCCTACTAATCACTTATAAAGCTCTACATGGTATAGTCCCAGAGTACATTACTGAAATGCTGTTTTCATATGACTCTGGGAAATTCCTTAGGTCATCAAACCAAGGGCTTTTGAGGATGCCTAGGACCAGGCTTAAACAAAAAGGTGATTGTGCTTTTAGTGTTGCAGCCCCTAAATTATGGAACAGCCTTCCCCCAAGTATTAGATTAGCCGATTCCATAAATATTTTTAAACAACACTTAAGACCCACTTTTATTCCCTTGCTTTTAATTGCATTTAATTGCTTGTTTTGTCTTGTTTTATGTTTACTGTTTATCCTTCTCCACTCCTCATAGTATTTCATATTGCTACTGCTAAAGCACTTTGTAACTTTGTTTAGAAAGGTGCTATACAAATAAAGATTGATTGATTGATTGATTGATAATTTAAAGCCAGTGCTTTGTTGTGAAAAAAATCTAAGTTTCATTTGATATACTATGTAGTAATTCTCCCACCCAGATCTCTGTTTTATGATGATTTCAATACCACTGGTTCTATTAATGTAATAATAAAGAAAGTGTTCTTAAATCCATGGCCCTATCCTAAATAGTGTTACAATATTTCCTAACCTGATACAGAACATTCTTAATTCATTAATGTCCTAACCTAAACACAGAAATTTGGCATGAATTGGCAGAGCCTTTATTTCATAAAACTCTGGCCTGGACATACTGTTATGTCCCAAAATTCACCTGTGTTATAATAACCAGGGGCCTCATTTATAAAAAAGTTCCGTAGAAACCATCCTACATTTGATCTAAGATCATTTCTGAAATGTGCGTGTGATTCAGAGAAACTGAACGTACGCACAAAAAAACGTGCGTACGCCACTCCCCCAGATGTGAAATATATAAATCACAAATGATCTTCAAATTGTGCGTAGCTTAATGGTTTTAGACCTCCGCCTTGTAAAAGCCCCCTAATTAATATCATTAGCATATAAAGGAGCTCGAATCAAAACACAAATCCTCTACTTGATAATGGCGAGCTGCAAGAAAAATAATTTCAGCGAGGCTGAAATCGAGGTCCTGTTGGCGGAGGTGCAGATGCGTGCAGGGATGCTGTTTGGGAGCCTTTCCAGTGGCTTTACCAGTAAAACCAAGTACGTGGCCTGGCAGTCTGTAGTCCAGGCTGTGGATGGGGGGCAGCAAAGGTCCCTGAAAGACGTTAAGAAAAAGTGGTCTGATTTCAAACTGAGGCCAAAATCTCGAATAACTCGTTCCCTTCCTATTGCGCGGTTGGCGATATCTTCGAGAAGTGACAATGCTGCCATTCTTCCTGTTGCAAACCACTGCATTATTGGACATTTTATAGCCTATAGATTGACCTAAATGTTTTACACGCATGGAACCATAATATGTATTAAATACATTTCAAGGATGTGTAAATTATGCTAATAGGAGTAGTTTTGGAAAAACAAAGTGTGTTTTTGTTTTGTTTTCCACAAGTAGCCTAGCTTATGTGGTTTTAATTTATTAATACATTTATTGTGCAAACCATTACGTATAGCCTAAGCAATGTGTTCAATCTGTTAATACTACTACTACTACTACTACTACTACTAATAATAATAATAATAATAATAATGAGGAAACAATTAGGCAGCAGACAACATGTTGGCGCTGTTAGATTTTCTAATACATTTTACATGACATTTACATTTTAAGCATTTAGCAGACGCTCTTATCCAGAGCGACTTACAATATGTACATTAATACATGGTAGGAACAATCATAGTACGCGCAAGAGATCAGTGTAGTAATACAGCGATAGACATCATTGCAGGCAGCTGCGTACCATACCTGTAACACTGGGAAGGAAAAGGTTAGTAAAAAGAAATTAAGCAGGGGTATATAGTGTTGAGCAAGTAGGCAGTGGTGATGACATTTAGCTAGATGTACAAAATTCAGCGGTAGTGGAGCCTGAAAAGGTGGGTTTTGAGTCTCTTGCGGAAATCGCAAGTGATTCCGCGGTCCTGGCCGATTGCGGAAGGTAGTTCCAACAGAGAGGGGTCAGGACAGAGAAGAGACGAGACCGCAAATACCTGCAGTACTCCAACATTGCCACAAGGAAACGTGCGTACGCCAAGTCGAAACCTGGGGCCTCATTTATAAAATGTACTTACGCACAGATTTGATCTTAGAACGTGCGTACGCTCAAATCCACGCCAAAGTTCAGATTTATAAAAACGGTCTTTGACGTGGAAAAGTACTCAGCTCCACGTCAGGTTTCAACTTGGCGTACGCACGTTTCCTTGTGGCAATGTTGAAGTACTGCAGGTATTCGCGGTCTCGTCTCTTCTCTGTCCTGATCCTACCTTTCGCTGGTCAGGAACTACCTTCCGCAAGAGACTCAAACCCACCTTTTCAGACTCCACTACCACTGAATTCTGTACATCTAGCTAATTGTCATCACCACTGCCTACTTGCTCAACACTATATACCCCTGCTTACTCCATAATAAAAAATTGATCTCTTGTTTGTTCCTACCATGTATTAATGTACATATTGTAAGTCGCTCTGGATAAGAGCGTCTGCTAAATGCTTAAAATGTAAATGTAATGTAAAATGTATTCGGAAATCTAACAGCACCAACATGTCGTCTGCTGCCTAATTGTTTCCTCATTATTATTATTATTATTAGTAGTAGTAGTAGTAGCCTATTACCAGATTGAACACATTGCTTAGGCTATACGTAATGGTTTGCACAATAAATGTATTAATAAATTAAAACATAAGCTAGGCTACTTGTGGAAAACAAAACAAAAACACACATTGTTTTTTCCAAAACGACCCATATTAGCATAATTGACACATCCTTGAAATGTATTTAATACATATTATAGTTCCACGCGTGTAAAACATTTCGGTCAATCTGTAGGCTATAAAATGTCCAATAATGCAGTGGTTTTCAAGAGGAAGAATGGCAGCATTGTCACTTCTCGAAGATATCGCCAACCGCGCAATAAGAAGGGAACGAGTTATTCGAGATTTTGACCTCCGTTTTAAATCAGACCACTTTTTCTTTACGTCCTTCAGGGACCTTTGCTGCCCCCGCACCTCGTTCACAGCCTGGGCTACAGACTAACATGCCACGTACTTGGTTTTACTGGTAAAGCTACTGGAAAGGCTCCCAAACAGCGTCCCTGCACGCATCTGCACCTCTGCCAACAGGACCTCAATTTCGGCCTCGCTAAAATTATTTTTCTTGCAGCTCGCCATTATCAAGTAGAGCAGAGATCCCCAACCACCGGGTACCGGTCCGCGGATCATTTGGTACCGGGCCGCACAGAAAGAATAAAAACGTTTTAATTTTAATTTTATTTCCATTTTATTGACTATCGCAGTCTGCAGGGTGTTTTATTGAGAAAAATGACCACTTCCGTCTGTGCCTCTTTTCCGCACTTTTCTCAGACTTTTCTTTTTTTTCCATGCACCAATAAATTAAGCCCACAAGCTAACCCTAGCAAAAATGAGTAAAAAACTAACATTGCAGGAGAGCTTATTTGAAAAGGGGAAAGACCCAATGATGACTCTCAAGACTGCCAAAAAAAGAAAGCTGCATTTAAAAGAAGTTGAGTTGAGTTGAGTCACATTTACATTATAAATGTAATTATTAAATGATATAATATGCACTTTATTGTGTTTTGTTATGCGTGATCTCCCCCTGTCCGTGGAAAATTGTCTTGCATGAAACTGGTCCGTGTGGTTGGGGACCGCTGAGAGGTTTGTGTTTTGATTCGCTAAGAGGTTAACTTAGTTATCAAAGTTATCAAAGTTCGAGTTATCACCTTTATATGCTAATGATATTAATTAGGGGCGTTTACAAGGCGGAGATCTAAAACCATTCACCTGCGCACAATTTCAAGATCATTTGCAATTTATAGATTTCACATCTGGGGGACTGGCATACGCACATTTTTTTGTGCGTACGTTCAGTTTCTCTGAATCACACTTACGCACATTTCAGAAATGATCTTAGATCAAATATAGGATGGTTTCTACGCAACTTTTTATAAATGAGGCCCCAGGTGTATGGTAATGGACGTAACACTAAGCCGCAACCACAACCTCAGAGAAAACGTGACGCACGTAGTGGTATAAAAAAGGAATAAACCATTGTATATTAACACAAACACTTAACAAAACTATATTCTCTTGTGACATTTAATGTTTTAACAAATGCCCAAGCATAGGTTGCAAAGTTTCACCGGGCAGCCAGGGTGCAAGTCCTGGTGGCAGGGGGTCTTCTCCTCACAGTCCATTGTAGTTGTTTCCAAAACAGGGAACAAGCCCTCCAATGACTACTCGCTATAACCTGCACTCATACCCAAATTAATCTATAGCTCAAACACTGTCATTTCTATGCAAGGTGAGCTAGCCAGCACGTAGTAGAAATCATAGCCATCTTTAACATCGGGAAGGTCCAACTGCCAGGTGCAGATGGAGACCAGCTATATATGGTCCCGCATCTTTCAATTCCGCTGCTCCACGACGGTCCTCGGCATCCATGGTTACGGGTATCTCCCCTCCGGTTGCTAGTAGGTTGTTAACGGCGTCCTCGGCATCCATGTGCCTCCTGAAAGGAGGTTGCCAGACAACAGCATCTCTTCTCCAGCGCAGCTCCCATGATCTCCGCATTAGAACCATGATGTCATCTCCACCTGTAGGGGAGGCCCAAACAAACACGGCAGCCCAAAACCAAACGAAACAGGCAGTACGACAGACAAAACGGAGATGTAACAATACAAACAAAAATATCTCTCCTCCTATCGTCTAAATATTTAATATTCCTGAATAGATTTGTCATTTTAATTAAAACTCTGTTTGAAAATTGTCAGGACTTTCAAAGACAGAACTTTTAACAGCTACACCAGGGAAGCATTTGCAAAGTTGGGCCTAATTTTCTGATAATGACTGAAATGACCTGATTGACTGAGCCTGAACAAAGGCTCACACAATCCAATGTAGCTGAGTGTAACATATTTAAATGAGGTGGAAAAACTGATGAACATGAACAACATTTTTCTCCCTTAGCATTTGTGAGCTGTTTAGCAAGGAAGCACAATTATATTGTACAGTATGTGGGCAGTCAGTATCTTACATTATTAAACCTTTGACAGCTCACTAACTAGTTGAATAATAACAATAAGCAAGTAATGCTACCAGAGCCTAAATGAGACCATCTTACTTGTACTTGGTCAGGTCCGTAAGTATTTGGACAGTGACACACTTTTCATAATTTTAGCTCTGTTTGCCAGCACAATGGATTTGAAATGAAACAATCAAGATGTGCTTTAAGTGCAGACTTTCAGCTTTAATCTAAGGGTTTTGTCAAAAATATTGTATGAACCGTGTAGGAATTACAACCATTTTTATACATAGCCCCCCCAATTTTAGGGACTTAAAGGTAATTGGACAAACTAACATAATCATAAATTAAATGATCATTTTTAATAATTGGTTGCAAATCCTTTGCAGTCAATGACTGCCTGAAGTCTGGAACCCATAGACATCACCAGACGCTGGGTTTCTTCCCTGGTGATGCTCTGCCAGGCCTTTACTGCTGCTGTCTTCAGTTCCTGCTTGTTCTTGGGGTGTTTTGTCTTCAGTTTTGCCTTCAGCAAGTGAAATGCATGCTCAATTGGATTCAGGTCAGGTGATTGACTTGGCCATTGCAGAACATTCCACTTCTTTGCCTTAAAAAAGTATTGCGTTGCTTTTGCAGTATGCTTCGGGTCATTGTCCATCTGCACTGTGAAGCACCATCCAATGAGTTTTGAAGCATTTGGTTGAATCTGCGCAGATAATATAGCCCTATACACTTCAGAATTCATCCTGCTGCTTTTGTCAGCAGTCACATCATCAATAAATACAAGGGAACCAGTTCCATTGACAGCCATACATGCCCACACCATAACACTACCTCCACCATTCTTCACAGATGAGGTGGTATGCTTCAGATTATGAGTAGTTCCTTCCCTTCTCCATACTCTTCTCTTCCCAACATTCTGGTACAAGTTGATCCTTGTCTCCTGTCCATAGAATGTTGTTCCAGAACTGTACAGGCTTTTTTAGATGTTGTTTTGGCAAACTCTAATCTGGTATTCCTGCTTTTGAGGCTTGCCAATGGTTTACATCTTGTGGTAAACCCTCTGTATTTACTCTGGTGAAGTCTTCTCTTGATTGTTGACTTTGACACAGATACGTCTACCTCCTGGAGGGTGTTCTTGATCTGGCTAACTGTTGTGAAGGGTTTTTCTTCACCAGGGAAATAATTCTTCTCTCATCCACCACAGTTGTTTTCTGTGGTCTTCCGGGCCTTTTGGTGTTCCTGAGCTCACCAGTGCATTCTTTCTTTTTAAGAATGTACTAAATAGTTGATTTGGCCACACCTAATGTTTTTGCTATCTCTCTGATGGGTTCGTTTAGATTTTTCAGCCTAATGATGGCTTGCTTCACTGGCAGTGACAGCTCTTTGAACTTCATATTGAGAGTTAACAGCAAAGAGATTCCAAATGCAAATGCCACACTTGAAATCAACTCTAATAAACTCCTTTTATCTGCTTACTTGTAAAGGAAATAATGAGGGAATAACACACACCTGGCCATGGAACAGCTGAGCAGCCAATTGTCCAATTACTTTTGGTCCCTTAAAAACAGGGGGACCATGTATAAAAAGTGCTGTAATTCCTACACCATTCACCCGATTTGAGCTCATTATTTAATTTCAACTCCAATATGTTGTGGTAGACAGCTAAAATAACAATAACTTTGTCAATGTCCATATATCTATGGACCTGACTGTATATGACAGCTATCTCGAAATGCATTTGTTGACTCATGCACAATTTTCACATTGCCCCTCTGAGTGCTCCAGACCACTCATAAACATAAAAACCAAACATACGACCTTAACTGACGATGTTGCTTGGGAAGCACCTCACACTTGAGGCCATGAGGCTAATTTAGATACGTGCGTTTTGGTTACATGGGGCTCTGTCCTGATTAAGAGCTGCCTTCCCCGTTTCATATTACCTACATTCTCCATTATCAATGGAAACAGCACAAAGCACACCTGGATGGTCACATTGTGAGGTGAAACCAGACCACAGTACACACTGAACCATTGATAAAGTAACATTTCCTGTATAATAGCCCATAAGAGGGTTCCCTGACTGTGAGGCAGAGGGCCAATGCTGTGCTGCAGGACAGTTAATCTGAACACACAGCAGCAATGTTAACACTCTGTGATTGTTTGACTCCACAGGAATAATGGCCTATATTTTGAATCGGTCAAAAGTTTTAGAACACCCCCATTTTCCAGTTTTTACTGAAATTTAAGCAGTTGTGTGTGGAGTTCAAGTCCAGTGAATAACTTGAAATGGTATAAAGGTAAGCGGTAAACTGGTAAATCGGTAAAAAGAGGCTTGCCTGGGCCATGAAGCACTGCCAGTGGACTACTGAAGACTCAGTCTTATGGACCGATTAATCAAAATTTGAAATCTTGAAATTTTGAAAGGTTTTTGTAGGCTGTCGAGTAGGCGAAAGGATGGTTCCTCAGTGTGTGACACCAACTGTCAAACAGGAAGGAAGGAAGCATGATGGTCTGGGCCTCTTTTGCTGGATCCAGATCCTGCTGTTGCACCCTTGTAAAAGGAACTTAACCTGAATTCTGTCAGTAAACCTCCAGCTGTGTAAACAGATTTGAAAAAATAATAAGTTTGTGTTTGTGTTACAGACCTCAGGGCTGTGTGTGTCCCGCAACTGTTATTTTCCTTATGTAACGCTCCCCGTTTGTTGATAAACCTGAGATGGCAGAGAGTAGAGGCCTTTCATTTTGAATGGAGCCGCTATTTGAAACTCGCCTCCTGCAGCAACCAGGGCTCCTTTGTTCATCGGACATGATTTGGCCGATTCCTTTGAGCCGTGATGACAGCGAGGCACCCAGATGGAAAGAGGGCCCACAATGAAGCTTTGTGATGGCACCTTGCATGCTGTCTCCCTCCCCTCCTCCCTCACTGAAGCTTAGTGATAACAAAGCTCACACTGCATCCCTCTTCTCTTCCCTCTCTGAAACGCTGTGATAACACAGCGCACACTATGTTCCTCCCCTCTTCTCTTTCTGAAACTTTGTGATAACACAGTGCACACTGCATCCTTCTCCTCTTCCCTCTCTGAAACTTTGTGATAACACAGAACTCATTGTCTCTCTCCCTCTCTGAAGCTTAGTAATAACACAGTGCTCGTTGTGCCCCTCCGCTTCTCCCTCCCTGAAGCTTTGTGATAACATCCTCCTTCTCTCCCTACAC
The DNA here is from genome assembly GCA_029706075.1 of Aldrovandia affinis. NCBI lineage: Eukaryota > Metazoa > Chordata > Actinopteri > Notacanthiformes > Halosauridae > Aldrovandia > Aldrovandia affinis. Next base: position 879,470 of record JAINUG010000263.1, on the reverse strand, counting down.
AGCCAGGATCCACTACATATTGACTCCAGCTTTTCTCTCTGCCTCCACTCTGAACCTGTTGTCTTACCCCTTTTGGTCAGGTGACCTGAAGCTGTCATCAAGTGCATTTTCCGCACACACACATTGAACCTTTCACATATCTTTAGAGATAGTTTTAGAGAAACAGATCCCATAGGAACAGATTAAAGTTTCTGTAGTGAGACCTGAAATGCTGTAAGGGGTAAAGAGGTAAAACAGTTCAGGGAACATGGAGCTGAAGTGTACATCATTCTCTCGCCTCCCATTGATACGTTTGAGACACACAGTTTCATTTTAAAATGAACCATGCTGACAGACGAATTAGTATTCTTCAGATTACAGACCAGGAGGCAATGAAGATTGAAGTATCAGGGAGCACATCTGTAATCAGATTCCGCTGGGTCTCCCATCCATAGAGGCAGTCAATGAAGAGATGAAAAAGAAGCTCTTAGTGAAAGAAAGAGTGCAGGTTCAAAGGCTGTATGAGAGATATGACTAAAGATATGATATAAACAAAGGCAATTTTAAACTTACACTGTGTGTAGATTTTTTATACTATTTTTAAAAGTGATATTCCTGGGTTTGCGTCATTGTTACGTACTCACGATGTACCGTACACACAATAACAAAAAGCAGTGGCATAGTACAGTTTATTACTGCTGTGACAACCACAGTGCTGAGGGTGACCGTGTGTCAGCACGGTAAGAACAGCAGCATAATGCTGAGGTTGACTGTGTTTCTGTGTGGTGAGGACCACAGTGCTGAGGGTGTTTGGTCACTTACCAACCCACCAGGCAGCACGAGGGTGCTGGTCTTGGATAGATTAAAGCAGGGCTGTCTAATTTTATCCATGAAGGGCTGGTGTGGGTCTAAGTTTAGTTTTTGCAGATGTTTTTGCATGTGACAATTCTCACACATGTATATGCTGCCACCCCATGGTAAGGACCTGTTACTGCACCACTTTATTGAACAAGTTTGTTCTGAACTAGTATTGCGATTGGTTTCCTGCAATCAGATTAGTTCTACAAAGTTTTAGCCAGCATTATGTTCTAAGTCAATGGTTGAGTTGGCTTGAATTGCCACGTCCAATTGGAGCCCCATCTACATGAGTTCATGATTCGTCAAAATAAATAACTGACTATTGGTTTATTAGTAAAGGACATACCCGGAGGTTGAGTGTTGATCTGTTCAGGCTCATAGTACCAGAAGTTTATGAGGCTAGCCTTGAACTGCACCGGACTACACTGACATTCATAACTTGATGACTGTTGGAGGAGTCAGGCAGCAGGGTGCTGGACTCTTTTTGTGAAGGAGTCAAAAATGGTAGAGCCTTGCCAAAAGAATGTCTGCCCAGAGCCAATGCAAATATCCCTACAAGCACCAGAAGATCCGACAGGGTCAAGGAAAACCCTCTCAGTCTTTTTTAACCGCTCAAAATAAGCCCTAGGATGTGTGCTCAGGTGTTCACAGACATTTGCCCTCCTTACTTTCAGGGCTGGCGTGCTGTGTGCATATGCTGCCAACCAGAACCTCACTAACCAGCTCAAAGGCACCAAGAGACTGGTCAACACCAACATAAAAGACCTCAAAGCGTTCGCCAATGAGACTCCAGCGGTAAGCAGTGTAGCTTTTGGTTTTGCCATTCAGGCATAAGAAATATGGCCACAGTGCATATGAAAACACAGAAATTCAACTGAAAATAATATTGTCCATGAAAAATAAACATAATAAAACTCTCTCTACTAAACTGCTACCACATCGTGCCATTTTCTGTATGTGAGTTCATGCATGCGTGTGTGTGTGTGTGTGTGTGTACATATCTGTGTAAATGTGTTTGAGAGAGAGGCAGAAAGATGGACAGATTGACAGAAAAAGAGCTGGGCATCACCTGAGCTCTGTGTGAATGCCCTGGTCAAAACACAATAATGCATTCTTATGTTTCACATCTAAAACCATGTGACACAGGTTAATGTTCTACTATTGGTTAGGCACAGTTCTTTTGGGTCTTATTGGCTGATTATCTTATTGAGTGGGAACAACATGTTTGGTCTTTTGGCTGATTGTGTTAATGAGTGGGCACAGTGTTTCTGCTCTTTTGGCTGATGACAGTTTGTTTGTGTTTCAGCAAATCGACTACCTTACTGCACAGTTCAGCATTGCCAAGAACAAAGTCCTCTATGATCTAGATAGTAAGTGAAATGCAAAGGCCTTGCAAGGCATCATCTTTTGACCTAAATGGTTGTGTTTCTGCTTTCAAATTGTCACCTGAGGCATGTTTAAGAGGGAGTAAAATGAGAAGATATGTCCAGCTAGCATTTATTTTGTACCATTTTATAGCCATTATATATAAAATGAATATAACCCTGCCATTTAAAATTTTCATAACATTGATTGTGGTGTCTTTTTTATCACTATGGATGCCAGGTGATGATGCATTCTTAGAATCCCTAGGTCTAGCGTGAATCGGCCCTTATTCCAGTTTTTAAAATAAATATAAATATTAGACAAAAATGTAGACTACATTTTGTCATGTGCCTTAATTGTAACCAAAGCTACAACAATGGCGTAACACATTCATTGCAAATGTTATTACCTTGCATTTTCTGTTTCAGATATTGGGTCTTTGCTTGGTGGAAAAATTCATGCTCAGCTTGGAAAAGATGTGCTTCCTGCTCTCGATGCAGCCTTAAGCATGGCTTCGGGTATGGTGTGATCTTAATGCATTGTATCAATGACCCAAATCTTTTATCAGAACAGTATCACATTACATGACACATGACATAGTGAACCTGGCTTGATTTTAGATTTGCTCTTCTTTAGCTCTTTTGGGTTTAAAGAAATTTAGTTTTTTCAACATTCATTTCAGATCCTTCATTTCAAATGATGGCAAAACAGTGATCCCACATACAGAAAACATTAGTGATACATTTATTATGATTATTGTTAAGGGCTGAAGTTAATACATGGGAATTGTTTCCAAATTCAACTTGGAATGTATACAACCCAACAGCTGACCTCTGGTCACTGGACACTGGTCTAGTATAATTAGCCACTGGGGGGACATGGGAAAGATCTAGTAAGTCTAGATATGATTACACAAGCACACAGTCTATAAGATTCTGAACTTTGGGATGCATTTCTCTTCATAGTTAATAGTTAATTCATAGCCACTGTTGATTTTCCCTTTAACAAAAAATGTCTTGTCATTATGTTTTATGTTTTTATAATGAATTTGGAGAATTCATTGTTTTTTGTTTTGTTAAATGTATTAGTTAAATCCAGTTTGATTCTCCATAACTTGATTCACATTGTCATTTCTCAAATAGTGGCTTTCATATGCAGTGGCCAAAAATATGGAAACACAAATATGATGCGCCTATGGTATCCTGCTCTGTGTGTGAACGGACCATTCTTGATGAAACTGTCTGCTCATCCCCAGTGAATCTGCAGTGAATTGATTTAGAGTTGCTCGTTTGCTTTTCCTTGCATCTCGAACCAATGCACGGACATCACGGTTGAAGGGTATGCACTTTCAACCACAGTTGCCCCTACTTCATGATGTCTTTCCCTCAGACTTCCATGCCAGCATCACCTTAGCCACTGTTGCTCATGAAGCATTAACAACTTGAGCAGTCTTCATTAGTGAAGCTCCTGCCAATGTACCTAATCTTTAAAAGTCACTGAGTTCTAGCCTTCTATCAAGCACTGACAATAAGATAAAATAAAATACTGAGTTTCAATGTGTTACAGGTTTGCCTTAGGTATACACACCATACTTATATACAGAGTTACCTTCCCAGCTGAGCCTTCTCTTATTTTCCATTCTCATAAATTCCTATATTTCTTCTTCTCCATCCTTTTCTTTTGTTTTTATCTCAAAGTCAAAGTGGAGAGGGCAATCAAAGGTAACGGTTACTCTCCTACCCAACACAGTTTTGTGCATCCCCCCTCCTTCCCCCAATCTACTTCAGTGTTTCTGTTGTGTCTTGCAGTTTCCCTGATTGAGCCAAATGGCCAATCTCTGTGCAATCTCTTATTGTTGTTTCAATTGTATGTAGACTGGTCAAAACCCACCATGTTGGTTTAAGATGTCGCCCTCCTCGAGGTGCAGGGGGTGAACTGGTGTTCCTGTTCAATTGCGCCCATGCACCATCGCTACAGAGGCTATGATGTGATAGGATGGTCTCTCTTTGTTATTTGGGTAAACAAGTTCTAAGTAATGGACATCATGCAATCCATACCCTCCAACTCCCCCAGCCATTGTTCCTCTTAACTTTGTAAACCTAGTAGCGTGCTTTAGATGTTTCTGTTTATTCTCCAGCTTGCTGCTGTGTACTGAAGCATGGCTCTATCACAGCACCAGGATTCTGAGACCCTTGTGCCTTTTAGAAGCACAAACGAAGCACTTTTCTGCCCTAGTGTGTTTAACTTGACCACAACTTGATAAATAAATATACTGATCTCTTTTCTTCTCTTGCCACTGACCTCCTGCATTGAGAACAGTTTCTGCCAATAACTGTGGCTAACAACTCTGGCCAACATGTAATTTCTGGCACCTGGTCCCAGCACAGCCAGAGACACACTCTTGCCATTTGTTGAAGCAATTGATTTGTTTGTTTGCTTTGTAACCAACAGAGATGTGTCAGCTTGAAACAGAACAGTTGTTGTAAATAAACACTTGGAAGGCCTTCATCAGCATGAAGGCATTTTAAGCCAATATGTGTGGGCTGCAGTCTCAGCTACTTCTGCCTTTTAACTTTTCCTTATGGATATGCCCACTTAATTAAGTCAACATCCAAGTAAATGTGCCTTGGACTTGGATGTGCTTTGCATGGCCTTCCAGTTTTTTATATATATATATGAGCCTTGTGTCCAAATGAGCACCTTACTTTATTGACTTTTTCAAAAAAGAGTGTTCTGATTCCATATTTCCAAGCTCTTGTAAGTGATTGATTAGATGAAGGACCACCATTTTGTGCTGCGGTTGTAACGGTGTTGGTTCTGCCCGCAGCGAGTTTCGAACCGAGGGATCTCGACGCGACAAGAGAGCGATTAAGCTCGCCGAGCTAAAGACTCAAGTCCCTAACTCTGGGAACTAATCACACTCTTATACACGTCACTTTCTGTAGCGGACGCTCACGTACCAGAGCACACCCGCTACATTCTCCCCCTCGAAACTCCTGCGGCAGCAACCACGGCCCAACTGATTGACATCAGTCGTGGCATCCGGGTCACGGCACCAATGTAACGGTGTTGGTTCTGCCCGCAACGAGTTTCGAACCGAGGGATCTCGACGCGACAAGAGAGCGATTAAGCTCGCCGAGCTAAAGACTCAAGTCCCTAACTCTGGGAACTAATCACACTCTTATACACGTCACTTTCTGTAGCGGACGCTCACGTACCAGAGCACACCCGCTACACGGTAGTGTAATGAAATTAGTTTGGTAGAAAAAGCGCATTGATAAAATGAAAACCGCTGTGAACACAGGGGGTTTGAGGTTTGACGGATTCCCATGCCCAGCGGGTTTTTTGTTACCATGGCCAACTTGTGGTAGGTTTTGGCCAGGAGTGTTCACCTAGGATGTGTGTGTGTGTGTTTGTGTGTGTGTGAGTTAAAAGGGGTTTGACATTGATGTGCTCCATTGCTCTGGGCAGCCATGCGGGAGACCAAGGAGGCGCTGGAGAACGTGAGCGCGGCATTGGACACTCTGCAAGACGGCACCAGCAAGTTGCAGGCCAACTTAAGCAATGTGCGGTCCAGCCTGGGTCACACCCTCAACGACCCGGCCTGTTCCAATGGCGCCGTGTCCCACACCTGCAACACCATCCGTGGCACTCTTAGCCAGCTGGGCATCAACGCTAACTTTGCTGGGGTGGGCGCCCCCTCTCCACTCCTGCCCCTTCCTGCTCCTTGGAAAAAGATCTCCCTGTCTATTTTTATGATAGTTGACAGGCTTTTTTAAGGTATGTGTTATGAAGGTTTTGTTATGTTTTCCAGCTGCCCGAAGTGACTCAGCAGCTGGAAAATGTGAATGATGTCCTTAAGACCGATCTCAGCAACATTGTTCAAAAGGTGAGTGCCCTTCACTAGCCCCAGGCTAGGGCTGGCCTGCTGCCTGGAGATCAGTTGTTGAGCCACAACATATGACACAACTTTTTAAAAGGCTTGAGTGGGTTTTTTTAGATGTCAGACATATACAGTACATTTGTGTGCATGTGCATATGTGCAAGCACGAGAATATCTCTTCAATGGGGTAAGACAATTCCAGCTCTCATTTCTTTCCTTTGTTGTTTTCTTCCAGGGGTATTCATCTTTTAATGACACTCCCACCATGGTAAAACAGCAGACAAGGAATGTGGTTTCAGGTAAGAGAAAGCTCCATAACTCTGTGTTTCAATGAGTAAGGCCTGTCATTAAACATTTGGGCAAAGCTTCAATGTTCAATGTTCTGTGTTCAATGTTTCAGTGTAGTCACTTGAAATTGAACACACTGGAAATTGTTTATTTACTTCTATATTTATAAATGGCATTTATACATTTAAAAATCAATAGTTCATCCTTTTAAATGTATATACTTTTACTACAACACATTTCTCTGTCCATACAAATTTTATTGATATTGATTGATTGATTGACTGGATGACTTTTGTAGGGGACCATTCTAAATGGCCTGTAATCACCTGTATACATAAGTCTTTGCATGCCTGCTTTATTTGAGATGCTTTGATCCCTATATCCCACTGTTGTTCCCATCCCATATTGTTTTTAAGCTTACAAAATATGCAACATGCAATCATATTGGCCTATTAGACATCAGGAATTCAGTCCAGACATATGCAAAGGACTTTCATTTAAGAATTTGAGGGCATTCGAAAACCTGGTTAGCCTTTAGCATGTGAATCTGAGAGAGTAATCAATAAATACAGTAGAACCTCTGAGATACAAATGTATCGATAATGGAGGTCATTCAGAACTCTGAAATGATTGGAAATTAAAAGCAATGTGAAAATACACCTAAATAATCAGAATACTTTATTGATTTGAATTCTTACATTCGTTACATTGCG